>OU426981.1:13472649-14072649 GCA_911387785.2 Aelia acuminata
ATATCTTGTTACTTGGAATTGTAAAGTAGTTTTGCTGCAACTTTGTCGAGTTATGCATCGTTTTTGACGGTTTCTGTGATTCTGAATCCTATAAGCCCATTCCAAGTAGTCGGCAGATAATAAGTTATTAGATTATAGTTGAATAATCTGGTGTCTCAGTTAAAAAAATTATAATTCGAGTAAAACTTAAGTGCCGACCAGTGGCGGATCCGGAAATTTTCTGAGGGGGGGGGCGCACTTTTTTTTTTTTATATTTCATGAGTAATGGAGGCCCTAATTTAAAATACATATTAGTACATAATGACGTTGTAAATTACTGTAAATGTTTAAATAAAATTTATTTTCAATTAGTGGACTTGAAAATTGACTAAATATAGCTCATTTTATGTAGAAATAGTGAAACTCTATGAGTGTTTTCACCTCTCAGGGGGGGGGCGCCCCCCGCGCCCCTCCCCTGGATCCGCTACTGGTGCCGACTACTATGATGGTCCTATTTGATCCAAAAGTATAGAAACTACCGAAGATTCATAGGAACTTTTTTTTAAGACCTTTCTTCCATTTCAACCTCCCTTAAGATATCCCCCCTGTAATTTGGGCGCACTCTGCTGATCTCGAATCCTACTGCTATTACAAAGTGAAAACCAAAATTTCTTGAAGGCACACACAAAATTTCTTTCCGGCCGTGGTCGAATCTTTAATCTTCTAAAAGGTGCGAGAGGCTTAAAATTCCAGTCCTTTTCTCTACAATTTTACACCCTTAAGAGAATAACGGAAACCTTCTTCTCCGTTAAGGGTTATATGGCTAAACGACGACATAACTTCCTTAATCCTACGTGGAGTCGCTTTTGAGCCTTTTCCGCACGCACATATTACACTTTGCTTTATAATATACATTGATTATATTCGCACTTAAAGGAACAATAGCAAGTTAAAATTTATTGCAACCATGCTAATTTCTTCATTAATTAATAGCTTATTATTAGGTTTAAAATAAGTTATGTCTCAGGACGTGATACAAATCTTCAGAAATATTATTCTCAAAATTTAAATTTTGCTGCTGTAATAAGACAAATAAATAAAGTAATGCATAATGAAATTGCAAGGAGTTTCTATTTTCACATTCTGGCGTGACAATGAATTGGACTTATCATCGCTGACTTATCCTACATCGCCGTGGGAAAAATAAAGAACTTTTATCAGAATACCTTCAAATCCCGCCAGTTTAATCACCTCCAATCCATCTAGTTTTCCGATAATAGTCACTCCCAATTTTTATATTAAACTGATAGAGGCTTTTAGGATTTTATTTAATATATTTAAAAAAAAAAATCCTGTTTATTTTATATGTTAATACATGTGTATACAGCAATTGTGAGTCTAACTTGATACAGTAGCGGATCCAGGGGAGGGACGCGGGGGGGGGGGGGGGCCCGAGAGGTGAGGACACTTATAAATTATTACTACATATTTCAATTGAAATGAGCTATATTTAGTCATTTTTCAAGTCCACTAATTGAAAGGGAATTGTATTTAAACATTTACAGTACTTTACAACGTCATTATGTACTAATATACATTTTAAATTAGGGCCTTCATTACTCATGAAATGTAAAAAAAAAAAAAGTGTGCCCCCCTCAGACAATTTCTGGATCCGCCACTGACTTGATATTATATAACCTTTTCCAAGTCAACTGTAACTTACCACAAATCAAACGCAACCCTTTCCATGTCAAAAGCAAATCTATCCAAGTCAAATGTAGCCCTTTCCAAATGGGTTGTGACCCTTTCTAAAGGAAATGTAAAACTTAGTAACTCAATTGGAAGTCTTTTTACGAAGATTTTAATTGTAACCGTTTCCACATTAATTGTCACTTTTGAAAATATTGAGACAATTTAACGTAATATAGAATGGGCCAAATTAAGACGTCAGAAATCACTGAAATAAATCAGAATGCTAGTTTTGTTTTCGAAACTAACATTGGCACGCAGCAATTAAATAATTTAATTAGTAAAATTTTCAAAAGACGACGATTTTTGGGGATAAAAGCATTTAATATGATAAAAAATCAACTCCTTGTGTTTTAATCTTTTAGTTGATGTGGCTATTAGAATCAAATAATCTATTATCGAACGCGCAATGTGGATTCCGAACAGGACGTTCTACGATGGATCATCTCGTGACGATGGAGTACGAGATATTGAATAGTTTTGCTGACAAGAAGGAATGCCTAGGAATATATTTCGATATAGAAAAAGCGTACGATAACTTGAACCCATCACTAACCCTTCAACAATTTCACGAATGGGGTTTAAGAGGTCGACTACCCATATTGATCGCAAATTTTCTGAGCGATAGAACGTACCAAATCAGGGTAGGCAATCATCTATCCTCAGTTAGGAAAATGAGGAATGGAATACCCCAGGGAAGCGTGCTTAGTTGTGTTCTTTTTGCCATAGCCATTAATAATGTGACCAATTTCATACCAAAATCGCTCAAAACATTTTTATTTGTGGATGATTTAGCAATACTACTTCCTTTTAACAATAGTAACAGAATGAAAGCAACAATACAGAAATGCCTTAAAAATCTAGAATTATGGTCCGCCCAAACCGGATTACGTTTTTCAATAGAAAAAACAAAATGTATGATTTTTTCAAAGCTCAGATCGCCAACCCCTCCTCCAGAGCTGACTTACAATGGCACATATCTCAATTTCGCACAAAATATTAAATTTCTTGGATTAATATTAAATAGTAAGCTAGATTGGAAAGATCACATCAAATGGCTAAAGGATGAATCCCAAAAAAGGCTCAACATACTTAAGGTCTTAGCTGGCTGTTCATGGGGAGCTGATAGATCAAGCATGCTTAAAGTTTACACATGTCTAATCAGATCTAAATTAGATTACGGCAGCATCGTGTATTCATCAGCCAATCTCAAGCTGCTTTCCTCTTTAGATTCTGTGCACCACGCCGGTATCCGTTTAGCTACAGGAGCCTTCCGAACAAGTCCCGTTAATAGTTTATGTGTTGAAGCTGGTCTAGCTCCACTAACGGGTCACTAAGTATGATGTTAAAAAAAAAAAAATTACTTTTTACACCTTGGGTTTAAATTTCTATATTATTCATATTTCATATAACACACAATATTTGTACATTTATATTCGTTGGCACTTTTGGAAAATAAACTCCCTTTTAATTAACAAAACAAAACAAATGCAGTGTGTACTATAATTAGGTGGGATTTAAGTAGTTTAGAGTGGGAATGCTCCGCACAGGTCAGCTAAAATCATGACTTTAAACTTATACAAAATCGAGCGGAATCACGGCTCTAAGGGAAGGAGCTAACTATCAGTGATGGAAATTGGATGAAGCCAAAAATAGGGGATTTAGGTACGGAAAAGCAAAATCTCATCCATACGAGGCTTTACTAGTAGAAAAAATGAGACTACTTCCAACCAAAAAGAGTTGAAGGATTAGTCCATCCTCCTCCATTTTATAAAACTATATACTAATCACTAGTGATGTAAAATTATCGAAACTATCGATAGTACTAACAAAAAAATTGTTTTAAGAGGATAAAGTGATAGCCTCTACCTCTTAGCACCCATGTGCTGTATAATTCCTGGAAATGAAAAATAAACAAAATGTAAGGGTGTAATATTATTTATGCTTCTTACAATAAATGCTTATCTACTGTATTAAAAAAAATATATAAGATTGAAAAATTAAATGGTTCGCTAATACATGCATGCCTTCCAGCTTGATGGAATAATATACAAACAAAACAACTGATTGCCTGCCAGTCCCATGACTTGAAAATTACTTTGTTAATGCCATAGAAACAAAATCACAGTTTTGGTATCAACAGATTTTCGACCTCAATAAATGAACAACCTGAGGACATTTTTTTGAAGTAAGCTCGTTCCAAGTATGTCTTAACAAATTTCACAACAACATCCTTTATTCTTCAAAAACTACGACACATTCCAGGATGGCGTTCCGAATGTTGTCATGTCCATCATCTTTGCAGTTAGGACTAAGCTTGGAACTGATAAAAATTATTTCAAAGTATAATGGAACCCATCGCCTATTCACAGAAATGTTCATCTTATTCCTGCATTTAGCTCCAATCGGTCCGCATCTCCAATATTTCCGCAAACCGCACGTACTTCGCACTCCAAAAGCACATAAGGAGCAGCGTATTGTCTAAAGCATCTAACACTAGAATCTACAAGACGCTGATTAGACCTATTCTTACATACGGTTCAGAATGCAGGACGATGACGAAAGCCTAAGAAGCCCCCCTGAGATTCGAAAGGAAAGTACTCCGCAGGTTATATGAAGGGGTGTTTGAACAGGGATCCTGGAGAAGAACAAATGCAGAACTAAGTGGTATGTATAAAGATCTCAATGTCGTCACATACATCAAATTAGCACGACTTCGCTGGGCTGAGCACGTCATAAGGATGAACCAGGGCAAGATCCCTATAAAAAATTATGTCGGAACAAGTATATGGAACAAGGCGAGTAGGACGTCCCAAGCTTCGCTGGGAGGATTGTGTGGCTGCCGACTCCAGAAAGCTGCTTGGTCTAAGAAATTGGAAGGCAGTGGCACGCAATAGAGGACTAGCAATCCTTATTGGAGCATGCTATGACTCATCAAGTGGGTCGTGATGCCAGATAAGAATAATTACCAACGGTTTCGAAATTAGAATTAGTACTTTCTTCACATTAACCAGTCTCACTTTGGATTTAATTATATGAGTTCCCATTCATTCAATTAATTAGGTTAAGCATGTTCAACCTGATAGGTTTGTTGAGGTTGAGTAACTAAACGTGGCATCAACCTCGCTTCATTTCAATATATCCTATTAAAAACATGCAACATTTTCCTGAAATTGCAGTTAGTAAGGTTTTCATTTGGTGATTATCACTTTCTATCCTAGTTCCATTCATCACATTGAAAAGGAAGCGAATTCCTTAATGGATTCACATCAAAGTCCCAGAAATGATAAAAAACCTTACTTAACTAAAGCTTATAACCCCTTGAAATACAAAAAATTCACGCTAATGATTGAGCTGATTGAAAACTAAACTATCATGACACAATTTGGGTGGATAACCATTATCTTAAATGCTAAACCAAGTATTGGGTTGATGCAAAATTAATGCAGGTTTCCTCTATTGCGATATCTTAATTCCAAATGTAAACAAAGCAAATCCTAACATTGATCATTATTATACCAAAACAAACCTTATCTAATACCCTCTCTTTCACCATGAATTTGATCAGTAAAATCGTTTTGTTCAGTGTGTTCAAAGGTCTTAAATCGAAAATGTCGAAGTACGAGCAGCACTGCGCAAACGGCTTGTAATATTAACGAAGTGTGGTGTCAGGGGGCTATTAACGAGTGCACGGTGCAGCATTGGTTCCAGAAGTTTCGTAGTGGAGATTTCGACCTCGAAGACAAGGAAGGTCGGGGCTGTCATTTTTCCTTGACAACGACCAGCTGAGGTCAATAGTGGAAGAAGACCCAACCAA
Source organism: Aelia acuminata (assembly GCA_911387785.2). NCBI lineage: Eukaryota > Metazoa > Arthropoda > Insecta > Hemiptera > Pentatomidae > Aelia > Aelia acuminata. The sequence goes on from OU426981.1 coordinate 13,478,195, forward strand.
AACCACCCGAGAAATAGAGGTAGAACTCGGCGTGAACTAATCCACAGTTGTACGCCACTTGGAAGCAATTGGTAAGGTAAAAAAGTTGGCCAAGTGGGTGCCACACTAATTAAACGACCACCAAAAAAATTGCCGCTTTGAAATCTGTTCCATGCTTGTGACACGCAATAAAAACGATCCATTTCTCGATCGCAATTCGAAACCAAAACCTTTCCCGAAGCCCAACCTGCACCCAAAAAAAGTTATGGTCACAGTTTGGTGGTATACTGCTGGTGTTATCCACTATAGCTTTCTCAACCGCGGTGAGACTATAACTGCTGAAAATTACTGTCAAGAAATAGACAACATGAATAAAAAATTACGTCTTTGCCCAGCATTGATGAATCGGAAGGGACCTATCCATGATAACGCCAGACCACACGTCGCACAACCAACACTACGACGACTGCACGAGTTGGGCTACGAAGTTCTCCCACACCCACCTTATTCACCTGACCTCTCTCCTACAGACTTCCACTTTTTCAGGCATCTGGATAACTTTTTGAGGGAGAAAAATTTTCAAAACCAGGATGAAATTGAAAATTCTTTTCATGACTTCATTGAGTCCAGGGATTCAGATTTTTTTTCTGGTGGAATAAGAAAGCTTGTTGAATGTTGGCAAAAGTGCATCGATTCAGATGGAAATTATTTTGATTAAATATATATAGTTAAAGTAAAGATATGGCCTATTTTCAATGAATATTAAAAACCTGCATTAATTTTGCATCAACCCAATACAAAGGGGGAACAAAGTAACTTTTTGACCAGATGAATTTTTTTTTTTTTTTTTAAATTTTGTTCAATTTTTTTTAAACTTAACTCTTTCCCTAGATGAACTTCGTTTTCTTAAAATTTTGTTCGATTAGATAAACACAAGAGTGTACAACCACCAAAGAGCGATAAAGCATATATTGATTGACAACGCTCGAGATCTGTTCCCGACGATGTTCTGCGAATACTATGATACGCCACTCAATAAGCGTTTCAAGAATACTTTCTTCGCATACTTTCCAGCGAGAGAGAGGGATTGCCTTGTGTCGAGACCTTGGGATCCGCACTCAGATAAAGGGCCAGACAAACCAAGTGATGGTTAAGGGTTTGAATAAAATGGTCATTAACAGGTTTTATCGTTTATTTTTATTTACAAATTGCTGATATTTGTAAGTTTGTATGTGCAATATTCACATATATGAAGGGTACTCAGTATATAATAAAAAGCATTCAACATGTTATATGTTGAAGAAGACATTTTAGGAACATTAAAATTAATGATAATGACATGGCAAATATTTAAGAAAAAATAAGTAAATTATGATGACATTGGATATCATTAATAAGATAAAAACAAATAATTAAGATAACAACTTCTTAAATAAAGAAGTTTTGTCTCTCCAATGAAATTTAACAGCACACTCCCTTTTTTTAAAAGGAAGAAACAATTAGGAAAAAACATTTATATAAACTTTTTAAAACAAAGTTTTGTACTTCTCTAACAATATAGGTATAAAAATAATATATCTATGTACACAATAATTAGAAAATAACTCTTATATATATAAATATAAAAAGGGAAACAAAACAATATCACCTTTCGCACCATGACTACACTACTCTAGCACAGCTTGGCTTGTAAGCTTAGTCTTGATCTGAATCAGGCAAAGCATTGCCCGATATGGCACCCGGAACTATTTGGTCGGCTTTGGAGTGCCGTGGCCGAGGTGACAGGCTGCCTGATACTGGCCTTTCGTCATTCAAACTTTTCGCCCTTGGTTCAGATGGTTTTTTGGTATTAGAATCATTTGCAGGAACCGTATTAAGTTGAGTTTCCGACTTCACTTTTGCTACTGGAGCGGATGCCTTTGTATTCGACAACCTATCCGTTGTCCTAGACAATCCAGTTGCGATCCTAGATTTTGCAGAGGCTTTTATTTCTGCAACAGTTTTGACTGGTTTTGAATTGGTTGAAACTTTTTTAGCAGGGCTTCCATTAATTACAGCTGCCTCTTTAGTTGGACTTTTGTTGCTGACCTTTTGCTCGTGTTCTTTGTCAGATTTGATTGAATTATCTGATTCATTACTAACTGATGTTTCTGTTTTATTATCAATAACACATGGAACTGATTCATTTCCTGAGACGAAATTGTTTTCATCATTGTCTTTTGAAATGGCTAAATTTTCATCTTCAACAACAGAATTAAAACTAAGCTCAGAAGCTGAGGGGGGAGGTTCTTTTATGCTCTCCGTAATAGGTGAGGTGATGGTAGATTCTTCCAAGGTCTCAGAAAAAGTTTCTTCAGCAGGTGTGGTAGGAGGTTCTTCCATGGTTTCAGAAAAAGTTTCTTCAGCAGGTGTGGTAGGAGGTTCTTCCATCGTTTCAGAAAAAGTTTCTTCAGGAGGTGAAAAGGGAGGTTCTTCTACAGTCTTGGAAATAGGATCAGTAGGTGAGGTGGAAAGTCCTACAACACTCTCTGTTACAGGGTCAATAGGTGAAGTGGTAGATTTTTCCATTGTTTCCATAACAGGTGTGGTAGGTTCTTCCATACTGTCCAAAATAGGTTCAGTAGTCGAAGTGGTAGATATATCCATGCTTTCCTTGACAGGTTCAGTAGGTAAGGTGGCAGATTCATCGACTACTTCCTCCATAACAGGCTGGGCTGGTTCTTCTATGGTCTCCATAACAGGCTCAGTTGGAGAGTTGGTAGAATCATCCACACTCTTCACTATGGGATCAGGTTGTGAGAACGTAGGTTCTTCTAGGGTTTCCGAAATAGGTTCAATTGGTGAGGTTGTAGAATCATCCACACTTATCACTTGAGGATCAGGCGGTGAGAACGCCGGTTCTTCTATGGTTTCCGAAATAGTCTCAATTGGTGAGGTGGCAGATTCTTCCACAGTATCCAAAATTTTATGTGCCTCATTGTCATTGTTCTTTATCGTGCTACTATCAGTGTCTTCGTTACCGTTGACATTTGATACTTCTGGCTTTATATTTTGAGACTGCTCAGTGTTTTCTCCACAATTAGAACTGTCTTCTGCTAAATCTAGCAGGACATTTCTGTCATCAACCATAAGCTCGATTATTTTCAAATTACCAGTCTTAGATAGAATTTTAAAATCAAATAAAGTTGAACCACCTCCACTGATTTCTAAAAACTTTTCTTCCACCTTTGGATGAAGTACTAAATCCTTAACAGATAGGCAACACTTTATGGCTACTGGAGCGATCTTCTCAATGGTCAGGATATCTGGAAGTTCATAGACTTCGCTAACTTCACTCTCATTCCCGTAATCTATGAAATGGACCATCACAACGGGCTCACACTGAGTGACTAGAGCCCTGCACCAACTGTCATCCATGTTATATTTAGCAGAAACTAAATCACCGACTTTAAAGTTTTCTTTAATCCTAATCTGTCCATCAAAAACGGAATATATAGCAGTTATGTGGTCGAGAATGGTCATAACACTGATTTCTTGAATGTAGAAGTCATTGATTGAGTTTATATGTGAAACATAGCCCTGCTTCACGACATTTAATTCTGGCTCAATAAGTTCCATTGTGATCCTTAAACTTTCTTTCATCTCGTCTTGTAACAAAGCATCAGAGGATTCCTCCAACAGCTCCAATTCTTCTATATCTTTCAATGATTGTTCATTAGATTTCAAAGGTTGAGCGGTTTTCAGAGCATCAGTTTTTTTATTAGATAGCAGAAAGTCTAAAATGTCTACACCTTCATCAGTCAATAATGAAACTATGTGTGGTGAACCACAAGATTTCATTTTAATATGGAAAGGAGTTTGAGCAAAATTAGTGATTTTTACGAACGCAGAAAGGAGCTCTGGGGTTTCTTCAACATTGAGACTACAATGGATAGCCAATGGTGGTATTGATGCGACATCATCAGGAAGAATGCGCAGGTCTGTAGTAGTTACAATATTCCCATAATCAATAAAATATACTCGAACTTCAGGCTGTGTTGATATAACTTTGGCCCTGTACCAGAGATCATCTTCTTCAAACTGGACCCCAAAATATTGTCCCATTTCTACGGGACCAACATGTTTCTCCAACGTGACTGTAAGCAGCCGGTTTTGTATCTCATCAACAGTGTCAGTCTTGGACTCTTCTTGAATATAAAAATCATTGAGGGAATTCGGCAGCACTACAAATACCTTTTCGTTCTCATTTATATTAGGATTTTGAACATCAACAAGCTTTACTACTGTTTTGTCATTCGTATCAAGTGGCTTGACAGCCGCAGCAGTGGACACACTAGCAGCAGCAGGTGGAACAGGGCTGTCCTTAAGGTACTTCCTTATGTTCTCAGGTATATAGTCATTGTATTCAGCGAAACCTGCCTCGATCAATGTTTCTGAAAGTAGCTTGCCTTCTGCTTCGATATCAACCACTATTTTATAATCAACATTAATGATTTTGGCTAGGATTGATGGTTTTTCAATGAACGCTTGATGGATTTCAATAGCTTCATCAGACCACTCCCCACTAATTGGTTTGACACACAAGTACATCGGAACGGCGTACCCAGATAAAGGTTTCATCAAGTCTGGAGGCAGCTCTTTTATCTCCCCGCCAATCTGATCAGTGTTGCCATAGTCAATAAACCTCAAAGTATGGTCGCCTACCTTGGTGGCTCTGTACCAAACATTGTCTTCTGAATACTGCGCAGTAAATACTTTCAGCTCATCTGGGCTACCTTCGTTCAGATTCGGAATCATATTTTGAAGCTTGTCTTGCAGTTCATCAATATTGCTAATGTGCTTAAGCATCTGAGCCCAAAACATTGTGATGGAATCGTCATGAGAAACAATAATCGGGACAGAATCCCCAGCAGTCAGATCAGATCCTATGATAATATTATGATCATCGAATGGGGACTCACTTTTTTCAGTAGCGATGTTCCTCTTAAATAGCTCTTGATTGACTTTCTCACCGTTGGCGAATGTCAAATCCACTATCCAATGTCCATTCATATCCCTGGTGAACTTGGCAAGCAGCTCTTCACCCTCGACGATGTCGAGCAGAGGTGGGTTAGGGTTCCTCCAGTATACTGATAGGGTCACACTCAAACACATTTCAGAAAACATAAACTTGTCGTCCAATTTTCTAAGGTTTTCGCAAGGCAGCTCTTCAGTACTTCCGTAATCAATAAACCTCACAGTGATATCGTTAGCATCATTGATCACCTTGGCTCTGTACCAATTGGAATCTAAGTTAGATTGGGCAGCACAGATATCTCCAATCTTCCATCGGCTTTCAGGATTATATTGTGTTGTCTCATAAAAGGTGTACATGTCGTCTAATAGTTGCGCCAGCCTGTCAGAGTCAGTGAGCCTTTGTATGTAGACAACAGCACCCTCGCAGTAAGTCACTGAAACATGATCTGATCTCCGAATAACAGGGAATGGGCAAATAGGGCTCACTTTTCGTGTACTGGTTTCATCCTTAGGATTTATTAGACTACCATTTAGATTAAAAAAAACAACTTTGAGCCTGGAAAAAAACAAACAAAAAAAAACAGCATGAATAGGAATAAAAATTTTTAATGAAGGCTGGCTATGTAGGGGTCATTCCAAGATTACAGGCCACTTTAGTGTCTAATGTGATTTTCCTTCCCCTTCGATCAGGGATTACCGAATTTTATCCTAGTATCGTTAGCTTAATTTAAAATGAAAAAAAAAAAAAAAAGTCTTATCAAAACGCAGATTTAGCATGGTCAATCAAGTCCCTGTCCATTATTTCCTAGCACCTTTTTAAGTTTAACTTCAAAGAATAATTAATCCTTTGCCTGTATAGTAAAATTGTAACCATATAGATGAAATCCTAAAAATCATACCCTGCTTTTCAATGAAAAAGAATTTGTCCGAATATTTTATATCATTCCCATAACCAAAACTTGTGGTGGTTACAGTAATATTATACTGATGATATATATGTCTTATTACATATATTATATTTAATATAATATTTATATATAAAACTAATATATATATATAATACTTATATATATAATATAAATATAATAATTATATTTAATATATTAATATTTTTAAAATAAAAAAAAGGAGGGGGAGGAATTTAAAGTTTATATTTTAACACTTTCACGCCGGCATGTACCGCTGGTGGCCCTCACTGCATTGGATACTTTTGTCATCACAAAACTTTCCACGATGATGTATAACGAGGTAGGATTGTATTGCTTATTTTATTATTGTCGAATTGTCAATATCGCATAATGCCCTTGAATAACTCCCGTTCGATACAACAAAAATCACTAAGTTCAGTCGCCAATGGCAAGGAGAATGAATTGAAGTCCCGGCGTGAGCATGTTAAATATAGAAATAGAAATGAATATCTGAAATAGGAAAATGATTTAAAAACCGGAACTCATGTAATGGCCTGTAATCTTGGAATGACAAATAACTATCATGATAGAGAATGCATTGTTGACCAAAGAACTAAACACAGAAGTTAATTAAAGGTTGAATTCAGCTATTTATAGGTAAGAATGAAATAATAAAATTTTGAACCAGGAAAAACATATTTCACTTAAATGTTTTTATTTAATCTCATTTCTCTCAACTCAGCTACCCATTATATTCAACTTAAACCCCATTAACTTAATATTTGTTGTAATTACCATGAGGTGGCCCATAGATAATTGATATAATGCACATATAGGAGATTTATAATTATTGGAGTTATGAGTTTTAAAAAAAAAAAATGTCTTTTGAATCATTAACATTTTTTGGAAGGAATTCGTTTTTCTTTAACAAAATCCTTCTGAAAAACTTTGACGATTCAAAATACAGTCGAACCTGGATAACTGGAATCTTTTGGTGACAGGATTTTAATTCCACTTAAACAAGGTTTCACTTATCCAGGGTGCATGTATCTTGTTAAGGGGGCATATACCACTAAAAGAGGTTTTCAAACCACTTGTAATTTTTATAAAAACATATTACAGCACACACTTAAAAACCATATACACATAAAATATTGATACGATTATTTGATATTTTTTGTAATGTGAAAATAAAATAATGCAGATTACAAGATAATTATGTACAAATGTATTAGTGAAAGAATTCTCTTATTTTTTTTCTCTACTTCACTTTGGCACTTGAAAATGTATTTTTCTAAGTCGTATAATTTATCAAAGATTTCACCTTTAGCCCCTTTATTCATTTCACAAAAAGTCTGTAACTTCTCAATAATATTTAGTGCATCATTTTTCGTGACTGGCTGCCTTCCTGGCTCTTCTGAATTTTCATTTCCGTCTGCCGTTTTATATGCCGTTGATACTGTTTGAATATTGGAAGCTTCTCATTGGTATCTCCTATCACATGTTCCCAATCCTGTGGCTGAATAGGATAACCCTTCACGTTTTCTTAGAAATGTGGATTCCACTTATAGAGGTGAATACAAAAATCATCCCACTTACAGAGGTTACTCCCAAAAAAATTTATTCCACTTACAGAGGTGAAAACATTCCAGTTAAAGAGTTTATTTAAGGGGAAAATAAATGAACAACAAGGTTTGTACCACTTATAGAGGTATTCCACTTAAGCAGGTCCCACTTAACCAGGTTCGACTGTATCTTTTTTCTATTTTTACACATTATCCAACTTACAACTGCGCAAGCAAAATAATGGAGACAATCTGCTTGTGGGAAGTTAACTATAATTCTTTAAAATTATATTTATATAACAGCAACAATAATAGACTACAATGCTATGACTACAGGTAAGTTGGAAGATAGTCCAGATGAGTTGTGTATATTGCGATCATTTTAGAAGCCTTCTCCAAACTATAAAGAACTTGACAACTCGCAGTTCTAAATTGTTAATTGTTCTTCATGAATACTGCGTACTGATCAACTTTTCACACAGCGAAGAAGGCTCCTCGATTAAGATAACTCATATGGAAATTTTTCAACTTACCTAGAGTATTCTTTGTGGCCATAAAATGAGGCTAGTGCATCAAGGAAAGAAATATCAATAATACTATACCTGTCTTCTTGGACTGCCTTGACATCTATAATGATCTTGGTATTCGGTTCAAGTACCGGGATGTGCTGGAGGTCAGTCAAAGCGGCCATGAGCGTGATCACCTTAGCCTCCGTGATAGACACAATAAACAGGTTCTCTTCGACGGTCTCTAATATTGAACAATAAAATTTCTGGCCAACCAGCAGGTCAAACCGATCGATCCACACATCTGGAAAAATAAATATATTATATTTTTCTACTGAACAATTTGGAGCTCAATCATAAAATATTTTAGTGAAAGAGGCAATAATTTGTTATCAGCTCCAAAGGAGAGGGGATAAGTGAGGTTCTAGAATCATTAAAATATATTTATTCCCATCCACAAGGCACTATTAAAAACATTGCATGTTCTGGATAAAAAAAACTAATAATAGTCGAGATTGATGAAGCATAACATGTTTTATTGTAAGCGATATAATGGCTGTGCAACGATTCACCCATTGAATATGGCCTCAGAGGTTATATATATATATATATATATATATATATATATATGGAAGGTTTTATTTTAATTTAACCCGGCTTTTGTCACGTCATAAGAATTTCACTTTACTTATCGGTACTTTATCGGAAAACAAAAAAAGCCCCTTCCCTATTTAAGCCCCCTCAGAACGTTTTAATAATGATAAAGCTTACCCGATATTAAAGAACACCTAATATTTATTAAACATGACAAATTTGATCAAAATCATTAAAGCCGTTTTTGAGATAATAAAAAAAAGGTAAAAATTGGAAAAAAAGTTATGAAATAAAGTACCCCCTCCATTTGACCAATTTTGATGAAATGTTGGCTATCACATCTTTGGCATGTTCATACATCAAATACCCAGTTTGATCAAAATCGTTAGAGCCGTTTTTGAGAAAAGAAAAAAAAAACACGTCAAAATGATACAAAATTTATTAAGTAAAGACACCCCTCCGGTTGATATATTTTGATGAAATTTTTACAGTCATATCTCAGGCATATTAATACATCAAATACTCAGTTTAATCAAAATCGTTAGAGCCGTTTTTGAGAAAATAAAAAACATAAAAAGGTATTAAATAAAGTACCCCCTCCCTTTGAGCAACTTTGATGAAATCACGGGCATATACATACACTAAATACCCAATTTCAGGTTCGTACAGTTTATAGTTTTTGAGGTAGTTTGTTCACGCACGCACGCACGCACGCACGCACGCACGCACGCACGCACGCACGCGCGCGCGCGCACGCACACACACACACACACACACACACACACACACACACACACACCACACACACACACACACACACACACACACACACACACACACACACACACACACACACACACACACCATTTCGTAGAACTTGGGCCATTTGGACTCAGGGGACCCCGAAACGTGTATTTCTGTTGGAAACCGGAAATCGAAATTTTTCACGATCGCAATACTTTCCCTTATTATATATTTCATATATAGGTAAGTGAAAGTAAAAAATGGGAGCATGAGGGAATTGCTCACGGAACGACCACACATGAACCAGAACTGAGCCATCTCACTGGTCGCTCCTCAAGAAAAAAAAAAAATTGATTCAGGCTAAAACCTCTAGTGAGAAGAGGTGATTACTATTTCCAAGAATGTCAGTTTGTTTACATTTTTTTTTTTCTTTTTTCTATTCCAAGCACTATTTTTGCCAAATGTGGTGTTATGTTTACTATTTTGTCAAATGTGATGTTATGTTTCTTCAAAGGTTTGTGTATTTTGTTGGTAGGTTTTGAAAATGTCTCTGAGAAGGTCTAAACAATTCTATAAGTTAAAGCATTTTATTCCTTTTTACTCCACTCCAATAAATACATTATAATAAACACCTTAAATAGATTAATAATTTAATGATAAACATATACTAAATAAAAAGAAACAAAAATATGGTGAAGAATGCTGCTGAAAAATAATAGAATAGCCAAAAACTGATACTTGAGGGAATTGCTCATGCGTGACCAACGATGTCTCACGGAGGGGTGCGACCTGTGCCGGGTTAAGGCCATTTATGAGTTAATTTTATTACATAATGGATAATAGTTTTAAAAAAATAATACAAACATTGGACTATCACTAATCATAAATAATTAAAACCTAATTATCAACTTTTTTACTACTTTGGTGTTATATTAGTATAACAAGGTTAATTCCAAATGAATGTTATTATGGATATGTTTTGAATGGGGAGGGAGAATTATTAATCTTTTACCAGTTTATTTGATTTAAACGGATTTTGACATCCTAAAGGTCAGGCCACACATGTCCGCACCGCAGCACGGATCTCATTCATTTACGAAATAACCTTTCACACACGCGGATGTGGATGCGGTGCAGACATGTGTGGCCTGACCTTAATTTGTAACAAACTAATCACTGCCAATAAATCCACTTTTAAATCATTACAAATCAAAAGAGAGACATTTTTACAACTAAACTCCGCATCTAACTCGGTTATATCAAATATGTCACTAACACTTGGACCTTTGCCTTCCACGGTCCCCATATCGCTCGTTTTTGGTAAAAGGCTGTGACAATCCAAAAAAACTTAGATTTTACAGAAGCATATGTCGTGATAATTATTTTATCTGTCAAATCTATGGAAGACTGCCTTGAGTGCTATCCCGTGTTAAATATTGCATTTAAAAATCTCTGGAATTTTTTTCAAAGTAAGATAATGCGCTTTTAAGAAAATAAAATTTTTGTATTGTAGCAGTCTTCTTCCAAACAAAAGATTTCTTATTTGATTTTTCAGATTTCCATATAGTTCACGTTAAAAAAAAAAAGTAAAGTTATAATAATCACTGAACACAATTTCTTTGTATATGACTAAAGAAGCAGTTCTTCACAAAAAAACATGTACCAAAAATGAAGAAAAATGACCTATAATTTGTAAATTTATAATTCTTAATGCCAACAAGAGAAATAATGAGAAAGCTATGACCCTACTTCATCAAAATTTCTTATCAATTAAAACTTAAATAATGACATAATTAAAAAAAAAAAAAGAAATATTTATTCTTAAGATAATTGAGGCACTGACATGGAAAAGATAGTAAGAAGTCAGGCCAATAGTTTAGGAAGAGCAGTAAGTCAGTGTTGAAAGTAGTTCAGTTGCTATCAAGACCTGAACATGCTTTTCATCAATAAACAATTTCAGCAGTTTAAAATCAAAATATCGAAATAAAAATTGGTTTTATTGACTTACTACCTTATCCATGACAACACCTCAATTATTTTGAAGGTTTTTAATATTTAATTTAAAGAATTGATAAACCTACTTGGTAAAGGTTGCTTGATTTTCCCCGGCACTTTCTCTGCTGGTGGTTGGGGTTCTGAAGTCGTAGGCACGGGAGTGGGAGCTAAGGATGGTGAATCTTCTGATTTGCTTGGGCAAGTCTTACCTAATAACAATAAAAGTAATAATCAATCTATACTGCTTAATAATATGAAATAAATATACTTTTTAAACCGGAACATTATTAATACCATTGAACATTAAATAAAGCCGAAACATAACAAAAAATATAAATATTAGGCAGGTTTCAGAGATATTGTGGAAGATCATCGTAGGTAATTGCCATTAGCAGCTATTCTACTTCTGAAGAGTGGGACCTGGGCGTGGCTTGTTTTGAGAGGTTATGTGAGCGAGATATCGAACTCCCATCTGGTCTTTTTCATTTAAAAAGGCCCTTTATCAGCTTTGTAAGATTCTAGTTGTACACTCCCGCTCGCTCTTTAAACATAAATAACCTCCCAAAAAGGATGCCTATCAGTGGAGATCGATTCCTACTGAACGGCTCCTGAGCCACTGTTCAGAAGTTCTACCTCAGAAATCTGTAAGGTGGCAAACCAACTTCAATAGCATTATTCTATAAAGGTTAGTTGACATATTCACACTAATAGAACAGTATGATATCATTAAATCAATCGATTCCTAGGAAGAAATTAAGAACTGCTTTAGTGTGTACTTTAGAAATTACACAGGCTCATAACTACAAACTAAAAAATGGTCATTAGTGATAAATTATTTAAATGTATATAAACAAACAAAACAAATTAACAAACAGAAAAAACAAAGTAAAAATGATTGACAAATGTAAAAGAAAACAAATAACTTCAATGCAGAAAATCTCATGGCCAACGCCTTAACAGCCTTCTTGGTGGATTATAGGGGTTCGTGGGAGTGTGTAGAGCTTGATGTTAGTGGGTTGGAATTTAGAGTGTGTCATGAAAGTTACGTTAGCGATCTATGCCAGTTACTTCGACGTAAGGAATGTCAAGGTCAATGTGTAAGGCTTCATTGGTGACATAAAAGGGGGCATCTACGATCTTTCTTAGTATTTTTGATTGAAAAGACTATATGAGTCGTATATTTGATTTTTTATCTGTTTCCCATAGATCAATACCGTAAGTCCAAAGTGGTTTTATAGTACTTTGTAAACGGTTAATTTGTTTGTCAAACATCATTTTGAACGTCTGTCAAGTAGTCTTGAAAGAAGTCCATATCGCTGGTTCAGTTCTTTTCTTTTGGAGGTACGGAGCACCCCTGAATTATGAAGAAACCCATTGACTTTCTAAAAAAATTTATATTTTAAACTTCATTCTGCGATCCATCTTTTTCACTATCAAGAAAATAATTATTAGAAGACTTATTTTATTGAACAATTGATTTATATCAACAGCAGATGTGATCAATTAAAACTTTTGTACAGCATTTAAAACATAATTATTGGAATTTACTTTTTTAATAGACTTAATACAGAATTAGGGGAGTGGGGTAGCCCACTGGTAAGGCAGTGGATTGCTGTGCTCAAGGTCCCGAGTTCGAATCTGACATGGCTTATGATATCTTTATTATTCGCCACAGTTCGTCTCGTGGGCTGAGAGCCCTCCTGGAGCACACCCAGCCTCTATAAAGGTATCTATAGCCTTAATTGAAAAATTAAGGGGAAAAACCTGGCGGTTGAGCGTGATCACGGTCAAATCACCTCCTTGCAAGACCGCTGACCAGAAACAGTGCTTTTCCTTACATAGTACTGAACCCAAGATCCTTCATGGGTTGTAGTGGTACAGGTTTTAGGTTAATACAGAATTAGCAACAAAACTTTTTTAAAAAACAATATTAAAAATTTGTTTGATGTTAATTCATATTCACAAAAAAAAAAAAAAAAAAAAAAAATAAGGTGATCCTAAAGGATTTATCTGTACACGAAGGGGAAAGTTATTATCTCTGTAATTGGAAAAATAAAAACATACCAGATACAATGGCAAGCCCTTGCTGTCCAAGAAGCTCTGAAACCTGTTCTCCGGACTGTTTGGTCATCTTCACATAAATGACTATTTCACCGTCTACCATCTTAACCGAGACGACATTCATTGTCAAGGGTTCTTCTGTTTCAAAGTATTGCTAAAAGATAGAATAAAGAGATTAAAACAGGTGAACATTATTTTAACATTAAAAAAGTAAATTGCATGTTTTTCCTTAAAGAGGTAACAAATCTATCTTTCTTAGTACAATGCAAGACTAGTCCAATATTTTTTTTTTTTTTTTTCATAGATTATCTTTCAATCAGTCACTGCTATATCGATCGTAGTAATGTTTGATTCGTGAAAGATTTTAACAATCTTATAAAGACAAATATCAAAGAAAGGTAGAATGGAAACATTTAATTGGCTCATATCAAAAATAGCTTTTTTTAAGAAGAAGTCATGCATTGGGCAAGCGATATGTTAACTTCCTATTGAATATTGATATTACAAAACTCGTCTTATCCATATGAGGTCGAACTTTAGTTAGCAGTTGTTTTGTAAAGTGTTTTTCTCGATCTTTCATCTTTTTTACTTCAGGGGCGCCAGTTACTTTTTACAGTGACTATGATTTTGGATATTATATTATTTATCAATGGCATATGTTTGAAAAATATAAAATTAAGAACGTTAAAAACATTTACTAAGATGGAAATACTTCGGCACACTAACATAACTAGAACTAGAATTAACAAGGCGGCCAAAACTTTTTGATTGATTTTAACATCCTTTCGAATAAGTCATCTATTTCATATCGCCTCCTCCAAACAAACTCGCATAAATATGAGTCAAGATTGCTCCTTTTAATGCTTGACCGCAAGAAGAAGTTCTTCCAATCTGTTACAGTTTTTGATGATATCTGTAACTCCTTCGTGCAGAACGTAGTGGTGATTTAACCATTGAGCCAGGCATAAATGAAAAGCAGCGAATCCGTAAGGATAGCTTGGAGTGATTAAACCAAGTTCCCTTAAAAGCTCTTATTTTTGGTCTGCATCCTCTTCGTTGGCTTCTAAATTTCGGACCGCTATTTTAAAGAGCCTTAAATCCTGTCTTTTCAGATTGAAGAGCACCACTAAGTTGAATTAAATTCATCTTTGCTTAATTTAGAATAAAATGTTTTTCAGTTTAACCTCCCACATAAAACAAAAATAAGGTAGTAATCACAATCACCAAGGAGATATTGGAAGTAAATTTTATGCGGAATAATCTGAACTGTTTTCTCAAATTGTGATAATGTTACTATGGTGATAATAGGTGGTTACTCCACAATAATGGTTTACTTAATATTTTGACTTAAGAATTGTTTAAAACTGAATCAATGGAGTGAACATTGTTGGATAAGAAAACAATCAGTTTTTAATATCCATGAAAATTTATAGAAACTTTTCTTATGCTCTAATGAAAATTTTTAAAAAGTGGACAAGGCGAGTTTTGTTATGTCGCTGCTCAATTAATCCATATAAAAACAATTGTTTGTAGAATTATTAAAGAAATATAATGTATGTATAAAGGAATTAATTAAAAAAACTGTTTTAGCTTTACGAAAACTCTCATAAAATGCTATGCTACTCTTAAAAAAACCTATGCTATACCTTCCATACTTTTAAAAATTAAGAGTATGAACAGTTTTAGGGAAACATTTTTATTTGTATGACCAAATAATATTGTTGATCACAAACAACTGGAGATAACATAACATTTTTTGTCCCAGCTAGGAATGGTATATATACCAGTTACTTTGTTCCATGTAATAGAAGGAATTATTTATTTATCTTTTATTAAGTTCTGGTTTATTAATTTAAGAGGTTTGGATTTATTTGGAAGCTTTTACCAGACCTTTTTTGTTTCATAATAAGTTTCATGCATTTATCATTGATTTTTTTTTTTTTTTTCATTTTATTCAGAAAGACTTTGTAGATAAATCATCCGTATTATCTGAGAGGATGTTTTGGGTCATTCTCACATTAGAGGAAACTTTTGTATCCCAGGCCGTTTATAGTGATTTAGAAAAGCTTAGGACCCTAAGACATCAAAATACGAACATTTTAATTATACGAGGGTCATTCAATAAGTAAAAAAGACAAATGGCTACAGCTTAAAAACGGTTTATTTCAATCTTTCAAAATTAAGGCTATTTTTCAACATAATCACCCCCCACCGTTATGCACTTGTCCCATCTTTCTTGCAGCTTCCTAATTCCCTTGGAAAAGAATTCCTTCGATTTACCCCGAAGCTACTTTTGCACCGCTTCCTTAACCTTCTGGGAACCTATCTTGCAGACGTTTTTCTGTACTTTAAATTGTTGTGAATGACATTGTGAACAGTTCCAACACTTACTTGAACTTCCTCATCTATCATTTCAACAGTAATTCTTCCTTTATCTCTATTTAACAAGAGGCATGACCATATTTTATATTATTAAGCTTACCACCTACCTTATATTTTCTTCTTTACTTTTGCTTACCTGTTATGATATATGATATAAATCGTAAGGGTAAGTATTGGATCGTGAAAAATTATGACATCCTATTTTTAACAGAAATACACATTTTTGAATCCCATGAGTCAAATACCCAGGTCCTGCGAAATGGTCTGCGTTAGCGTTAGAACAGGCTAGCTCTAAAATGGTAAACTGTACGAAACTCAAGTTAGACATTTGAAGCAGGAATATGTTCATAATATGATAGCAAAAATTTCATCGATGACTAAATTAAGAGGGCACCACTTTATTTCAGAAATTATGTATTTTCCCAAAAAAGGCTAAAGATTTTGATTAAACTCATCATTACAATTACAATAATTATAATACTCTATACTTATGGCGAATAACAAACAAAAAGAATAAATAAATGTGGAAAAAGCTAATTTCTAATATAAGTTACTAAATGATTTTTCCACATTTATCGAAATACATCTTTATACTTTAAGTCAGGAGGTTAGTGGAAGTTGTGTTGCCCTAATTGCACCAGATTCTTTTATTGTTGGATAACAATCCCCCCCTCTGCTGTAACGAAAAGAAGAGGCATGCTCACCGGAGAAGGAAATATAATTTCCAACAATGTATAAACCTACCGTATACTCTTCAGGATCAGCTGTCCATCCTCCTTCTGGCGGATTGACATCAGCGAGGGAGCAACGTATAGAGATTGGCTCTTTCTGAGCAAGCTTAGGCGAAACCAGAAAGATATCACTCAACAGCACCATATCGTTGTTTCCATAGTCGATAAAAAGTACTTGAGCTGGAAAATGAAAGTCAAAAGTTTTTAAAAAATAATCAGAGCTATAGCAATATTGCAGAGTATAGCAAACTTAGAGTGCAACAAACAAATTATAATACAGTAAAATCTTGATAATCCAGCGGTTGGTTATTCCGGCACGTTTCGTAATCCGGCGCTATGTGGCATGATCCAGTATTCTAGGAAAAAGATCTGGTTAATACACCCCTTGTTGTAACTATAAAGATGTGATTGACGACCTGACAAAGGTAACTTCACAAGTTCAACTCTAATATTCAGAAGAGTTTTCCAACAAATGTGAACTGGACATCAAAGAATGGCTTCAAAGCACAAACGAAGAAAATGTTTAATCCCTATCTACGAACGATGAAATCCTCATCCAAAATCGGTCTACGAATGAATAGGAAGATTGCGATGACCAGGATGTTTCATATCACTAGACTGTAATCAACAACGACGCCTTCTATGTCTGCACAAAATGGTTAGTGCTAAAAAGGTTGCAAGAGTGCGTTTTCGATAAAATATTCGAGGCAAAAAAGCAAAAAAGATTAGGTTAAATGATGGTCAGGATTTTCGGTTTGAAAAAAAAATTTATTTTCGAAAGCCAATGTTTCCATCCAACTTGTGGATCTTCATCAGGGCTAAAAGAAAACAAATATATGAGTACTATGCTAGAGGATGACAATAAATTAACATTTTACAGAACTGACAATAATATAAAAGATGGTAAGCATTATACATGAATATTAAAATAAGTAGCTGGTTAGCAAGATAAAATAGAATTTGATATAAAATAGAATTTGATAAATAGATATTGGTTAGCAAGATAAAATAGAAATTGATATGAGAAATTGATACCTTCTGAGTCAAGGTAGATACCAAGATTGAAGGTAAAATAAGGTAAGAGGTAGTGGTAGGGGATAGTTTGCCAATTTCAAAGGTTTATGACGGGGAAACCCAACATTTTTGAATTGAAAGGCTACATGACAACTGAGTGAAAAATAAAATGTTTAAAACTAACAAAATAGATAGTACTGTATACAAATTGTTATGTCTGGACTCAATAATAACACAAAATTGAGAAAATACATAAGGTAACAATGCATAAAAAATTGAAAAATATACAGAAGGAAATTATACAATACTAAAGATAATAACACAAGAGGTATATTGATCGATATTATCTTTAGTATTGTATAACTTTGGCTTAAAGTTAAGAAACTGAAAAGCTGAAACGTTGGCTTTCGATATTAAAAAAAATTTTCAAACTGAAAATCCTGATCATCATTTAACCTATCGTAAAGATTAACAGTTGACTATCTCTCACCTCTAGAATTAATGATTACTTTTCATAATATACATGTATGTATTTTTCCCAGTTATTTTTATTTAATATGAACGTATTCTTCATATTTACCTAGTATTTTGTTTTTATGTACAAATTTACCAATATAAATATTATATTATAGTAGAAATATTACATTATAAAACTTATTTATTTTACTTCCGATAATCCGAAAATTATTGATAATCCAGCAGTTGTCTAGTCACACATGTGTCAGATTATCAAGATTGTACTGCATGTGATATCCATATCTCTTATATGAATGCTTTTATATTGTTGATTTTGGTAAATTGATGTTTCTTTAACTCTGGATAAACCAGTAAAGAGTTAATAATCACCAACCCTTGAATTGCAAAAAGGTAGCAGGACAAGAGCTTCATTAGGATAGGATAACCACATAAAAATTTAGAGTGACAAATGTTTTACTGAACTATACGACATCCACAAACTGACTGAAAGATGGGAGGGAGATGACAGTATTACTGCAACTGGTAATATTTTCAAAAATAATCTTATTTAAAGCCAAAATAGATTACTTGTCTGTTGGACAACTGTAATTATTTTTTTAATTAATCTAATCTTAGTTTGTGGCTGACCACCATTTTAAATTATTTTTAAATAATTTATTTTTTGAAGAGAAAAGATTTGGCTCCGCCGGGAGTCGAACCCGGGTCTCCTGCGTTACATGCGAGGATGCTAACCACTACACCACAGAGCTCGGCTCAAGGCAGAGCAAATCCTTCCTCTTCACTGATACCTACTCCCCCTATCTCACAAGTTTTGCGAGTAGTAGCGGGAGGTGGACAAATTTTGTCTAATTTATGATATTTATTGACATAAGTCAATTTTTTAAATTATTTTAATTAATCTAATCTTAGTTTGTGGCTGACTACCAATCCTTCCTCTTCACTGATACCTACTCGCAAATCGCAAAAATTGTGAGATAGGGGGAGTAGGTATCAGTGAAGAGGAAGGATTTGCTCTGCCTTGAGCCGAGCTCTGCGGTGTAGTGGTTAGCATCCTCGCATGTAATGCAGGAGACCCGGGTTCGACTCCCGGCGGAGCCAAATCTTTTCTCTTCAAAAAATAAATTATTTAAAAGTAATTATTTTTTGTTCTACACTTCATGCAAGGAGATTCTTGAAAGAAAATTATGTTATAATTAGAACGACGAATACAACATAAAATGAATGTATAATTTTGCCAGAATGCAAAAAAATTGACTAAGTTTTCAAAAATAAAAATGTCCTATTGATTTCAATTAATCTATGTATGATAACAAAAAATAATAATTGAAGAAGAGGCAAATATAAAAAAAAATTAAATAAACCCAGGCATTTATTACAAAAATATCCAATTGTAATTATTAAAGGTAAACATAAGTTACCTGAGGAGGGAGGGAACACCTGCTGTACAAGTCCTCGGTAGAGGAGTTGATCCACAGAAAACCTTGCCAGAACTGGCGTACCCAACGGGAGCGAAGTATCTCGCACGGGGATAAGAGAAGCCTGAAATAAAAGTTTAACAAAATATTATGATGTGCGATTAGAAAATATTACACAACTTTTATTTGTTAATAATTGGTATATTTTCATGGGAGGAGTACTTTAACCCAGGAAAGGTAGCGCTAATCGAGGGGTTGATTTAGGTAGCGCTGCGTTGATGAGCCAAAGTGACCATATTATCATTTCAGGGATGCCTTATCATCATGTGAATGCAGTATTTATAATACTTTAAAACAGACCTCATTAACATTTATTACTTTCACTTACCTATATATGAAATATATAGTAAGTGGAAGTATTGCGATCGTGAAAAATTTCGACTTCCGGTTTTCAACGGAAATACACGTTTTGGGACCCCCTGAGACAAAATAACCAAGTCCCGCGAAATGGTCTGTGTGTGTGTGTGAACAGACTAGCTCAAAAACTATATACCGTGGGAACCTGAAATTGGGTATTTAGTGTAGGTATATGCCCGCGATGTGACAGCAAAAACTTCATCAAAATTGATTAACCGGAGGGGGGACTTTACTTAATAAATTTTTATCATTTTCACGTGTTTTTTTTAATTACTCAAAAACGGCTTTAACGATTTTGATCAAACTGGGTATTTAATGTATGTATATGCCAAAGATGTGATAGCAAACATTTCATCAAAATTGATCAACCGGAAGGGGGACTTTACTTAATAAATTTTTTTGCAATTTTTACCTTTTTTTTCGATTATCTCAAAAACGGCTTTAACGATTTTCATCAAATTCGTCATGTTTAATGAAAATTAGGTGTTCTTTAATATCAGGTAAGCTTTATCATTATTAAAATGTTCTGAGGGGGCTTAAATGGGGTAGGGGCCTGTTTTGTTTGTGTGTTTTTGTTTCCTATGAAGTATCTTTGTTTTTGTTTATATGGAGAAATTAACTGTCTTTAATATGCCTAAAAATAAGAAATGGCTAAATATAAGATATGATAAAAACCAAGTAAACACATAGAGGAGAAAAAAAGAAAAACATTCAGTCAACTCATAATACACGTTGAGCCCATGCATGCGTAGTACACCTTTAATGACAGGTCATTGTTCATAATTAAAGCCGTTCTGTTTCTTTAATGGAAATTATTGGTTTCATGGTAACTAAATGAAATTTTCAACAATTACATAGAGAATTATAAAATCAGTCGACTTGGAGTATTATGCTTGCATTGCCGAATTATCTCAAGTAAAAACTTTTATTAATTAATTAAAGAAATTAGAGTTTGTTATAGAGCAAATAAAAACAAAAATAAGAAATGAACGTGGAAAAATGTGTAACTGAGTGAGAAGTGGCATTAACACAACGCATTAATTTCTAATCTAAGTTGGTAAATGAAAGTTGTGTGTTGCGTGCACGCACCAGATTTTATTTTTTATGCCTTTCGTCAATGAAAAACTAAGAATGGTGTAATTTACTTACTAAAAGTTAAGGTTCAAAATATGCAAAACACTTTGATTTTTAATGTATAATTTATTAAAGCAAAATTGCTGAAGAAATAATGAAACAGTAAATAGAATAAATAAACTACGAAAGCATATCAATAGGAATACGCTACGCTACAAACTAAACGGGAACAATGAGTTACAAATAATAGGAAAATTTACATTTGACTCAGAGTTCATCAATTTTCTCATTAATTATTGATAATATATGAGTCACAGCCTGGTTTTACAATCTGGACATAACTTGACCATATTCTCTCCACAAATACACTAAGATTTTTACATTCTTCTCTTCTGCCAAGGACAAAATTGACAAATTTCTCGAGGTCCAAATAGTACGTAAATATTCCACTTAAAGATAGAATTAGCTTTCAAGACGAACATTAGACAGCACTTTGTTTCTAAGATTGACAACACAAAGTTACATATGAGGTAGGGCTTTGTCTTGCCGACGTCATTACTTCAGACAAATAAATTAAATTATTGACTTACCTAAATCGACCGACTTTATACCTATAGGATCTGTTCTAGTACTAAGTGGAGATTGAACTTCCAAAAGTTGGGCCAGCTTAGGATTCGGGGCTCATCTGTAATTAACAGAAATATGTGGCCTCTTCGTTGTTAAGGCGAACGTTACCCTTTCTGGGTTAAGTAGCTCAACTTAAAAATCTTAATGAGTGTTATTGTCATCAAACTCCTCCTCATCAAGTAGACCATTTTTTGAAATCATAATCAGAATTGATTTAATATTAACTTGATATGATTGATTAGTAGCACACTTAGGAGGGATTCACGTAAAATATTAAAAAAAAAACTTAAACTTCAATTTGTGGAAAATGAAACTAGAATATAATAGGGTAATTGGCACTCAGTACAGTTATTGCACCCCAACTTTAACCTAAAGGTACAGGTAAACAATTCCTAATTCCATTACAAGATATACATGAGTCTAATGTTTGAAGGTCTAAGTCATCTATGAAGTAAGACTTTAACAAACTAACCATACAGAATATTTCACAATTTAATCCACAGGGTGCCAATAACTAGGTTTGGCACTTAAAACAATAAATATTGCCATATTGTAAAACTGAACTTTTGACCCAATAAAACCTCTTGAGTCTTTAGGAGGATAAATAATGAAATGAGGAGCTATAGGAAGTTTCTATTTGATCCCTTTATAAAAAGTTTTTTTTTTTTTAATTTAACCACAGAAATGTAGTCTTAAAGGTGCCAATAACTGTACGGTTTACCCCATATATTGGATAAATCGCCATATAATCTCAGGGGATCTCGACGCAAAACTAAAACGTTTTATAAATTGTTCCATCCGATTTATATTCGGGATCCCAAGAGACGTCTCCATATCGCCTTTTTACGAAGAGTTAAAGTGGTTATATCCTTCCTACCGCCGTAAGTATTTCCTGGCAACCTTCCTTTTCCAGGTTATCCGATCCTGCCAACCACCATATATCTCCGAACTCCTTCATCCCAAATCCTCGGTACATTCCCGCAATACCCGCTCTAGGCCTTCAGATCTATATACACCGGCCCACCGAACGTCAGCTTTTGATAGATCTTTCATTATCCAGTCTACCTCGTTATGGAATTCCATTCCCACTTTCATCAGTAATTCCAATACCCTCTCCGCCTTTAAATCCCGTCTCTATCATCACTTCATAGTCATCCAGCGTCCTTTTTAAACCAATGGAAGTTCTCATTCTCCTTATATATTCTATTTTTTTTATTATTATTATTATTATCTGTCTTTTTTTTTTCCTCCTTTAAGAAAATATAAATACTATTTAACCAATCTGTAAATAAATGTGTAAATATATATGTACAAGCTAGGGTGCCCGGCTTCGCTCCGGTAGTTGTGTGGCAGTTTTAATAACAGAAAACCTTTAAAATTAAAGGAAATATAGAACAAAATTAGCACCTTCTTGAAACTTCGGTTTTAACTTGGTATCAATATTAAGATTCGAGAACTGCAAAGTCCGCCCAAATAAGGAACCCTACATACTTTATTGGGGGTTGAAAATGGTGAATGAACAATTAATTTTGC
The DNA here is from genome assembly GCA_911387785.2 of Aelia acuminata. Lineage (NCBI taxonomy): Eukaryota > Metazoa > Arthropoda > Insecta > Hemiptera > Pentatomidae > Aelia > Aelia acuminata. Next base: position 13,501,233 of record OU426981.1, read on the forward strand.
AGCAACTTTGTCGAGTCATGCATCGTTTTTGATGGTTTCTGTGATTCTGAATCCTACAAGCCCATTCCAAGCAGTCAGCAGATAATAAGTTATTAGATTAAGGTTGAAAAATCTATTAGTTAAAAAAAATATATTTCGAGTACAACTTAAACGTAATGGTCCTATCAGATCCAGAAGTTTAGAAACTATCGAAGATTCGTAGAAACATTTTTTTAAAGACCTTTCTTCCATTTCAACCTCCCTCAAGATATCACCCCCCTCTCGTAATTTGGCCGGACTCTGCCCCTACTATTACAAAGTGAAAACCAAAATATCATGAGGGCAAAATTTTTTCATCATATTTCTTTTTATCCTGAACTATGAGGGGTGATAAAATCTTATTGAAAAAACGCTATAATTGGAGTTAGTCATTTTGTCAACTGGAATGCTTACTTGTTGTTAAGTGTTAATGCTTAACACTTTAAATTTTTAATTTTCTATTTATAATAAAGTCTATAATAAGAATAAAGTCAATTCAGCTCTTACTTTTTGTTTTATGTCTGTTTTTTTCGCTCACTGTACTACTAAAAAAATGTTCACTCGTATTATTAACCTTTACAAACTGAACGGAATGAATGAACAATAAACATTGAGTGAAATGCACCCTAGCGCTTCCTGGTAGTCTGCAGCTGGAACTAAATTTTTCATTCATAAACTCGTATGTAATCTTCAGGTAGGCTAATTAAATGGTGCGAGAGCCTTAAAATTCCAGTCCTTTTCTCTTCAATTTTACACCCTTAAGAGAAAAACGGAAACCTTCTTCTCCATTAGGGGTCATGTAGCATCACACTGACATAACTTTACTAAACGTATGTTGAGTCGTTTTTGAGCCTTATCGGCACGCACATTGCACACTTTGCTTTATAATATATATTGATTATTAGATGTGAAAACTAGTTTCTTTCACTTGAGCAAATATTTAATGTGTATTTTATTTTCTCCTTTTAAACTAGAGGTTCCCTAATTATTTTTAGTTATTTTAATTTGTATCATTTTAATTTGTTTATTTATACTTTAAGGCTCTAAAGCCCCCTTTATATACAATTTAAATTTGTTATTAAGGGACACTGTCCCAGAACAAATAAATAAAGAATTTATTTATTTATTTATAATAATGTTCCGGATCAAATTTTATCCAAAAAATTAGTATTTTTTTAAACAGAAAATTCGAACTCAGCAAATAGTAAAATAAGGTATTATTTACCTCAGTTTCTGCTTCAATTATCTTCCTTATTTCATCCAGGTCTCCCTCGCTGCCAGCCGGCTGCACATAAAATACGTGCGGGTTCTGCATGTAGGAGAGGTGTACCTTCATTTCTGTATTTACCAGGATGTTGTGCATTGGGTATGCAGTGATGGCATTGCTGACTGGTACCTTTAAAAAAATATGTATGTTATGTATATAAGTTGATAGAGTAAATTTGTGATTGGGAGATAAATTAAAATGTTCATTCATTTGAAAATTGGAATCATGGAAATTAATCCATAGTCCATGATAGTCAAAATACTTCAATCCACCGACCTCTGCCCAAACCCAACTCCAACAGATCATCTTTAAACCTCCAGTAGGCGCTATGCCGTCCGTTGGACGGCAGGTAGGTGTTTTGGCTATTATTTCAAAATGGTAATTTTCAATGAATTTATGAGTTCAAGTTAAGGTCTGGCCACACATGTCCGCACCGGATCCGTACCGTAGCAATAATACAGGTTATGTTCAGAATATTTTTAATTTAACTTACATATTACCTTTAGTTATGCCTAAAGTTCAAGCCACACATGTCAGACACAGGCCACTTTAGGCAAAACTAAAGGTAATATGTAAGTTAAATTAAAAATATTCTGAACATAACCTGTATTATTGCTACGGTGCGGATCCGGTGCGGACATGTGTGGCCAGACCCTTATTCTACCTGATATTCATCCCCTACAATAAAAGGGGATCTCAGTCTTTCAAGGTACGATGAATAACGAGCATTGAAGTGCAAAATGTCTGCTGCCGTCCGTAGTACGTCTAGCGCCCACTAGTGTAATAGAAATTTTCAAAACAACTGTAAGTAGGAATTGGAGTTCGCCAAGAGGTTCGTGTAAACCATGTAAATCACGAAAATCACACACTATAAAAACATGTGAAAAGTGTTCAGCATCTGTGTGCGGCTAACATTCCAAAATAAATACGTGAAGATTGCTTGAATGCCATTGAAGGTGTAAGCAAAGGCAGTTCGTAATACATTTTGAGATATAATATATTATGTAAAATATATAATCTAGAGTGTAATAAAAATATGAAGAGTCCACGGAAGAACGGGGGTGAGTCAATTTTTTCCGAATTTTAGTTATATACATATAATTGTTCGTCTAGATGAGTAGAATATGTTGGTGAAAAGAAATAGTCAGAAAAAATGACAGTCGGTTGGTTACAAGCGATGGAAAGAACCACGTACTCGGAAGAAAGGGGGAATGTCCACGCGGAAAAACCTAGAATGGGGGAGCGTCATGTTAGAAGTTATATGGATTGTGTATTAATATCACCATTTCATCAATAAAACAGGGAAGAAAAGGGGAGCGTCCATGACTATCCCCCTTTCTGTTATGTTTAAATTGTTTTTTTTTTACTAAAACATTTTTTTTTAGAGCGTGATATGTCTGTTTCGGGCAAATTTATTATTTTCACACGCAAAACAAAAAGGAAAAGGACATATAAAAAAATTGAAGAAAAATGATAAAAGATACGTAAGTAATTAAAGATACAAACCTAAAAACTCGATTTTCTCGGAAAGCACTCCAAATGACATCCCCCCTTTCTTCCGTGGACTCTTCATATGTTATATTTGCTCAGAGTAGTAATATAGTATTTTGATACTAAAAATTTTTATTAGTAATAGGAATAATACATAACATATTCTGTTGTTTCCAATTGATGTCATATCTCATTTGAATTCAATCATATTTTTTTTTGTTAAATATTAAAATATGTTCGTTTGGATACAAAATATTGATTTAGTTAATTGTAAATCATAATCAAATATTGTTTGTAAATTTTTAATCTTATGATAAATAAATTCCTATAATTTTTTTGTTAATTTATACTTTTTCTACCTATAAATGAACAATCTTATAATTAGAGTAAATAAAATCATCGTTAAGAGTCAGTTGGAAAGTGAAATTGAAAAAAAGTTGTACGCCGTCCAAAATACGGCTAGCGCCCAGTGGTGTTACAAAAGTCTTAGCGCCCAGCGGAAGGTTAATGCACGCGCTCCTAACACCTTTCTGTTGGTATGGAAATGTACCCAAAGAGACAGCTACTAAGAGGTTGATCAACTATAAGAAGGATTTCAGTGAGTATAGGCCAACTTATAAAGTGGAGTGGAGAAGAGAAAGGGCTGACGTGAGCTGTTGACTAAGAGAAGGTGTGAGGGACTTTTTAAGAGTTAGTTTGAACAGTTGAAATTTGAATTCGACACTTTAAAGCTATCAAATGGAAACTGTGTTCCAAGTTAGGAATTTAGTGAAAATGTATCTTCCTTTATATCTTTATTATTGCCAGGTCATTAACAAGTATAACAAAGACAAAACTTTCACGTTTCGTTTTGAACATATTAACAAATAAGTTAAAAGAATAAATTATTGTTATGACTAGCAATAATTTATAGTGATGAGATAGGTAAAAATAAAGAGGTATATAACATATTGGTTATTTCTACTTTGTTTATAAATGTCTTGATTTGTTGTAGTGCACATCAAGATGGGTAGACCATGAAATATAGTGAAAGTTATGTTTTTTTATACCTGTTATAAATTATAACAAAACATATAAATGATCTGAAAATAATAAAGGTATTAGGGCAGATATATTTTTCACCGAATTCCTAAATTGTAACACTATAAATCAAGTATCTTCCAGCAAATACAAAAACTACTAATAATAAAATTCGGTGGTGGGATGCCCGAGTAGGCTAATGCTTTAGAAAATACGTGTAACCCCTAACAACCTATGATGACATCCTGATGATAGCCAGTTCGAAACCTGGAGCCAGGGAACAGTTAATATTGATCGGCATTAATCCCCCACCATCTCACCTGGCCTAGGAAAACCCCATATAGTCTAAATGGTTATGAAGGGGAGCACAAAAAGAAAATAATAATAATAATAATAAAATGTAGGTTAAATTTTAATGTATCTAGGTCTTAGCATGCTATTAGTAAGGTCTGCAACATGAAGTTAACTGTCGGCATTCTATTAAGTTTTTAATAATCTGGATAGATGTAATTCGATTTCAAATATTGGATATTTAATATTTAATGTACACTCACAGATGGAGCTGATGCTGTTTCAAGCTGTTCACTCGGGGTATTGTCCCAGTCTTCTTCCACATGTGGCTTGTTGGAACTGAAATCACTTTGAGCATCTAGAAAAAAAAAGAAGAGAAGACATTTTTTCAAAATATATTTAATTATAATAAGGCCAGCAAGACAATTAAACTAATGTAGGCATTTGAACTAAGAGAAGCTGAATGAATTAATTCAAGTGAAATAAACACCATATCAACATATTACAGTCAACTTTTAAGGTACAGAATTAAAAATCACAAAATACTTAAGATTGAAGCCAAAATTTACCTTGAGAAAATCTTTTCGGAAAAGAAGAGTCATTATCAAACCTGAAAAAGTAAAACAAAATAATAATATTATTGATTATGGTCATATTGTTAAGGAAATCTTAAGATAATATTAACATAAATATGAAAACAAAAAAACATTTGGTCCTAAGAGAAAACATGTTGACAGCAGTAGGTAAGTATAAAACTATCTGAGCGAACAGTCGTCTAACTTATTTTGTGATGAAAATGTACACTGCGTGTATTTATTTAGGCTATTCATATGAGTATAACAAAGTTTTAAAAGTACAGTCGACTCCGTTTAATTGGGTTATCGGATAATTGGGACCACCGCTTAATTGAGCCATTTTTAATAAAACGGAATCAAATATAGGTAAAACAACACCGCTTTATTGGGACAAAACATCGGTTGATTGGGCCGAAACGTTTTGAAACTTTAACTTTTTCAAGAAACAGAATGTAAAAAACTAGGAGCTCTGGTGTCAATCGAATAACCTAAGAATTTGAGCCTGTTTTTCTACCAGAAGCTTCTGGAAGAAAGCAGCAAATCGAAAAGTAATGTCGCCTTTTTTACTTTCACTTACCTATATATGAAATATATAGTAAGTGGAAGTATTGCGATCGTGAAAATTTTCGACTTCCGGTTTTCAACGGAAATACACGTTTTGGGACCCCCTGAGTCGAAATAACCAAGTCCCGCGAAATGGTCTTAATAAAACGGAATGGTCTTGTGTGTGTCTGTGTGTGTGTGTGTGTGTGTGTGTGTGTGTGTGTGTATGTGAACAGACTAGCTCAAAAACTATAAACCGTGGGAACCTGAAATTGGGTATTTAGTGTAGGTATATGCCCGCGATGTGACAGCAAAAATTTCATCAAAATTGTTCAACGGGAGAGGGTACTTTATTTAGTAACTTTTTACGTTTTTTTCGATTTTCTCAAAAACGGCTCTAACGATTTTGATTAAACTGAGTATTTGATCTATTTATATGCCCAAAATATGACTGTAAAAATTTAATCAAAATTGATTAACCGGAGGGGAGACTTTACTTAATAAATTTTGTATCATTTTCACGTGTTTTTTTTATTTACTCAAAAAGGGTTTTAACGATTTTGATCAAACTTGGTATTTGATGTATGTATATGCCAAAGATGTGATAGCCAATATTTCATCAAAATTGATCTACGGGAGGGGGGACTTTACTTAATAAATTTTGTATCATTTTCACGTGTTTTTTTTATTTACTCAAAAACGGTTTTAACGATTTTTATCAAACTTGGTATTTGATGTATTTATATGCCCGAGATATGACTGTAAAAATTTCATCAAAATTGATTAACCGGAGGGGGGACTTTACTTAATAAATTTTGTATCATTTTCACGTGTTTTTTTTATTTACTCAAAAACGGTTTTAACGATTTTGATCAAACTTGGTATTTGATGTATGTATATGCCAAAGATGTGATAGCCAATATTTCATCATAATTGATCTACGGGAGGGGGGACTTTACTTAATAAATTTTGTATCATTTTCACGGGTTTTTTTTATTTACTCAAAAACGGTTTTAACGATTTTGATCAAACTTAGTATTTGATGTATTTATATGCCCGAGATATGACTGTAAAAATTTAATGTATATGCCAAAGATGTGATAGCCAATATTTCATCATAATTGATCTACGGGAGGGGGGACTTTACTTAATAAATTTTGTATCATTTTCACGGTTTTTTTTTTATTTACTCAAAAACGGCTTTAACGATTAACAAAAATAAGATATGAATGTAGAAAAATGTGTGACTTTAGGAAATGATAATTAGCAAAACACGTCAATTTCTAATCTAAGTAAGGTGGTAAGTGAAAGTTGTGTGTTGCGCGCACGCACCAGATTTTTTTACAAAAAGGAAATGAGGAAAGTCCTTTAGACTCCTTAAAAAATGCTCTAATTATGTAAGTCGTAAGTTTACAAGTAAAGGTCTGGCCACACATGTCCGCACCGGATCCGCACCGTAGCAATAATACAGGTTATGTTCAGAATATTTTTAATTTAACTTACATATTACCTTTAGTTATGCCTAAAGTGGCCTGACCTTTAGGCATAACTAAAGGTAATATGTGAGTTAAATTAAAAATATTCTGAACATAACCTGTATTATTGCTACGGTGCGGATCCGGTGTGGACATGTGTGGCCAGACCCTAAAGTGTGACAATGCTCAGTTGATTCTTTCCTGTTAAAAATATTGACATAAAAACATGTTCTGATTCATTTCTTATTTCGAAATTTTGTCTAGATAATTATAATTTAAATTATACAGAAATAGTTATTTTAATTTGATTTAATTTTAATACTATAAAAAACCTAGTTAATAAAAATAAATTTTAGCAGTTATATCAATCGTATTATTTTGACTCCATCATTAAACTAATAGATGAGAATACATAAGTCTAAACCTGATAACTTGGTTCTTCCACAAATATATCCACTTTGTTGCATCAATTACCATAATTGTACTGTGGCCCAATGATCAGGTGCATTTAGGCTTTTTTCTTACCATTTACGCATGGATTCATGATCTCCGCTTTATTGGGTCCTCCGCCTAATTGGGACAAAACAAATTTTCCCTTTATGGACCAATAAACCGGAGTCGACTGTATCGTTTTCATCTTGAACGGTATATAACAAACCATTTAAACATAAGTTATTGAATAGAAAAAATATGTTGTAAGTAAACTAACCTCTTTTTCCTGCCTTCTCCTCCCCAACCTCCTCCTCCTCCGCTCCCACCCTCTTCTTTGTTCCAGTTGCCTCGACGACCACCTCCTCCTCCCCCAGGACCCCTCCTGTCGCCGCCACCACCGCCTCTCCTGTCGTCCCCATCTTCCCTCTTCCAATCCCCGCCTCTTCTGTTGCCATCCCTCCTCGGCCTTTCCTCAGTGTCACCATCCCCTCCCCACCTGTTGCCTCCTCTTCCACCCCTCCTTTCATCACCGTCTCTGCCTCCTCTTCTTTCCTCGTCGCCAAATCTGTTACCCCTTCCTCTCCTTTCATCATCCCTTCCACTCTGTTTTTCATGAGTATTCTCGTTTGTCTCCCAATTGTTCCCCCTGGAGAATTTGTCACGCCCACCAAATCCTCCTCCTCCTCTACCTTTATCGTCATCCCTCGGTCCTCTAAATCCTCTTCGAGGTTTGTCATCTCCAAACTGATGATCTGAGGCTTTGTCATCGTCAGTTCTCGATCTGGTATTGAAGGGTCTCCTTGGTTTGTCTTCGTTCGAGTGCTCAGATGCCCGATCATCGTGTCTGTTAAAACCTCCGCCTCTTCGGGGCCTGTCGTCATTACTCATCTTGTCTTCATCCGGTCGAGAGGACCTAGGCCCTCCAAAACTTCTTCTCGGTTTTTCATCAAAACTGAAATCATCGGAACCCCTGCTGCCAACAGATCCACGACCTCCTTTATCTTCACCACCAAACCTGTTTCTTCTTGGTGGCTTCTCTTCTCCAAAACTTTCAGGAATTTTCTTGTGAGCATCATCAGTCTGAAAGCGGGGACCTTTTTCAAAACTCTTTTGCCGGTTATATCCTCTGTTCTTGTTATGGTCCACATCGCGGTTATCATGTTCACCGAATGAGTCGATAGAATGAAATGAATTCTGCCTCTGGTTTGGCTTATTAAATAAACCATCTGACTTAAATTTGACCTTTTGTTCTCCAGAATCACTGTAAAAATAGAAAAAATTAACTATTAGAGATTTTTAAGAATCACATACTCCTACTGGGTTTTAGGAATTTGGTCAAAAAATTGCGAATTAAAATAATTTTAATAACCTGAATAAGTAAAATTTAAAAAAAGAAAGGTCTACCTCTCTTTAGGTCTGTTATTTAGGGAATTTTACAAAATATTGCAATAAAATACCCCATGCCAATTTTCATTCAAAAAGTTTGATCAATTTACGTCAAAGAAAGTTCCTTGATACAAAATTGTGTATAATGATAACAATAGTTGACCATTAAATTAGTTAATAGAACAACATAAATTTGTTTGTTTAACGTCCCTCTATGCTACTAAGTCTAATCGGGTCATTTTCCCAGAAAGGGCAAATTGCTGTCCCCGATGGATTCTGAAGCCCCCTCATAATTTTTTTTATTAAAACAACCACTAATTAGGATCTGTGACGAGCCCTGTCGACTACGCAGGGTTTTACTGATATAACATTAAAAATTAAAGGTTCAATTTTGATATAAACAGTGGAAATCTCCTTCCCTCGTCATGTCACAACTCTAGTCTCCGAACTTTACGTTCGTCTACAAATTGACCATCGACGCTTTTTGAATTTTTTACAACTGTGGTGCTGTTCAAAACATCTCAAGATTAGAATATGAGGTATGCGATATTTTTAAGAATGATAGAATAGTACACAGAGGAGGTAAAAGTCTTGTCCCCGGTGTTTGGGTTTTTTCCCGCTTATGTAGTATTTTCGTGTTTTGGCAATTTTAACCTTTACAGATTAATGCGGCTTCTGGCTAAAAGTAGGATTACATCTCGTGTAACAACTCTTTTTGCCGCAAAATGTTTTCAGTCACTGTGGAACCGTCAGGATAACAACGTAGGTGCTGCGGCGGGAGCAGCATACAACCCGTGTCATTGTCCCGCCCGTAGCTACTTAGAAGGTAATTGTATCGAATTTTTTTCATTGCTTTCATCTTTTAGAGCAAGTTGATACATTTCTGACGGTCTATCGTTGTTTAAAAAAAATGGCTGTATTTAAGTATTTAACAGAAAAAAATGGATGGTCATACAATATAATATCGGGTGTTTTTCTCCCGCTCGACTGTACTTGGAGATTAATTGTATCTAAATGTTTTGTTTATTTCTACTTCTAAAGCTCATTGAAACGTTTCAAACGGTCTATCATTTTGTCAAAAATCTGCTATATTTAAGTAGTAAACGAGAAAAAAATAGATAGCCTCTCAAATTCTGATGTCATTATCCCGCCTCTACGGAATTGGAAAGTAATTGTATCTAAAATTTGTCGCTGCTTATTACTTATAGAACTCGTTGGCGCGTTTCCAACAGTCTATCGTTTTGTCGAAAAGCAGCAGTATTTAAGTAGTAAACGAGAAAAAACTGTATGGTCATAAACAGCAGGAGTCATTGTCCCGTCTGTCTCTACCCGAAAACTAATTGCACCTATATTTTTTCGTTGCTTTATGCATATAGAGGTCGTTCAGACGTTTCCGATGGTCTATCATTTATTTCAAAAGCATCTTTACTTAAGTAGTAAACGAGAAAAAACTGGATGGTCATAAAAATTTGTGTAATGGCTTATAGATGGCTTAGAATTTTTGTCAGCAAAAAAAAAAATAAAAAAAAAAATAATAAAAATAAAGAAAATAAATAAAAATAAAAAACTCAAGAAAAAATATATTTAAACGAACCCTAAGCACATTTCTTTTCCCGTCTTCCGATTATTTTTTTTTTATATATTTTTTTTTAATAAATAATAAATGCACCCGGCTCTTTCATAACCTTCTATTGGAGTTCAACCAGTGCTATGTAAAGAATATCCCTATATATTTTCCAGACGTTAATTCGACATTTTCAATTTCAAGAATTCCAAGTTCAGATTCGCCCTTTCTGGGAAAATGATCCAATCGGATGATGCTAAAGTGGGAATCTTAAATTTTGCCTTTTTATTCAGATATAATTAGGATAGGGATCTTTAACGAGTACCTGAAATCGTACAGGCTCCCATACAGGCAGACCATTTTAGGTCCTATCTGAGGGCATATCCAAGGATACTTTACCCCCAATAAAAAATCCTAGGGCCACCGTGGGACGAAAACCCGCGAACATTAGTACAGTAGGTTGCCATGCTAACCACTACACTGCAGGTGACCCCTCAACATAAATTTAAAAAAGGAAAAAAAAACAAAAAAGGTTTCAAGATGCATTAAATTGCTTTTAACACTTCAAAGTTTATGTGATAACAGATAAAAACTTTAAGAAGGTAAGGTATTTTTTAAGGACAAAAGTTGGAAAATCAAATAATAAAAGATATGATCAAATGAATTGAATCATTAAAATAACATCTAAGATGGAATAAAAAGTTCAAATTACATATAATAACATCTACTTAACCCTTAATTTTTTTAGAGGCAAAAAGCTAGAAAGCCATAGGAAAAATAAAAAATAAAATGGATGTTATCGTAAGAATAAAGTCTTAAATACTCTAACAGGTTCAAAATGAAAGAAATAGTAATAGCACAATGAAAGCTATGCAATTTTTCCTTTTGATATAATAGCTGTACACTGCAATAGCCTTAAGCTACATTTTGTTATTATTTGAAAGTGAGATTTAATACTATAAACCTTATTTTCAAATATTATAACCGTTTCCTTCACCGTGCAGTAAAAATTGAATAGAAAATCTAGTTTAAAGTAGATTTATTTTTCTGGACAATTTTAGTTTTGGAGCTTGCTGGCTTTTTCAGCGTGACTATCTGAAGCAAGATGGCAGAAAAAGCACTTATTCATTATTAAAGGCTAGAACGAAGATTACTTATAAGAGTAAGATGTAGACTGCCCATGGCATTTTCCAGAATTTTGGTTAAAATAGCCGATTAAATTTAATGCTATCAAGTTATAAAAATAATACAATAATCACAATGAATTTCATTATTGCAGCAAAAATATTAAGAAATATTTCATAGTTAGGCAGTCAACATGGGGAAATGAAAAAATTAAAACAAGACTATAAAGCAAATCTACAACATGGCAAGTACAACATCAGGATTATAACAAAGTGATAAGCACAAGGATCATTCAAGTGAAAGATTACAAACAAGAAAGAAATTTGAACGGTAACATTGAACGATCAAGAGATTTGAAAAATTGAACATGCATAATTAAAGACGGTATCACTTCTGCAACAGAAATAGATCTAATAAAGAAGTTCTCACCAAAAGTATTGATACGGAGGTTTTGGCGAGTCGTTGTAAGTACTTATAGGAGTATCTGTACGATACTTATTTCTCCTGCTTACCACAGAAAAGACAATTGTTTATATATAATTGTATTATAATAATACACAACAATATTCACTGAGATGCTAAAATAAATGTTTTATAATAAAATAAAACTCACACTGATGCTGTATCGAAACTTGGTGTATTTGAAGCCGCTACTGCTGATTCTTTACCTTTTTGGAAATATGGAGGGCTATCTAAAAAATAAAAAATAAAGAAATGAAATTAAGTCACAATAATAAAGAATATCCAAAATCAAATTGAAATCTATATAAATAAAGATGAAATTCTGTTTGTTTGTTCTGTATAGAAATACATAGCGTTTGTCCTGAATTATCCCAATTTCGCTCAGTGGTTCTTTCATACCAGGTGCGAAGACCTGTCCATATTAAAATTGCATAACTTCAGCCAATCTCTGGGTATATTCTGTATTGTTATAAAAATCGTTATGATCTCGCTTTACATTGGTTTTTTGACGAAATCAACAGTTTGAGTCAAAAAAAGTCTCATTTTATAGATTTTAAAGAGGCAAACAAGGCCCGGTAAGGCCGTTCCTTCAGAATGGACCGGGTCCATGTTTTAAGGCTGAATGAGGCGACCCAACATATTACTTAGTTATTGAAGCGTTTATTTTTTAAAAATGCCTCCCAAGAAGCGAGCTTCAATAGGAGTATTGAGCTCAAAAACTAAAAAAATAACATCAAATACGAGCAGCTGAAACTCCTGACGAACATCAAACATACCTCGAATCCCCATTGTACCCAGTGATATGCCCTTTGATTTCAAAAGAGTACAATTTCCAGTTCGGGTTGCATTTGCGATGACTATATATAAAGCTCAAGAGCAATCACTGAGGGTAGCTGGTATCAATTTGGAATCCCCATGTTTTTCTCATGGTCAGCTTTACGTTACATGCTCTAGAGTAGGTTCACTTAAAGGTTTAATTATATATGCCCCAGAGTATATCCGAAAGCTTAAGAATAATAATCTATTAGTGCTATTTATGTTGTATTTTTTGTTTATAGAACTGTTCATGTTTATTAGAAAAATGAAAATCCCTGGGTGAAACCGGGATATACAGGCTAGTATAAAATATTTACATTGAAATTATTCTTCTGCATATAGACCACAATTTTTTATTGTGGCATGAAGATGCAAAAGGGGATAAATCCAAATTCGAAATTTTTCAAGAAACAGTAACCTACCCTTCAGCTGATACGTTACTCTCTTATTCACACTTGGAACATACAATTATGAGATATTTTCTGTTTTGAGGGGTTTAAGCATACCTCGGATGCTGTACAGCTTGGATAGAAGTAAAAATGGATTTCTCCCTTTTGCCACATCACGCTTTATTTACTTTAAGCCATCTTTGAGCCAGAAATTGAACATGAGATAATGCGACTAATCATTATTAAAATACAGTGAACTACGATTAATTCACTAAATAGGGTAGCGCCACCACCACGTATAATCCGCAAAATGACAAAAAAAAGGCATTAATATTTAAATTTGTTTTTCCTTTTTCGAAATATATCATTTTATTCAATGTGTATATTGTAACAGCAATGTAGGGTTAAAATAATTTTATTGACGTAAAATTATAATACAAGTGTCAAACAATCTCACATTAGAAATGTTACAGAACAGTAACTTGTAGTGAAAGATAAGTTACTCAAACCTATCTTAAGGCCAGGTACACATGAGCTGCAAGGCACCCTGGCCACTAGGCGTAATGTCTTGCGGATAGGCAGACATACGTTGGGTATATAGGGGCAGTGCACATGGGCTGCAAGTGACGGCTGGATGTTCCGGATTAGTCCGATAGGCTCAGGATCTGATGCTTGTTTTCCTTGTATCGAGCGGCCTTTCGAGACTTCTGCGGTCCGCACGTACCTTGTTTTCAATGGAGCAGTGCACATGAGCTGTTGCGTCCTTTCCTATCTTCCTCTTTCTTACAGGTTAGTTTTAAGTGATATAATTATTAATTTCGTTTTTATTCACTTTAAATGTTATTAGATAACCAATTAAAATTAATCTTTGAAATTATTATTAATTACATTGATCTTTTGTATCAATATCAATGAGGAATTAATAAGATATGTAATTTGAGTTATTAATCTTTAATATGTTATAATTCATTTTATTTATTTAATTAATTAGACGTGTGTAATGGTCAACTGTTATCTGTAGGATGATTGCTAATCAGGATTTTCAGTCAAATATTCTTTATTTGGACAGCCTACATTTCGATACAAACATGAGGATCTTCGACAGGGCTAAAATGAAGACAAATAAAATAAAGTAAAGACAAAACGAACAAAAAAACTGGGTATTGGAGTGGTAATTTTGAAGTGACGCATCTTCATATCTCCTCATGTGCACTGAACCTTTTCCGGGAAGGATTAAACCTTAGACACTAGTCGATCTCTTCTTAAATTTGATGAGCTATCGACTTACCCAGAAAGGGGCAGAACATTCCTAACTTACGATAATGTACTATTTCATGACTAAACATTCCAGGTCATTCTAAAACTTGAACAATGAAACAGAAATAAACATCTGTTTTGTGTTCAAGTCACAAAATCAAATTACTTTTTCTATGGCTTAAAAGTTTCTCTTTTCAGTTAAAATAAATGAAAAAAAAAATCCAGAACCTTTGGAAAAACAAATTAAATAGTTTGAGAAAAAATTTCTATGACTGAGCAATTCTACTTATAGCATTATTTTGTCCATTGAAATATCTTTTCATTTGAATTCCGAGTTCGAATCTGACATGGCTTATGATATCTTTATTATTCGCCACAGATCGTCTCGTGGGCCGAGAGACCCTCCTGGGGCAAACCCAGCCTCTATAAAGTGGGTACCCTTAATTGAAAAATTAAGGGGAAAGAACTTGGCGGTTGAGCGTGATCACGGTCAAATCACCTCCTTGCACGACCGCTGACCAAGAAACAGTACTCTTCCTTACATAGTACTGCACCCAAGACCCTTTATGGGTTGTAGTGGTACAGGTTTTTTTTTTTTTTTTTGAATTCTGGAATTGAAAAAATTAACAAAATTCTTGAGGGAATTGAGAAGGAAGACCTCACTAATGTTTTCCCTCCCCTTCCTCGCCTTTTAGGCTATACGGGTTTCCCAGGCCAGGGGAGAGAGTGAGGGATTAATGCAGAGTATTATTAAATTTCCACTGGCTCGGGTTTTGAACTGGCTATCTTAGAGTTCCTAATATTATGTTAGGTATCAGAGACAACACGTATTTTTTAACATGTTTGCCCACTCGGCCATCACGCAACCCCAATAAGGAAGACCTCACTTATGTCTTTCCTTTCACACGCTCACCTATTACGCAAACAAAATACTTAAGGACTTCAAATTTAAAGTTAGCGAATAAAACTTATCCAACTGGATATGCAAAATTTAGGACTCCTACTGTAGGGTCATGATCTGAAAATGTGTAAATCGTACGTCCGGTCGATTTTCAACCACTAAAATGAGAGCTAGTTACTAGAAAAAAGTAGGAACTATTACACTCCTTTTGTTGTTTTATGGAGGCTATGTTTTAGATTCAAACTAAATTTATAGTTGGTTAAAAAAAATTAAAAGTGATTGTTTTTTCACTCCCTCACCTTGCCCGACTCCCAGGCAAGCCACTTTAAAAGTTTGTATTCTTCCAACAATTGAGTGTTTGATTTAATTGATTAATCGGTTAAGTCAGTTATTACTTCAAGATTCCATGAAAAAATAAGCGGTATATACCGGTTATACCGATAACAGTAAATAAAATAAAAATGGTATGTCCAGACTTTTTTCCTTCACCCTCTCACATGAAGTGTTGGATGGTCGGAGCATTGAGGGGAACATTGCTCAGAGCCCGGGGTGGAAAGAATCAGTTCAGGGAAGACCCTAGGATCGTTTTGACTGCCGACCAGGGAGTGCGATGGCTTGCCTCCGCTGTCAGATTTATAGGTCGTTACGGGAAATCTACGCTGTGGTCAATAGCTACTTCACTCTATCACTTCAAAAAAACTGGTGAGTTTCAAAGCAATTTTTTCACTCAACTAATGTTTTTCGATGGGTCATAGTTTTCTATTCTGCAGCCTTTTTCAATTCTAACCTACTTACAGTGATTAAAAAATAAGAAAGACCTTGAAAATTTCACTCCCTCAGTCTACACTCTCTCATTTTTTCCAAAAATTTCTTAAATGAGGGAGCGAATAACTACATTCTTTGTATTCTCAAAAGAATTTGAGAATGCTTTTGAATGAATGTAAAGGGACGATTCCTAAACTATGACCAAAAGTATGTAACTGTAACCTAACCTAACTCTAAAATCAAGCTTACTTTTGGCTTTACGCGTTTGGAATTTCCTATTATTGAATTTGAAATTGTTTTTAATGTATTGCTATTGTTTTTAAGATTGTATTTAGTTAAGAAATATGCGATTTTGTTTTTAACTTCCCAATGTGTACTACTACCTCAACACATTTTTCCCTATCTCACTTACCCTTCACTCCCTGAAATTGTTTTAATAATTTTTTAAAATAACCATTAAAGGTTCTCCTGTCTGGCTGCTATTTAAAAAGTGAAGGTAATAAACCACTGAGTCCATATGAATTTTTTTGGCCCAAAAATATGACATTTCAATAGTGAAATCTACGCATCTTGAGATAATGACCCTGTAGCATTGTCCAATTAGCCTTAGTAGCATAAAGGGATATTAAACAAAGAAACAAAACTGATCCAAAAGGCACGGATGATTGGGAGCTTACAGTACTATCTTAGAAAACTACTTGTACTTTGTACCTCTATATTGTGGCATAGTTTGGACAGGTGGTGTGAACGTAATTTCTTCAGAGACTTTTCCTCCAAGGTTATCAATGAGGTCAACCAGTAGCCTGCTGCTGTTCAAAATCGAAATTAATCGAAGGTGGAACGTAAGACCTAGGGTCTTGTTTGTCATCTTCTCTTTGATCTAGAATTACATTTAAATAATGTCATAATACTTATAAAGTTTGAAAAATTTTAAACTTTTTTGAAGAGATATTATACTCTATATTATATAATTATGATATTAAACAATACTCACAGCATCGCTTACTTCACCGCAATTTTCAAATCCAACAAGACAACATTCAACAGCCTGAGTCCTCCATTTCGTGACCAATTCTCGTGATATTTGACACAGGTTGTTCAAAGGAACCTAGGAGAAACATTAAAATAATGGCCATGAAAACAACATGTCGCAAGCAATGAATCACTTATTTAAAAAAAAAAGTATTCTTACATTACATCTATTACCATAATCAACATATAACACTTTTACGCTGTCTTGGTTAAAACCCACAACCATCGCTCGATACCAAGAATTATCTTCATACAGAGCAGCAACTGGGCTCCCAATGTTAATTGATGCTAAATCCTAAAAAACAATGTCACTATAAACATTTACTTTTAAAATATCATAAAAGTGTGTATGTTCGCTTCATTAGTAACATACAAAACCATGTTTTTGTTTATTGTATAATCATCATCAAATAGGACGATTATACAATAAAGCATGGCAATCAGTCATCCTATGGGTGAAATCATGTAGCTGAATTGAAACTAACATTTAACTTTTCCTTAAACCTCTGATAATACTAACAACACATTAATAAGTATTGTAAAGTTAAATCATTAAATAAAAAGAAACATATGATTTAAAATCCCAGACCGTTTGTTGGAACAAACTAAGCAGTTAGAGCGAAATGTTTGGATCTAGAATGTTCGAGCTCCATCTACGTCATTCCTCCACCTTTCAGGAGGTTTGTTTTAAGACTATATATAAGGAGCGAGTGACTGGGCCAGTTAGTCTCAGTCTGTGTCTTGACTGCGAAGCTCAAGTCATATGATTCGAGTGTTATAAAGTTATCATTTTTGTAACCTGCTCGAATATTTGAGTTGTATTAATTTGTTTGGCATTGATAATTGTATATTTTTGTTAAATAAATATTTGTTGACCCACAGAATTGTTACAGTATATATAAATTTAATTAATCTAGTAAAATATTTATATATAAAGAAGACTCATATCAGGAACCTGCCAAGAACGTGAGCAAAAGAAATTTGTTTTATCTTAAAATGGTAATGACAAACTTGAATAAGCCTTAAGAATTCTCCACATCTAAATAAATATTAAATATGTATATATCTCTCTATTGAATAAAGATTTTTTTAGTGAGACATGTGATAGTTTATTTTGAAAGTTTTCTGCTACCTGGTAGACGGTGTACAAGCTGAACTAAACCATTAATATTAAAAACATGTTGGAGGGACCGGATTTCAATCAGCACGTCAATTTTATCTGCCACTTGGCGTTCGTTGCTTATAGACAGCTCGATTAAATTTAGACAGAAATGTTTAAGAAGAGAATATTTGAAAATGTACAACCAACTCAGAACAGTTATCTTTTACAGAAAAATAATTGGCAGTGTTAAAAAATAATTTGTTTGTTATAATATCACTTTATGCCATGCCACTAAGGCTAATTGGACGATGCTACACTGGGAGTCCTAAATTTTGCCTATCCAGATATAATTAGGATAGGGATCTTGAATGAGTACCTGATATCTTACAGGCTCAGGACCTCCATTTTACGTCCTATCCGAGGGACGGCATAGACAAGGATTTTTTATGCCCATTAAAAAATTCTAGGGCCACCTCGGGACGCGAACCCGCGACCTTTAGTGCTACACTACACCACAGGTGACCCCAAAAATAATTTTTGATAATGCTAGATGGGGGTTAATTTGCCATTTAGCAGACAGGGAGTTTCCCGGCTAGTAAATATATAAAATAAATGAATGAATGTAAATATTTTTAGGTTGATTTAATGTGTTATTAATTTGTACATATTCTACTCACTCTCCTATAACCGGATCTCCCCTGGCGAAATTATTCCAAACATGGAACGATCTACACTATAATGAAATTAATATCGGAGAATAAGGAGAAAAACCTAGTATTAGTTTCAACACAATGCAACAAGAGAACACCATTTACTGTACCAATCAATAGCAATCGCAGTTATATCATGGATCATGTACGATAAAGACTTACATGAAGCCTAGGCTGGCTAACACAATATGCATTTAGAGCTTCTTGGATATTGTTTATTATATCAAGCTTGCTCACATACTGAACACAGAACTGCGCTGGCGATTCTACCACGCTTACTGTCACTTTTACGTCTTTTCCTCTGAAAAAAAAAAAAAAAAATGCAATAAATAATAAAAAGAAAAATAAACATGAAAACCTATGGGAATGATAATTAATACTTATTCTCGTACTTATAAATTTTTAATAAAATAAATATATGTAACTTTTGCATGGACAAGCAAAAATTTCATCATCACACCTCAGAATGAAAGTCTGAGGATGACTTACCATTGATGTATTCACAAATATAACTGTTCTGTATTTTGATTTTATTTTATTTTTTGGTTTTCAAATTTATATTTCATTTAGAATTTGCCGCCTTAACCGTCACCGGAGATAGCAATCGCTGGGCCAACAATTGGGTTATCAGTGGCAACAAGATGACATTGGAATGGTTGAGGATACCGGGATCTGCCATCTATAACTTCACTTGCCTTTTTCATGTTGATCTGCAAGCATCATCGTGCGTGCATCTTCTCAAGTTACGAGTCCGCCGTAGTCATTGTTTGTACCTCTTGGGTATCAAATTCTTTTATTTTCTACCTCTTGGGTATCAAATTCATGATTATTTTGAAGTTTTCTCTTCAACCACCATTGTCTGCCCGCCATTGTTTGCTTTTTCGAGCTCACCAGAGCGAAATAATTTTGACTCCATTTTATCCCGTTTTTTTTTTACATTAGTGATTTTAATCAGATTAATTGTTTTCCCCCCCCCCTTTTTTTATATCTTCTCTAAAATTATTGTACAATAACCTATCTTTTTTCAGATCAAGATCCACTTCCTCTAATTACAGTAGGACCCCATTATCCGGGCTCTATTAACTGGAGCCAATTTTTTTTTTTTTTTCAAATAAGCTGTTTTTAAGTTTTATGCCATTTATTTTGTATGCAACATGTTTATTTTTAAAAAAAATAAAAAATATGTACCTAAATATTTTAACGATTATACAATGGTTAATTATCTATTGTTCTTAGAAATTATGAAATAAAATAACAAATGGAAAAACATGGCAAGCTGGTATCATATGTGAGATGTTCCCGGTAACTGTTACTTCAATTCCTATTCTAGAAACAGTATTGTTTCCAAATCTTTCTAGGAAACTCCTACTCTGGCCTGTTGGACTACAAAACAAAATATTCTCAGTTCCGATTTAATAAAATGTAGCAAAAAAGAAAACGTTGCATTTTAATGCTTGAACAAATTAACCATTAATGTTTATAAACCGTTCGTTTGTTAATAAAAGTGGTTTTCTGCACAATTTCTTTTTTAATTAACCTTTTTTTCTATTACATTAAGTCAATAAAATGTAATTCGATTATCCGGGGTTTTTGATTATCGGTGGAACCCCATTCCCATCATTATCCCGGATAAAGGGGGTTCTACTGTAATTATTATTCACTGCATCCTTTCCCATTTCCAGTTCCCGCTCGTACTAAACACCTGTCAAAAATTTTTACATCTAAGAAAATGTGAAACGCACAACTGCCATGAACAGTAAGTGAGATTCCTTCCTGCCGAACAGAGACCCTCCTGGTCCAAACCAAGCCTCTACTATAAAGTGGTTGCCCACTCTTAATTGAAAAATAAATAAAAACCTGGTGGTTGAGCGTGATCACCGTCAAATCACCTCCTTGCATGACCGTTTAACCAATAAACAGTACTGAACCCAAGACCCTCCATGAGTGGTAGTGTTACAGGTTTACACCAAAGAAAAACATTTTAATATTAGTCAAATAAACATTACAAATAGACACAAAAATAAATTTAATACCTAGGATGTAGTTGATTAGTGTATTCTAAAGGTGAATTGAAGGTCCACAATATTTCTTTCACATTCTTGTTATCATAGAACATTTCACAATATTGGTAAGGTGGAACTCCCTGTTCTTCGTGGACGACGCGTATTAGCACGCACTTCCTTTCCAAAAATTCCTGGAAATAGGCTTTCGCTGAATCGGTCACTTGTTGATTTTTTAAATCTGCCAGGCAAAACCTCAAAGCCATGGCTGGGGCGTGCCTTGCCCTATAAAGAATTAAAAATTAATGTTAATAAAAAAAAAAAAAGAAGAAAAAAATATTGTTAGGATTTACAACAAACATAATACAAAACCTTTCATAAAGGTTACAGATAACGTATAGTCCCATCCCTGGGGCCGGGAGATCCTCCTGAAGCAAATTAAGCCTCTATTCTTATTTGTATTATTAATATACATAACAATTAAGGGAGAAAGTTCTGGAGATCAGCGTGTTGCTTACTAAGAAACAATACTTCTTTAAACAGTATCACACTTTAGGCATGTTGTAGGTGATAGTAGTATTTTTTTTATCTTTTTAATCCTCTGATGTATTTTTTTTTATCGGTACCCCTACCTGGCCATGTGTGGCCTAAGGGGTGGGGGTTACTTAATAGTTATAACCAAACCTATTCTAACAATGGTGGGAAGGTCGAGATTTATTCCGTGGGGCCTCTATGAAATAAAAGTCAACCCTTCCAGGGCAGATTCGAACCGCCGCCGTTCGAATCTGCCCTAGAAGGGTTGACTTTTTTCGGCTCGAGCATGCTGCAGCGGGTCGCGCTACAGCACTCTTGGCTATCCCGGCCTAATCCTCTTAAATTACTAATAATGGATTAATAAATATAAACATATTCAATCCAGTAAAATATTTATATTCTTGTAAATATAGTAGACTCACCCATACCCCACTATGGACAAAAAAATTTTTTCTACAATGTCAATGAAAAACTTAAATAAACCACAAGAATAAAAGTTTTTAGTTTTGTCTATGTAGTCTTAAAAATCTTTTTTTGATTTACCTATTCGAGACCAAATTAATGTTAGATTTTATTTAATAATAGTCAATCACAAAAACGTAATTCTTGTAATTAAAATAAACTAATCAATTGTACATTTAAACTTTATCACTGTAAAATATATTTATATTACACAGTAGAGACAAGGCTGCCCTAATACAAAGGGCCTTTCTTGATTGCAAATAATAAAAAAGTCAGAATTAGTCGAAACGTGGACGGACACTCCATGATGACAGTTTTTCGCCATGACAACCAAATGGCAATATTTATACTCACTAATACTTACTAGTATATAGTTATAGTTTATTATCTTGTACTATATATCATCAACAACAATCACTTCTGATGTGGCTACCAACACTTTTTTTTTTTTCTTTTTCTCTTGCATAGTACGCCCTATGCAAGAGGAGTTTATTGAATAATTGTGCGTACTCCATGTAAAACTACATATTATACGCATACAATGTACAGTTCAAATTTTCTCTGAACAATGTAAAATTTAATAGCAGTAAATTAAATGTTTACCATGAAAAGATACATAAATAAAAATAAAAAAGAGGAACAAAATAAAGTACAAAAATGTGGCGAGTCGATTCAAATTTGAAATAGTCGTACTAGTTCCGCCGCACTCGGCTAGAGGGAAGCACCAGGCACATGGAGGGTGAATCTGTAAGGGAGGGAAAAGCCTCGTGGCAGTTGTTTTGGCGGATTTGGAGAAGGACGCTGTGAGCACATGGGTGAATAACACACATCGTGAAAACTTTACAAGAAATGTAGACTGAGGTTAGTTTTAGTGGAGTAATTTTGTAAATGTGTTAGGTATTAATTATTGAACTGAAAGCTAGATAAGAACCAGCGTATAATTAATGTTAAATTGAATATTCCTACCTACTGGAGGTACAGTTACGGGTTATGTTTATTTATGTATATTGGGTTAATTGGCTTTCATATATATATTAGTATTAATAAAGAATTTACAATAAGCATCCGTTTGTTGTAGATATAGCAGATAGTTTTGATTTATTTGCCACATTTGTTTGTTTTATGTTTAATGTATGTATGTTTGACCGGAGGTTATTTGTTTTTATTTTGTTCACATTAAATAAACGACTTTTCCTATCGAGGCTGTATCTTGTTAAACCTCCAGTCTTTTGATGTTAGATATTGTAGATAATTATAGTAAAAAATAAAACTAGTATTATTAGTTATATTTGATGTTTGCTTATAACAAATTGCAAAAAGCCTTTCCAAATTTATGTATATATTTTTTATTTACTAATTTCCTTTTTCTTTCTAAATTACTTTGTAATTTTTATACATTGTACATATGTTCCAAATAGCGTCTAATTAATGTCCTTATTTGTTTTGTTTATATAACTATCAGAATATAGTAGATTTTTTTTCTCTTGTTTGGAATGTAAGATGTGTGTATTCTTTTCCCTTTAAGTTTTCCCATCAAGTACTCCATGTTCTCAAGAAGTCTCGTGAGAAGGCGCAGGTAACAAAAAGAAGAACAAAATTACCTAACTAAATAATAAAAACTTAATAAATTAATAATAATTAACATATCCTAATATCATCTACTAATACAAATATATCCTAAATAATTCTTAAAGTGGAATACATAGAAATAAATAAAATGATATTGTAAAATTAAAAGTAAAAATAATATATAAAAACATAAATTAAAGTAATTTATAGATATTTAGTTTATTAATTAATATATAATAATAAAATATAGTTAATTAAAGTGTGCCAGGCTACCAACACTTATCTTCCTATAAATGCACCAAGTAGCCTGGTACGATTTAGTTAGAAATTATAGGAACACAAACTGGTTAGAAGCAAAAGTTATTTCTATGTAAGCTCTTTGATGAAATGATTCCAGAAATTTCAGGCGTTCACTGAAAGCAAATGGTTTTCAACAAGCTGATTCCTAACATACTTTTCTCTGAAAATCAAGAAAAGAGGGCTACCTTTCTATTGAAGTAAATTTTTTTTCGGCTTAAATAAATGTTTTTCTTTGACAGTTTAAGGAAAAATAATATCG
The DNA here is from genome assembly GCA_911387785.2 of Aelia acuminata. Taxonomy (NCBI): domain Eukaryota; kingdom Metazoa; phylum Arthropoda; class Insecta; order Hemiptera; family Pentatomidae; genus Aelia; species Aelia acuminata. The sequence goes on from OU426981.1 coordinate 13,524,978, forward strand.
TTTATTTCTTCTCACACATTTTGCCATTGCGGAAATACAACTTGTATTAATTTTATGTCTACTACTATTAATTTTATGTCAGGCAGAACAATACGAACTTGTTATCTTAATACTCAATATAAATTAAAATCGTTTATAAAGTAACTGTTGAAAACAGGGATGATCAGAAAAAAAAAAGTCCTATAAATAATTAAAATATTTTAGTGGTAAACAGGGAGCTATGGCAGATGGGAGATAATGACAGGGAAGATATTCCGATTAGAAAGCTCTGTTTGGATTAAAAAGCAACAGCTTGATCGATTAGAGGATAAAAGCTTCAAGGTTAGCACCAGATATGGTGTATCAAATCAAGTATTCAAATTTTAAGCTCTGTAATATGTTGGATGGGCAATGAGTTCTCTAATAGCCAAGTAAGGGTAAGAGCGAGGAACTACCAAAACTTGTAGGATTGGATCCACTTTAACTCCGAAATAATACAACATAATAAGCAATTCATCATCCACCAGAAATTGTTTTAAAAAAATATTAAAGACATCATATAACATAAATATAACATAACATAAAAATGATTTAATAATACAGATTGTATGCTTACTGTGGAGGGAGCTGGTATATTTCGGAATAAGGAATATCTTCACTGTTTCCAAAATCCATGTGATAAACGAGACAAGAATCGTGACGGATATTCATTACAATACTACGCCTATAACTATTATCAGCCACTACGTGCGTCATCACCATACAACCTGGGGGATAATGTTAAATTGTTACATAAAACTTAACTGTAAATTAAGAGTCAATACAGACTTAATAAAGTGAAAATATTTACCTGGCATTAAGGGAGGCGTATGTGGTATTGGTTTTTGCTGTTTCAAAAGGTTCATTAATCTCGGCAATGCATCTTCGGCGTTCGACTGTAGAAGAAAAAAAAAAAAATCAAATTCACATTAAAATGTTCATTTGCATCACTTTGAATCTTTTCTTTGGTATACTTAGATTAAAGATATCTTACTTTAAACAGAAAAGTAGTAAAGGTACTAACACTGAAATACATTTAATGCGAAAACGCTTGGTACAAAATATCAGTTAGCACAATATAATTATACAGTCCCTACAAACTAAGATATATTCTCAAACACTCTCTTTTGTATCATAGAAAAATATTTCGCATCTTAGAATAAAGATAATAATGATAAAATAACATCCATGATGGCGAGAATTAGTAGGGGTTTGAAAAAGAGACACAATGTCTCTTCTTTAAATGAAAGAATGCTAACTTGACTTACTAATGCGGACACTGCCGTCCTGGCAGTGCTGTCCTAGCCACTTTAGATAGGTTCTGAGATGAACAGATATTTATCTAACCCCATATTTTTGTTATTTGAATTTTATTAAATGCTTGCATACATATATATTATAAAACCAATAAGGGTTTGAACAATTTTATTAATATAAAATTACAATGTGAAATGTGTAAGACACAAGAACTCCAATTAATAACAGTGTTACAGAACAGTAACTAGCAGCGAGAAAACAATGACACAAAAGTAAAAACTGTACCATTAGATGTCCGAGCTAAAACTAATTCCAGACTTGAGGCAGGTACCACGAATAAACATCTGTTTCAGTTTTTTCCATCACAAAATGTAAAGAAAAAGGACTCATATATATTTCATTCTAACAGAGGTAAGAGTGTTATTAAATGCAATACTAAATAATAGACTGTGAATCCAGATATTTACCTCCCCCCCATTAAAATTTAATATAAGCCAAACAAATGATTATTTTGTACCTTGATGTTTGAGTAAAATCACACAATATCAGTGAAATGATCAAGAATATCAATGAACTTCACAAATAAAGGGTCAAATGATGAGAATTGGCTGGTTTAACTGTCCATGAAAACAGCACATAAAGTTAAAAAAAAACAACTCTAAAACTATAAGGCTAGGCGCATATTGAGACACTTTTAATCAATTATTTTTAAAAAAATATGGTACTAGTTCCCATATGTTACTTTTGGGCCTGGCCAATATGGTACCGATAAGTGTTGCCCCAATCTCAACTGAAAAGGACTGTTTGGGAGTTTATCTATGAAGAGCGAGCAGGAGTTGAAAGCTGGGGCCTCATAAAGACAATCAAGGCCCTTTTTGGGGGATGTTGACTTATATTAAGGTCACGTAACATCTTGATATGTGGTATGCCTGAAAGTAAAATAGGGAAAGCTTTAAAAAAACAAAGCCCGATTCATTATAAAATGAAGATGTGATAAAATATTCATTAATACTACTGTTATGTCACTTCTAGGCCTGTCCTATTAAGTCCATCAAGTATGATCCCTATCTTTAAGTTATAGAGAACATTGGGGATTACCTCTCTCTCAACTCCTTTTGAGTGGGAGAAAGTTGAAAAAGTAATCTAATATTGTAAAAGAAACAGACGCAAAGGGAGTTCGCTAATATCATGGTAAAAACAGGAAGGAGTATTTAACAGTAACATAAGAATATCATAGTAAAAACTTTTTGGGTACTTGTCCAGTTCCTGCCCTGCAGCGATTATTGATACCCAACCTCACATTTGCTGATAACACTAAAGCCATTATTTGTGGCCCAATCTCAACTGAAAATAACCAGTCAGTGAGTTGTAACCCTATTGAGTAAGCTAAGTCTGAAGTTTGTATTTAATAATAAAGGTAATAAAGTCCCAGAAACAAGTCAACAGATACGAATGATAACTGGGGTTAGTTCACGCACAGGGCAGAAGCTAGATAAGTAACCTTTGAATTCAGTTTGGCATTAGAAATTTTTAGAAATAACTTATTAAAAAACAAAGATATAATTACCTTAAGCTGTACGAAAAACGAATAAGGCCCCTCTTCCATGTGGCTGATATATACATGGTGGGTTGAGCCAACATTCAACATCGGCATAGATGAAGTAGAATCGGGCATCGGTAGTCTATCCGTGTGGATATTGACAGGTTGTTCGTACTGAGGCATCATCTGCCCGTAAGACTGTTGTTCGCTGGCCCTCTGCTGGAGTAACCTTAGTCTATTTTGTTCACTGCGGTCACTATACTGTTGACTGGATGGCATCATCCCTTTGGCAATAATCATTAGTTTTGTATCAGTTATAGAAGTTCCTAAATTATTTTCAATAAGCATACTATCCAAATACTTATTGGTACTGGCAATGAAAATATTTACAACATTTATATTAGGTGCTAACTGTCGAAAAACGCACTGCCTCTCCTCATAAAGAATAAACTTTTTAAGAGTGGAAAGTTCTTCATCATTCCACTGTTTGATAACATTAACTCCTTCCAAAAAACAAGTAACAGCTAAAGGCGGAACGGTCAACAGTGTTTGATGTTCGTAGCTCAAAAGTCTTATATCAGTCAAAGGCAGAGTTGCGAAATTTCCATAATCAATAAAGAGAACTTTGACAGTTTGGTTATGACTCAATTGATCTAAAACTTTAATTCTATAATACTGTTGATCATCATATTGACCAATACATATCAATCCAGGGTGGAGATCCTCTTTTTTAGGAATATACCTCACACTCCTAATATCCTCAAGGTTCTTTAACAGATACCCTTCAACATAAACAGCCAATTTGTGATCCTTTTGAAGGCATATTTTAAGTAGTTCACCCGCTTTTTCGACATGGGTTGGAAAACCGTAGGTAAGTTCCTTTGACATGATAAACAGAGGTTGACTAGAGATGATATAATTTAAAAGCGATCTGTAAACACTCGAAAACACCGATAACAATAAGTTTTTCCTCGATCAAACTTTTCAATCAATGACGTGAATAAGCATGGCCTAACTGAAGATAGTTTAGCAAACACTTGAAAATATTATATGACGCCATAAATGAGACATTATCGGGAGCACTTAAAGCCTTATTTAAAGTGTTAGTTAGCAAGCAAGGCACGCAACATTAGTTCAAACACCCGGTCTTAAACCTACTTACTTATTAAAAGTCTTACCGAAACAGCAATTGAAAGTAAATAAATTTACATGTGAGCGAGCGGTACCTGGCGGGAATTCGTTACACTATTCAGCTAAAGGTTGAATGTCACGCACCACTTGGTAAAAATATTTATTTATAAATAAACTATCATGGTATTTCATAAATTATAAATAATGACACATAATTATTTCAATATCATGAGACAATTCAAATAATATTCAGATAGCAATTACACTATGGCGGCATCTAATGGTTCCGAACGTTTTCCGGGTGTAGGTTACGACCTCCGGTGTTTTCGCTTGTTTATGCCAATCTATAGCTGAAGAGAATTCAAAGCCAAGGAAGAAAATTAGAATATTGATGTAAAAAAAAAAAAAAAAAAACTCATTTACTGATTAAGGAAAATTTCGCAAAACATATAATTCATTAACTTTATTTAGATGTTTGAGTTTTGAATTAATTTAAGTTCAACAACAAAAAAAATTTTAAGTTATTCGTCCACTGTTATCTAAATTAAATTTAAAAATGATTTCTTTATTTATAAATAACACATATAAGTAAATATGTATATCCTGAAGGTAAACGTAACTATAGAACACAGTTGTGTCTATTAATAAACTATTATATAACAAAATGCGATCTTCTGCGGTATCTAAGTACTAAACACTAAAGCTGATAAAAAAAACAACATTAATAACTTACTATTTGTTTTAAAAACATTGCCAACAACTCGCTTACAGTAGTCCATGCTCATTTTGCTGGACAGGTACTGAGTTGGTTATAACGGAAACAAGACACTATTGTACGAAGTTTTATAAATTTACAAAACTTAGTCAAATTTATCTAACCGGACTCAATAATTTAGAAATATGGGGAAATTAGAAGTAAATTAGAAATTAGAAATATGGGGAAATTATATATCTTATTGACAGCTATACAAAACAACAAGCAGGATAGTTGTAATACTATTAGCACACTTAATTCCAACAGCCTAAATAAAATTATGGCGTTATAACTTCATATATTAAAGTTTACTTTGAATTTTGATAGATTATAGCAACAGAATGATTGAATAAAAAAAAAATCTAAATCTATTAGAGATAATACAGTAAAAAAAGAATGAATATAAGTAGATGGATTATGATATTCATTTGTTCTCATAATTAGCACTTTTTTTTTTTTTTTTTTTTTTTTTATGTCTGACAGAATTAAAAAACAAAAAAGGGCTATAAAAACATGAACCAATTAAATACCAATAAAAAATAATCAACTTCATACCATCTTAAGAATATATTTTACTATTTTAATATGAATTTGAAAGAATGTTCAAATTTTGGTGGTGCATAATTTTTTCAGTTAAAAAAAAAAAGAATAAAATTAAAGTAAATGATCATGAAAATCACTGTTATCTTTAAATTCTATTACTTTGGATAAATTTAATTTTTTTTTAATTATAAATTATGTATTGGTTCCAACAAGCATTCCTCGACTAACAGTCCCTATTCCACTCTTTTGTTTCTAAATTTGATTGGTTGATTTTCCCATTCCAACCAATAAAAAGCATGGGGGTGAAGTGGCAGTTAGTCCAGGACTACTTGTTGGAATAAACCTTATAGCAGAAAGATAATTATTAAAACATAATTAGAAATTATACATCTTTACTACCATTTTGGTCTCTTATGCTTTTTTTTTTTTTTTTTGAGGAATAATAATGAGTTAATACTTGATGATTTAATGATATAATGTTAACTAACAAAAATAAAACATTTCATCAATAAGCACCGATAGATATAATTGTTACTTTTGCAATACTTAGATCAAACCAACTGTAATATGGTTTAAATGGTTCTAGTCTATGCTTGTAGTTTTCCTTTAATCAAAGTTAAAGTTTAAAACAAATAGAACCCTGAAGTGATTAATAGAATAATATTCTTTTTTTATTACAGTTTGAAGGCTCAATTCACTATTGTTAGAATATTCAAGAACAATAATTAATGAGAAAAATCTAATGGTGCAAGATAGTCGATCATAGGTATTAATGAAATATTATTAGTGTTGGTCAAAGGGGAAGACAGAGATGTAACAACTGGACGTGTAATAGGTTTTGGCACTTTGAAACCGCTAGCCAAAGATCTCTAATCAGGACCTGAAAGTTGGGCATTATTAAATAAATGAAACCAACATATGTGTCATTTATTATGACCGCGCCAACCAATCATTTTCACTTCAATAATTAATGTGACTTGATACACACATGTTCTGAAATTTTTGTAGTATTTTTAAAAAAAATTGCTAGTGTCTTTTTCATTTTAGGCAACTTGTAACTAAGTTATGATAACGGTTATTTAAATAATAACAAAGGTTACATCATTATTGAAAAATACATGATTTATTTACTATCTAACTTATTAACAAGAAAAAAGAAAAAAAAAGGTTGATGGTGGAAGATAGTTGACTGTAGATATAATGAACAGGAATTGGTTGGAGGTGCGGTCAAAATAATAAGCACAGATATGTGATATTTACATATTTTATTCTAGCCGTTTCGACCCAAATTTTAGGTCATCATCAGGGCTAAATGAGAAAAAAACCAAAACAACAACCGATCAGATAATTTATATAAACAGATACAAATGTGTGTGAAACATTAAACAAAATTAAACAAGTTTGATAAAATAAACATAAACATATTTTTATAGAATTTAAAAAACTCTTAAAGTATGGCCATGGCCTTACTTTAAGAGTTTTTTAAAGTTGGTACTTCATTATTGTTCTAGAGGCCAATAGGCTTTCATTGCCTCGAAAATTTCTATGAATAAATCCTGGCCTTCATTACGATGCCTCCAAACATACACAATTATTGTCATGTAGGGTCTTTCTCTGCATTTCATTTTTCCATGTAGAACACCGATTCTTTGTAACAATTTTATAGCTATTTTATATGACTTCAAAACTGAATATAATTATAACAGATTCATTTTTAAATTACAGAGCACAGATTAACTTTATACACCAAATCACACTGTGATAATAACCTTTAGAGAATTTCAAATATGATTTTATCTGATATAGATAAATCACTGTTTAAATTCATAAAATAACCGTTATCATAACTTAGTAACAGGTTGCCAAAAATGAAAAGACCCAAAACATTTTTTAGACACTTGAATTCTTAATGCCTCGTATGTCTTTCGAATATTGTTATTATTATTTAAGTCAGACCAAAAGGAAAGGGAGTCCTTTCGCTACGGTTCAAAGCCTCTTAATGCTAGTTTGTTGCGGAAAATATATTAAAGTAATGTTCCATTTCATAAAACTATTTTTAATGTTCTTCCCTCTCATTTCTTTTTTTTTTGTTACGGCAAACTTATCTTATGAAACAGTTCTTTCATACATATAAGTTTCATTAAACATGAACAACTTTCCTTCCTTGCAGACAATACTAGTCTTTAGCTGCCTCAAACTTCCTGATGCAAATCGTTTCCTTTCCCTGACTCCTGGCTACGAAGTTGAAACAAATCCACTACTCTCTTTGAACCAAAATAATTATTATTGCAAGAAATTTTTCTTAAAAACTTCTCTTCAATGAGGACAAACATTTCTCTAGTTCTTATCTATGCAGTGCAGGTCATAACCACAAGTTCAACTGTCTCCAGAACATCAGGAAGGCCGTGAAGCTTGGCCTTTAACACATCTCCAATAATGAATAGGGAAACCTAAAGATTCAAGAGGACTTTTTAACGCTCTTGGTTCCAGTGGAGCTGATTAGAATCCAGCCTGGAAGGTTGAATTTCATGGCAGACCCACATTATAAACCCTGACATTTTTGATCCGGATAGGTCTGTTATACCTGTGGAATAATACCCCTAATGCCGGAAAAGGTTAAGAAAATATCCGGAAGGAACTATAGGATGAAGCGAGGGTTGTAGAAGCCTATTTCCTTTTTGATTCATCATTACCACCATCTGCTCCATTCCTCAATCCAGATTAACTTCTTACTTTATTGGGATTCACACAAGTCAAGGAAAAGCAAAGTTTCACCAGGTATACAAACTTTTGACATTTGAGGCCAAAAATCTATCCTATCTGAATGATGGTAACTCTATAGATTTTTTTCAGAATCCTCATGAGGACCAGGATGGAAACATTAAATTTGCTCTCTAAACAACTTCAATTAACTGGGGGACAACATGCACTTCATAGATGTCTGCCAGATACAGGGTGAAATCATAATTGTAACATTTCACTTGCTCTATAAGAAATGTTTGAGTATTTAAATGGCAAGAACTTCTTATTTTTTCTCAATTTTGCAAAAAGAAAATTGATAACTCAATAAATAATATTATTATGTTTATTGTGTGTTGTATAAATTATTTTTCAGAATATAATTTGTTCAAGTTAGTTAAGTATTTTTCCTTCAAATACAAAAAAAAAAGGGGCATTTTACTATTATTTTAGTTTTGTTCTTTGTGTTGTCATTCTGCTGATGAAAAGTTTATAGCAAACATATAAATTCTTAAACATGTATTATTGTTATATTCTGTATAAAATTGAATAAATTTAGTTATAACTACTACTTAATTGGGATGTTTGGCACAACTTACCAAATGGTGTTAAGTAGGTCTTACCAGATTTACTTTTTAGTTAATGTGTTGTCATAGGCTGAGTTTGCGAAGTAAAAAATAAAAAACACCTCTTTGTTAAGGAATTTTTCCTTTACTTTTGAGTAACAGGTAATGAAGGTTAGGTAAATAAAAAATAGTAATATAGTCTTTGGTTAGTAATAAGTTAGTATGAAGGTTCATATAAGAAATCTTAGTTTTTTCAGCTCGGTCTGAACACCTTCTGGTATTAGATAATCAAGGGGTAGTACAGTATCACGCAACTGGTAACATTAAAATTTTTGCAGAGCCACATATTTCTGGATAATGATTTTAAAATTTTTTTTTTTAATTGTGGAGGGATTCAAGGGAAAACTTGGAAGAGATTCCAACTTATTTTAATTAAACTAAAAGTTAATTACATCTACTTTCAACAGAACCATTTTTAAGCAGTATTTCCACCCGCTTACAAAATCTGTAAAGTATGCGTGTAGTCCTTCCACGCCATTAGGAGAGGGACACATTAGCTAGATTTGATCAGTATCCAAATGTTCAATCATCAGAAAGCTCAAGATTAATTCCATGGATCAGCCACAAAATAAATTTTGGATTCAAATAAAGTACGAACCGGGAATGCCTTCAGAATTTTCTTCATAAAATAAAATTAATAGACAAAAGTGAGAATAAAACACATTAGAGTTTTAAATTGTTGAACTTTTAATAATTATTATGAATAATTCTAATTGATAAAAATAAATTCATGCCTGACTCTTTTATAATTGTTTTTTTGTTTGTTTAACGTCACATTATGCCACTAAGGCTAATCGGACGATGCTACAGTGGGAGTCCTAAATTTTGCCTATCCATGTATAATTAGGATAGGGATCTTCAACGAGTACCTGACATCGTACAGGCTCGGGACTTCCATTTAACCTGAGGGACGGCATAACCAAGGAATTTTTACTCCATTATTAACCTATAGGTTGCCATGCTAACGACTATACCACAGGTGACCCCCTGTTTTCTAATTATTATTTTATTTTATTTTTTTAAAAAGAATCAGGATGCATGAAACACATTACTACAAATGTTTTCATTTTGAATCCACTAAAGATCTAACGGTCGAAGCCCATGTTAATATATTTTTTCTTCCAAAAGATGATAGTACCATGAATTAAAGGGAAATTCATAAACTGATTAAATCATTATAAAGCATTTAATTTTAAGTTTATAGCTACTTGATAAACTTTTTTTTTTTATAGATAAAAGGAACATAAATTTTGTTTAGTAAAATATAGTAAAAAAAAAAATACTTTTTAATAAAAAATGAGATGACAATAAATATAATACCATTGAGAAAATCAAAAAGATTATAGAGACAATTCAGTAAATAAGATTCATCGGTTTCTATTTGTAAAATATAAAGAAATCATTTTTGGATCATATAGCTATATACCTCCTACCTGAAAATCTATAGTAAGAATACTAATGAAATTTTTAAATGAAAAATATCTTCATATTTAGTTAAAATTTCTTAGCAATGAGTCATATGATTAAATTCCTACTGTTAATGACCATTGAACCTGGGTTCAAGGGCAGTCCAGAATATCTATTATGATAAAAGAGAAAATTTACATGAACTCAACACTTTCCCCAAAAATCTGCATTAGCTGTAATTAATAAAAATACAAAATCTGAAAGAATACTTACCTATGTTCATTGTATCACTAGGTAAAGTAAAAATCATACTACGAAAATTCAGTGCAATAAAATTTTATATACATATAAACATTTTTCCTTAAGTAAATAATTTGACACTAAGATTCAATTACCTTCCTTCCTTTACAGGGAAGGTTTACCTGTTTGTTTTTTTATTATTGTTTACAAACATTTTTTTTTTCATTAGTCATCTATCTGTCAAATTATCATTAAAAAATGATAAGTATCAAACAGTAAAATCATAAATGTATTTTCTTTATAGTCCTTTTAAATTTATCAGATTCAGCAATAAAAAAATTATAAAAGAATGAATATTTCAAACAATACCTAAATACTCTTCAATTTTCTTCTTACTTTCTTGAAACTTTCGCATATTATCAAATTATTAATAACCTTTTAAAAATGTTTCAAAAGATGGAGGCAAAACAAGTTCACATATCAATCCCAGAGAAGATAAGTTAAGGGATTATGAGGTCTTAAGATATGTTGGAAATTACTAGTATCGAGATTTTTTTTGTAATGACTCATGCTTTAGATAAAATATCTTATTTTATCTTTGACTGAGTTATTATTTTTTATTTGAAAAAAAAAAATTTAAAACGTATTTCAGACATACCTTTTATTAAAGGGTGGTTTGATTTACGAATACACTGGGCAGTGGGTCAGGAACGCACATCACTGCTCCTACCACGGACGGAGTGCAACTGAGATGGTTGACCTTATTCTTTTAGCTACAACTGGAGAAAGTATATTATGTTTTTTTTCTTTTTTATTTTCACGCTATCAGCATAAATAATGGTCTACTTGCGAGAAGGTTCTGATTCGCTCAATTAACTAAATAATTTTCCAACCGTTGAATCCATTTTCCTCCCGATAATTGAAACAGATTAATATCTTTATTCCACCCTTCCCTTTTCTATAATATTTCTGAAAAAAATTATTCCTATAAAATATAAATAGAAATGACGAAAAATAAAAATAAAACCTTAAGTTAGTTTTTTAATAAACGTAAAATATAATTTCTCAATTAAGCATTGTATTTTATTTAGTAAGCAATTACGTATGTAGGTATGTTCCAGTCTTTGCTGTTGATAGCATTAATTTTTTACTGATATGAATCACTATATTATAACCAAGTTATCTTTCCAACCATTATATTTTAATTTGTTCATTTTCAAGAATTGAATTAAATTATTGTAATTGGTCCACGAACGTAGAATATTAAATGTACAGTAGTGTGGATTATCTGGACTAATCAATGCCAAGCCTTAATCAAAGTAAAATTTGAAGTACGTAAGAAAACTCATGATAAAAATAATATATTTTTATTTAAACGATATAACATTGAAGTCATGACATTTTTAAGGAGCGGTACTTCAAAAATACAAATAAATAAAAAAATATTAGGGGAGAGTGAGACGGTTTTTTTCATATTGTCAAAAAGAATAGAAAAATATTGCAAGAATTCTGAAATTTGAAGTTTCCTACAATGGACCTTTGTTAAGGAGTTGTGAATTCTGAAACAGTTACACACACAAATAGGTTTGTTTAACGTCACTTCAGGCCACTAAGGCTAATCGGACGATGCTACAGTGGGTGTCCTAAATTTTGCCTATCCAGGTATAATTAGGATAGGGATCTTTAACGAGTAACTGACATCGTACAGGCTTGGGACCTCCATTTTACGTCCTATTCGAGGGACGGCTTAGACAAGGATTGTTTACTCCCATTAAAAAATCCTAGGGCCACCTCGGGGCGCGAACTCGCGACCTTTAGTATGGTAGGTTTCTATGCTAACCACTAAACCACAGGTGAGGCCACGCAAATATTTATTTTCATAAAACAATAAGAAGGTTTTTGTCTCAGTGTACCCCACTGCAGGAAACACTGAGACATTGCTTGAGGAACAGTCAGACACCATATTAAAATTGAAAATTTTAATAAAATTATTAGTGATAAAAGGCTCATTTTAATTGTACAAAGTATTATCATGAAAACTTCAAAGTAGTCATTATGACTTGTTGACAAGTATTACTGCTCCATATAATGTTTTTTTTGTTTTTTTTTTATTTAGGAACCTTACTTACTACTAAACTTACTAACTTTCAAATGTTGTGAAATAATTATTAGTGTACCTACTAAATCTATTGGGAGCTTGTGGGGAACAGTGTGACACCTGCTGTGGCTGTATTACTGTTTCCGTTTCACTCATCCCTAAAAGGCCTTGTCGTCTTTCAAGACGAATATCTGTTTCCAAAGTAAACAATCATTGGCCGTTCAAAGGTTAATACAAAGTTTTAGAATTACAGGCATTAACTGAACTTCTGTTAAATAAACAATAATAATCCACAGAGTCAAAGAGAAAGCAAGTCATAAAAAAAAGTTGACTTAGCTTAAAAACAAAATGATGTTAAAAATAGTCACATACGTATAAAGGTCTGGCCACACATGTCCGCACCGGATCCGCACCGTAGCAATAATACAGGTTATGTTCAGAATATTTTTAATCTAACTTACATATTACCTTTATTTATGCCTAAAGTTCAAGCCACACATGTCAGACACAGGCCACTTTAGGCATAACTAAAGGTAATATGTAAGTTAAATTAAAAATATTCTGAACATAACCTGTATTATTGTTACGGTGCGGACATGTGTGGCCAGACCCTAATATTGTTGGTTTCTTGCACGGAAAAACTTATTGGACTAACATTTTCCTCCCAAACGAATTCTACTCTAACGAATAATTTCGCCCTTGCAATTTTATTCTATGAGCTAACTGTCTCACAGTTAGGGTCGTACGATACCGATCGATATAAGTTAAGTATCGATGCTTTCATTTCGATACCAAGTAGTTTTGGTATCGATACCAAGGATTCAAGTATGAGTACTGGTATCGATACTGAAAGTTAGTATCAAAAAATTACCACAGCGTAATGATTCAAAAATTTGCCATCCAAAATACTTTCCACTCAGTCCAGCTCATCTAAGAAAGACATATCCCCAGGATCTAGTGCAGAAGCCTACGATTTTTGGAAGCATCATAAGGACCTGTGCATGGAAAAAAGATTATAAGTAAAGGTGATTTCCAGGATGAAGTATCCCGATATTTAAATGCGTTGAGAGCCCCATTGAAAACGGATCCAGTAATCAAACATTGCAACTGTTTGCATTTAATTTCATTGATCGAGTTCCTTAATTTAACTTAATCGACCTGATATCGAATATTTACTTATATTCGAATATAAATTACTTGAATATATTAGAACATAAAATACTTGAATCAGTATCGATATCGGTATTGAGTCGACTGTTTTTCTATAAGATTCTCGGAGATGTCTGATAGTCATGAAGTTGTGTTATATTTTATACTCATATATTTATTTCGTTTTAGCCCTGATGAAGACCCCTATTTTGGATCGAAACGATTAAATAAAGAAAATTGTATATGTCTAAAATTCCTGACTATCAATCATCCCTGAGTATTTATTAAAATATAAATGTAGTAAGTAAATACAATTTTATTTGACATTAAGGGCCATAAAACCAATCTAATAATTAATAACTTATAAAAACATGAAATTTAATTAATGGTATAACGTAGCTAACTATATTTTTATTTATAATATTATTAGTACTTGATATGAGTACTCATAAGTATCGATACTTTCCTTTCGATACATTGGTGGTATCGAATATTTGATGAAAGTACTTAAATGAGTACTCGTATCGATACTTTGTTGGTAACGTACGCACCTACTCACAGTTAACCGCGTCTCACTGTTCCCCACTCTCCCCTACATGCATCAGAAAATCTAATCTAGGAAAAGGGAAACCATTACCCCAGATTATAAAGGTACCCATTACCCAAAGACCCAGGATTTTCAATCAATTCTTTATCAAGTATTGTTACGTTTTGATCGTCAGAGCTAAAATTAAAAGAGAAATGCTTGTATAATATGTATATGATATGCATTTCTCTAGAGAATTTTGTTTTAAGTAATATTATTAACCAATAGGTAAGCGATGGAATGGTAATTTTACTGTCAAATATTTTCTTTTCTCTTTATCGTTGGTCACAACTGGAATAATTTCAAATGGAACGTGATCATATTTTAGAAAGCTGATGGCATTATATGTCCATGCTATGCATGTTGAATATAACATGATATTGGTTTGGCATTCATTTTTTTTAAGCTTTATTAATGTTTTCACTTTCAAATATTCGGTAGGGGTTTTAAATCTTAAAACATAGCTATTTAAAAAAATGTTGAATAAAAACTTTTGCAGTTTGAATAATTTCTAAACTTTTTTATTACTTTCACTTACCAATATATGAAATATATAGCAAGGGAAAGTATTGTATTGTAAAATTTCGACTTCCGGTTTTCAATGGAATTACACGTTTTGGGGTCCCCTGAGTCGAAATAACCAAGTCCCGCCAAATGATCTGTGTGTATGAACAGACTAGCCCAAAAAATATAAACCGTACGAACCTGAAATTGGGTATTTGGTTTATGTATATGCCCCGTGATGTAAGCTTTATCATTATTAACATGTTCTGAGGGGGCATAAATTTGGAAGGGACCTGATTTGTTTTCCTATAAAATACCTTTGTTTTTGTTTGTATGAAGAAGTTATCTATCCCTCTTTCGCCTAAAAGTAAGAAATGGGTAAATATGAAATATGAAAAAAATCAAGTAAACATATACAGGAGAAAAAAGAAAAATATTCAGTCAAAGTTGGCCCACGCATGCCAGGCCCAGTACGCCTTTAATGACTGACCATTGTTTATAATTAAAGGCGTTCTATTCTTTTAATGGAAATAATTTGTGTCATGGTAACTAAATTTAGTTTTCAACAACTACCTAATTTTTCCTATTAGTTACAAACACCTTCCCATTGAACAGATCAAACGAAAAAACATGTAATAATGAAATAATAAAATTATATTCAACATTCACACCAACCGTAGACTTGCAAGAGGTGGCTAACTCACGCCAATAGCCTCAGATTAGACTAACTTAACTTAGAAACTGATACATACTTAATCTAATTGACTTAACAACACTGGTTAGCCCCATCACCCAAGACAGATTTGTACTGACTGACACCTAACACATTAAACTGACCCATAACACTCTTAAAATGCACCCTGCGATGTAAAAGAGTTTTTCTTTAAGTTGCTTTTTGTAAATAGGCGGGCGCAAGCGACGGTGCTGCTTCTTTTCAGGAACTAGAGAAACGGGGATAAAAGCCGGGCCATTTCCTGGGATTCATAGGGATTTTTGGCGTTTTTAATTTATTTTTCCATAATTAAAACCCAATTGAGCAAAAAATCATTTGAAAAATGTCTATTAGGTATTGCTCGGTCCCTCAGTGTTCAATTAAAAAATCAAAAGACGTGTCATTCCATTTATTTCCAAAAAATAAAAAGCTTCTCAAAGAGTGTATTGTAAAATTAAGAATAGATAAGCCTGTTTCGAAACATATGACGATATGTAGTCTTCATTTTAAAAAAAAGTGACTATATTTATCCAGGTAAATATTAGTATTTGACATTTTATTATTCCAAAATGTTAGTTTTATGCAAATAACATTGGGACCATAATGTCATATTTGTTTTTCTTTTTTAATTTTCCCCATTTTTGTCTTACATCCGTTGTGCTTAATTGTTCCAAGTTTTCAATGCGAAGCCTGAAAGTTTTGACAAATAAATAAATAACATGACAAAGAATCTAAGCTGTCATAACAATGTTTGTATGAATAGGTAATTAATGTTATTACTGACCGAAAAACGTAGAGTAAAGTTACAATGATGTGTTTGCATTTACCAGAACTACCAGCTTTACACGTAAAATGACAAGAAAATTGTTTATTATTATTAATAAATTTGATTTCCACTTTTATTTGATGGGGCAGTCCTTTAAGATTGCTAGTTTGAAGGCACAAGGCTTGTAAAATAACTGTTTTTTTACTTCTAGATATTATTCCACATGTAATTATGTGGTTTGTATCAAGTATAGCCTGCCCTTCAATTAATGGTCTTTTAAAATTACCAATTATCTCTATAACATCAACTATGTCTATCCCCGTTCTTTCCGACATTTTGCGAAACTACTAGCGCACCCTATAGTCGATTGCGCCCGCCTATATATCGTGAAGGTGAATCGATTGGTTCGGATTTATTGAAAGTTTGTCTCTTAAGCCTTTCTGGAAATCGAGAACGATTACTGTTCCTCTAAAATCGCTCTATATTACTTTCAAAAATTTATTATGGAACAAAAGTTTATAGACTAAAATATAATTAATTATAGACTATTATCTTTTACCAAATTTTTACACACCTTCGATGCTTCAAAAAATTTGAACATCACGTATTTACTCTCTTTAGTAAAATTATTCTTTTCATTAATAAATAAAAGTTTTTATTTTCATAATACCGTTAATAAAATTTTGGCTGTCATTTATACATACATCAAATACCCAGTTTGATCAAAATAGTTACAGCCGTTTTTGAGAAAAACATAAAAAATAGACGAATTCTTTAAATAAAGGAACCCGCCCATTTGACCAATTTTGATGAAATTTTGGCTGTCACATCGCGGGTATATACATATACCAAATACCCAATTCTAGTTTTGTACGGCTTATAGTTTTTGAGCTAGTCTGTTCACACACACAAGGACCATTTCGTGGGACTTGGTTACTTGGACTCAGGGGACCCCAAAATTTCCGTTGAAAACCGGAAGTCGAAATTTTTCACGATCGAAATACTTTCCCTTACTATATATTTCATATATAGGTAAGTGAAAGTAAAAAATATTAGAGCCATAAAAAACACCTGTATCAGGTTATCTATTTATTAGCTGATAATAGTAATGATAATTTCTTATGTGATTATAATTTTAATCAGTAAATGACTGATAAGGTATGTTGTAGGAAACATAGACAAAACATGAAAAGTTTATCATTGGCTAGGCTGTTGGCTGAATCATCAGCAACAGCTAAAATACCACATCCAGTGGCCTTTCTTTTTATTAAATAAAAAAACTTTGGATCGTTAAAAACATCAATTATTTAAAAAATCATTTGTTTAATAAGGTAAATTTGGTAAAAATAAAAACATTTCCTCGATAATTGCAAACATATATTTTGTTTTAATCTCAAAACGGGTTTGTTTTAGTCCTTGAAATTGTAGAACTAGATAAATAGATAGATAAGAGTACGTTTAATTACAAAATATTTACAATCTACTTATCTTTTAATCCCGTCGGGTAAACCACACAGTTATCGGCACTCTGTACAGTTATTGGCACCCCAAATTTAACTTAAAGAAATAGGTAAACAAGTCATAACTTTATTACAAGATATACATAAGTCTAACGTTTGAAGGGTCCTTTAAGTCATCTATAAAGTAAGACATTAACAAATTAACCATAGGGAAGATTTCACAATTAAATCCACAGAGTGCCAATAACTAGATTTGGCACTTTTAAAAATAAATATTGCCATATTATAAAACTATGGAACTTTTGACCCAAAAAAAAACCTCTTGAGGGTTTATAAGGATAGATAAAAAGGAGTTATAGGAAGTTTCAATTAGATCCCTTCATAAGAAGTATTTTTTTTTAATGTCACCACTGAAATTTAGTCTTAAGGGTGCCAATAACTGTACGGTTTACTCTATATAGACAATGAACAAGAGTTCGTCTGTCAAGGTTGAAAGTATAGAAATATTTTTAACTCTTATTTAATTTAGTTTACATATTTATTTGAGTCTGGCGATTATCGGGGTTTGGTGTTTAAAAAAAAGCATACGTAAAAACAGCTTATTTATTTATTTCCAAAAATAATAGGAACTTAATAAGTTCATAGAAAATTAGATGCCTAAATTTATTGCACTATTTTTTTTTTTAAATTTTGGGGGGGGGGGGTCGATAGCCAGTAATCCTGTTGGGACCGCTCCTACCACTTAATTTTTATTTTCGCTAAAATGTTATAACAATAAATAAAAAAATAATTCTCGATAAAATATCAGCTATATAATTGAATGTATATATATATATATATGTATATAGTATCGCTTACGTGAAGAAATTTATTACAACTGAAGTTTTGAGCCGATCTTCTCCGCATTGACTTCTTAATGATACTGGTGGCACTGGCGACCCTTGCGTAGTTTGGCTTTCTCAGGGGTACAATGACTTCTTCATTTGAATATTTTATTATTCAAATAATTATTATTATAATATCAAGGAAAAAGTAGTAATTAATTATGAGTTTTTTTTTGTAATTATTTCATCTTAATCACGACCGTAAGGCGTCCCTCGGATACGGACGTAAAATGGAGGTCCACTGTACGAAGTCAGGGTACTCGTTAAAGATCCCTATCCTAATTATACCTGGATAGGCAAAATTTAGGACTCCCACTGTAGCATCTTTCGAATAGCCTGAGTGGCATAAAGTGCCGTTAAATAAACAAATATTCAACCTATTCTAACCATGTTGGGAAGGGGAGATTTGTTCTGTGGGTCCGCCACTAAATAAAAATCAACCTGCCAGCGCGGATTCGAAGCGTTCATTCAAGGCAGGTTTTTTTTTTTTTTTTAGTGTTGTTTTATTAGACCGCATTCCTAACCATTTTCATTAGATTATCTTCTACGGTCAACCTTCATCGCTTTTATTTGAAAATAAATTGAGCTCTTCATGTACAGCATAGCTATTCCCCCAGGTTCTTAAGAGTTTTGCCAACTCTCCCCCCCCCCCCTCCAGACTAAATTCTCCGGACGCCTTTGTATTTTAAACTGTATTTTAACACGTTAGGTGCGGCATCGGTCCCAGGGTCCGATGCCTTACATTCCCTTCTTAACAGCCGATTTTCACATAAAAATGACCGAAAGGCCGAACACTTCAAATACTCAATTTAGTCGATTTTTAATGAGATTATTGCATTTTAGTGCAGAAAATGTTGCTAACAGCTGAAATTCTGTTGTTTTTTAGAATCGGACGCCGAGATCCGATTTTCGATAAGAATGGCGTAAATCCTGTATCGGCCTGTCCTGCGCATATTATGTCTAGTTCCAATCCTTATCAAAAGATAACGCTTTCGTCAAAGTATTCCCATCGGACCCCGACCTTCGATATCGTCTGTAGCTCATGCTAGCAGCAGACCCCGGTGACCGATACCGTCCAAATGCAGGATACCCCTAAAATACGTCACCGCACCTAACGTGATAAATATATAAACAAGGTATTTGAAAAATTGAAGTCGCAGCATGGTAGAGAGGGCAAAAGCGTTAGGAAATACGCGTTGCCATTGACAACATATCATTGGGAATCCGAAGAAAGTAAGTTCAAAACCAGGGCATGGGACATTTAATAATACTTGCCGTCAATCCCCCACCCACTCCCCTGGCCCGGGAAACCCCGTATAGCCTAACAGGCAAGGAAGGGGAGGACAAAAAAAAAATTAAAACATGTTTTTACATAATACTTAATAAATGAATACGAATTTATAATGTTTAGCTTTTGTTTCTCAAATTTTCTAGGGTGGTGGGGGGGAGGGCAGCGTACGCCCGTGTATATACAGCCCTTGATATAAATGTTATGAAGTTTTCCTACTTCGAACTAAGTCTTAAATAATCCTTGGAATGCTAAATACAATGATATCCGGATCATATTTCATACCAGATTCAATATTCAAAAAGCTTCAGATTTAATAAAACCTTGTGTTGTTATTTAAACCATATTAGAAAGAACTGGTTTTCCGGTTGATTTACTTGTTTTCCTTGTATACGTCGGTACGCAATATATTTTTTAATATTCCATCATTTAATGATCTATTTTTCTTTCGGGCTAGCCATATTTCGGGTGGTTATGTTACCTTGATTCAAGGGGACTCCAATCGCGTCCTTATCAGTTAAAAAAGGCTTTGATTGGCTTTTTCAGATCCCAGCTTTAAACGCTCGCTCGCTACGCTCTGTCTTAAAGGGACAAATAAACCCCCAAAAGAGTCCTTTTCAAGGGAGATCGGGACCACACTAAATGGCGCCATGTTTGCATTGCACAGAAGCAGAGTTGGGCATATTTAAATAAAAATGTTATTATGATTATGACTAATAATCAAAAATTTGAATAATGATTGTAATCATCATTCACAAATCATTCTTTAGTGCGGAATCATTAATCAGGAATTGTATTAATCACTGGTTGTAGAGTATTCATGAATATAATGTATTCAACAATCATGAATGACCATTATTCATTATTAAATGTTAGTCAGTAATCATGATTAAGAAGAATTCATTATTCATGATTACTCATTACTTATTAATCATGACTAATGGGAATTCGCTACTCAAGATACAGATCATTCATTAATCATGAATAATATAAATTCATTAGTCATGATTACAAAAAAAAATCACAATTCTAAGTCTTACTAGTCATGAATGATGATTGAAAATTTGTTTGCTCTTTCTATTCTTGTCAATAGACCTTTACTAATACCCATTAGAATCATGGTCTAGTTCTTTACTTCTGACTTCAAATGCTGTTCAGTTGACTACACCCACTCTTAGGACTTGTCCTTGCTCATTTGGACAACTTTTAATTCAGAAATGCATCCTCGTCTTTTAAATTTAAATGAATAATGATTATGAATATATCATATTCATGATTGATGATTGGTGAATATTTGTTATTCATGATTGATGAATATTAGGTATTCATGATTGATGAATATTATATTAATCCTAGCACATGAATATATTTTATTCATGACTAATGACTAATTGAATATATCAGTATTCGTTAATCATGAATAGCTGAATACCAATTATTCATTATTCATTTCAAATGAATACCATAAACACTCGATAATTATTATAAATACTCCGCACTGATTATGAATAATGGTTATTCATTATTCATTTGTTTTATGATTACAATAATTCATATTCATTTATCATTATTCAGATTACAATTTGCCCAACTCTGCACAGAAGTAACGTAGGGATATTAGTACCTTTCGAGAAATTCATTTGATCGTGTAACCATTTCAAAGATTATCTTCTTTGCCAGTGTACAAAAGAAGTCAGACCCTTCCGAGAAAGTTTTAAAATAGAGATCGGATTTCTTTTGGTTTAAATTATTAATTTATTAATTAGATTATTAGATTATTGCGAATTCTGTTAGCTTGAGCTTAGTGACTTCTAAGCTAACTTCTTGCCGCTTTCATGGACATAGGGATTAATATTGCAAAATGCAATACAAAATTCACTTTTGATAGTGTAAATTTGACCAAAATATCACCTCTCGCGAAACAATAGATAACACAAGATAACAATAGATAACAACAAATAGAACACAAAGTAGTTTAATCTAGTTTTCCTGTTTAAACGCAATTTTTGATTAATACTCAAATTAAAAATAAAAAAATTTGCCAATCTTTTATCAAGGTCGCAATTTTTTTCTGGAAACAAGGAAAACTGTCTAGAAAAAACCACACATACCTTGAAAAATAAAAATTGATTCCTGCATATCTTTTTGAGCTTATAGAGAAAGATAACAATAATGCCGTGGCTTTTATTTTATCAAGTTCAAACAATTATATTATTTCAACATCGGCTTATATACTGAACAAATGAAGACGTGCTCTTTAATAGCGTATTGATCTTCAAGAGGTAATAATGTTAAAACTTTTTTTTTTGTAAACTTAAGTATATGTTAAATGTAATTTTGTATTATTAATATGTGTCAATAGTCTATGTAGTTGTTGAAAACTTCATTTAGTTACCATGAAACAAATAATTTCCATTAAATGAACAGAACGCCTTTAATAATGATCAATGGTCTGTCATTAAAGGCGTACTCCGCATGCGTGGGCTCAATGTGTTTTATGAGTTGACGGAATATTTTTCTTTTTTTCTCCTCTATATGTTTACTTGATTTTTTTTTTATATTTCATATTTAGCCATTTCTTATTTTTAGGCGTAGCGAGAGACAGTTAATTTCTCCATGTAAACAAAAACAAAGGCACTTCACAGGAAAACAAAAAAGACCCCTCCCACATTTAAGCCCCCTCAGAACATTTTAAAAATGATAAAGCTTATCTGATATTAAAGAACACCCAATTTTCTTTGAACATGACGAATTTGATCAAAATCATTAAAGCCGTTTTTGAGATAATCGAAAAAAAGGTAAACATTGGAAAACAAGTTATGAAATAAAGTGACCCCTCCGTTTGACCAATTTTGATGAAATGTTGGCTGTCACATCTTTGGGATATACATACATCAAATACCCAGTTTGATCAAAATCGTTAATGCTGTTTTTGAGTGAATAAAAAAACACTCGTGAAAAAGATACAAAATTTTTACTTTCACTTACCTATATATGAAATATATAGTAAGTGGAAGTATTGCGATCGTGAAAATTTTCGACTTCCGGTTTTCAACGGAAATACACGTTTTGAGGTCCCCTGAGTCAAAATAACCAAGTCCCGCGAAATGGTCTGTGTGTGTGTGTGTGTGTGTGTGTGTGTGTCTGTGTGTGTGTGTGTGTGTGTGTGTGTGTGAACAGACTAGCTCAAAAACTATAAACCGTGCGAACCTGAAATTGGGTATTTAGAGTATGTATAAGCCCGCGATGTGACAGCAAAAATTTCATCAAATTTGCTCAAAGGGAGGGGGTACTTTATTTAATAACTTTTTAAGTTTTTTTCGATTTTCTCAAAAACGGCTCTAAAGATTTTGATTAAACTTAGTATTTGATCTAGTTATATGCCTGAAATATGACTGTAAAAATTTCATCAAAATTGATCAACCGGAGGGGGGACTTTACTTAATAAATTTTGTATCATTTTCACATGTTTTTTTTATTTACTCAAAAACGGTTTTAACGATTTTTATCAAACTTGGTATTTGATGTATTTATATGCCCGAGATACGACTGTAAAAATTTCATCAAAATTGATCTACGGGAGGGGGGACTTTACTTAATAAATTTTGTATCATTTTCACGGGTTTTTTTTTTAATTTACTCAAAAACGGCATTAACGATTAACAAAAATAAGATATGAATGTAGAAAAATGTGTGACTTTGGGAAATGATATTTAGCAAAACACGTCAATTTCTAATCTAAGTAAGTTGGTAAGTGAAAGTTGTGTGTTGCGCGCACGCACCAGATTTTTAAGTTAAGTTTTGGTACTTTAATGTGGAACGGTTTACGATTTTGCGTGTCTTCCATCGGACATTTGCCTTTTGCGGAGGTAAAGCACAAAGAAATTAGATAACAATTTTGATGCACCTGAAGCGCAAACTAAAAAGACTAAATGCAAGTGCAATAAATATGCAATAATTCCTAATACTGCGTTTGAGATTCGAGGAGTGCCAGCAGCGTTATGGTGGATACCTAGACAATATTGTTTTTTCTAAATAAATTTCCAGTTCATTGTGTTTAAATAAAACGTAAACATCCTACTTGATATTCTATATTTGAGATTTTATTCAACTTTCAAACCCCGAATACTCTTTTTGGACACCCTGTATTTCAACTTTTAAACATCAATAATAAGGTTTATTTTTAAAATTTATAAAGCCCTACAAGGTCAAAATACCTCGACCCCTTCCCCCAGCCATAAGAATTTTACCTGTCTGCACCCCCCTCCTTGACGAAATCCTGCGGACGCCCTCGATGAATACCGAATCTTAAAATAAAGTTTCATATTCCACAGTTTGGCGTGGTAGGGTAACTGCACCAATAGTTGACAGTTTAAGAAAAAAAATTATATTATTGCCACTGTTTACCAATATATTGATGTTAGGATAATCTTTGTTATGAATTTAGATAGGCCAATCCTCCTTTACGGTTTCTGTAAAAAACCTTTAAATGAACCAATAGTTGACACATCAAAATGTAAAGGTTTGGTACTAAGTTGACATTTATGATTTTAAAGTTGACACATGATTTATGATTTTTAATAGATAATTAGGACTACAATAAAAGTTAATATCTTTTTTTAATTATAAACTAATAAATTTACAATGGAAACAAAATAAAATTTCCACAATTTAATTATTTTATATAAAAAAAGCTTAAATGATACAAAAAACAAAAAAAAACAAACATATTTAAACGAAAAATGAGATCATCCAGTTAAGTAAGTATGATAAATAGATTTAAGAAATAGCCAGAAGTTTCGTTTTTTACTTTTTACTTTCACTTACCTATATATGAAATATATAGTAAGGAAAGCATTGCGATCGTGAAAAATTTCGACTTCCGGTTTTCAACGGAAATACACGTTTTGGGGTCCCCTGAGTCCAATTAACCAAGTCCCACGAAATGGTCTGTGTGTGTGTATGTGAACAGACTAGCTCAAAAAATATAAACGGCACAGACCTGAAATTGGGTATTTGGTGTATGTATATGACCGTGATGCGACAGCCGAAATTTCATCAAAATTGGTTAAACGGAGGGGGCACTTTACTTAATAAATGTTGTCTCATTATCACGTGTTTTTTTTTTTTGTTTACTCAAAAACGGCTATAACGATTTTGACCAAACTCGGTATTTGGTGTATGTATATGCCCGCGATGTAAAGGTCAAAATTTCATCAAAATTGATCAATTGGAGGGGGCACTTTACTTAATAAATTTAATCTCACTTTCACGTGTTTTTTTTTTTTTTTATTTACTCAAAAATGGCTTTAATGATTTTGATGAAACTGGGAATTTGATGTATGTATATGCCCGCGATGCGACAGCCGAAATTTCATCAAAATTGGGGCAACGGAGAGGGTACTTTATTTAATAAACTTTTGCTTATGTTCACGTGTTTTTCGAATATCTCAACAACTGCTTTAATGATTTTGATTAAATTAATCAGTTTTAATCAAAATCAAGTCATCTTTTTTATATTATTTATAGAAATTGCAATTTAAAAAAATGTCAATTTCTAATCAAGTAAGTTGGTAAGTGAAAGTTGTGTGTTGCGCGCATCGCACCAGATTTTTTAATATTGGGTTTGCACAAGTTTAGACTCCAATGATGAACTTCACTCTTACAATTACTTAAATTAAAAGTACAGTTAACAGTTCTCTTTTAAACAATTAAAGTTGAAATGTGCATTTTGATAGAGTGAGACTAATAGCAAGTATACTATGTTCTTTGCAGAATTGGGAAGTGGGGAGTCAGATGAGGCGCGTATCCCTTCAGGAATAGGATTATTGGTAATGCAATTTTTCTCCATCCATAAAGTGGAATCCGCCCTTGCTATTTTGTCACTGCTTTGTCACAAGTAGTTACTTTTTGTAACGTTGTTAATAATATGAGCTTTTATTGTATGTCTCACGTTATGTTTTATTATTTTTTATAAATAAAAATTATTTAAACCCACAACAGCTTTAAAATATCTATATTTTTGAACTTTCCTGTGACAATTTTTTCAGGGCCATCCTATGGTTAACCACAATCAAGTGGTGGTTATTAACACAACATGTAATATTCTCGAAAATATGTCTATCAGCATTCCATAAGCTAATATTTTCATTTTCATCTTTGTTTATATCTTCATAGGGGACTAGTATTCATGTAAAAATTGTTGTTTATATAATGAATTACAGTTTATAAATTAAAAAAAAAAAAAAAAAAAAACTGACAAGAGAAAAGAACACCTCTCACATTGGGATTTCTCGTTCGCTTCCAAAATCCAGTTTCTCCAGAAAACTCGTTTTTAAATACAGTAAGTAAAATCTCGGTGTTTGAAACCTGATTCCTTAAATGTGTCTAAAAGAATCTGTGGTCCCGAGTCGTTACACGTAAATTTCACCTCAATCAAGGAAAAGGACAGCCTTTTCAGAATGAAATATTAGGAAAACAGAAAGCAGTATGTGACATGAAAGTCACTATGGATTTAAAGTACTGCAAACTGATAGCATGAACGTCACAGCCGGGGGGGGGGGGGGGCCCGTCTCCCCTGCAATATTTTGGCAGGAGGGGACTGTCCCCCAATGTAAAAAAATAAATAAAAATAGGATTTTACAAATTTATCTGAGTTTAACCAATCTTAATTAATCAATTTAATAAAATATAATGATATTAGTTTGTTTGTTTGTTTAACGTCACTTTATGCCACTAAGGCTAATCGGAGGATGCTACAGCGGGAGTCCTAAATTCTGCCTATCTAGGTATAATTAAGGTAGGTATCTTTAACGAGTACCTATGATACGTGTCCCCTATGATATAAGTAAAATATTAATACATACTTATGTATAAAATATTAGTCAATACTTTATAAATAAAATAAAATACTTTATTTTCACAATTCTTGTGCCGCTTTTTTAAAAGCATCGCCAGGCGTATTGTATATTTGATGAATTGTATCATTTTCATTTCAGCTTGAAATGTATTGTTTTTTTAATTCTTTAACAAAGTTGGATCTCCGGAATTGGTCTGCATTGGTTTTTTTTTAAACCAAAAAGCTTGTCCTTACATTCCATCAACTCGATGAAGCTTATAGAAGTTGATGGAAAGCAATGAAATTAGTAGGACCAGGATGAGAAGGAGAACTTGGATAAAATTCAATCGAGAAATTTCGGTCCACATCCACAGGTCCACATCGACAACATGTAGCTTTAGCAACTACCTATGTTCTAACTGAGACATACATTGACAAGTTTCAAGACACCTAATTTTAATTGATTTAATTTTAAAAAACCTATGAGACCTTTAAAACACACCGTTGGAGAAGTAATTAAATGCCCAAACAGTTATGTGTAATTATTTCAACTTTTAGGCTCTCGAATTTTTACCTACCCTATCTATGGGAATATTGACTCATCTCCTCCATCAATAATTTGGTGCTGGTGAGATCCAGTACTGATGGACATATTTTACGCTCTTTTTCTTGAAACAACTAATAGCTTTATGAACAAAATCTGTACATTTCATTTGAATATTGATTCTTTCCAAACATTGAACATTTTATTAAAAAGATAAGTGAGTTTTTAATTGAATATTAAATAATGGACAATGGGATGAGACATCTATTTTCAAAGTTGGATAGCTCCATATTTTACAATTTAAAAAAAAAAACCTTTAAAAAGTTTTTCATTGATATACTAAATTTCTTAAATGTCATTCAGCCTTCTCTGTATCTTTCTGTTTTGCAAAGTGAGTTGAGTTTTTGTTAAATATTTATTTTAGTCATATTATAATTTTTTTTAAATAGAACAAAAAAAAAAAAATGAAGAATATCCATTTTGAATGTAGAGCACTCATACTAATCAAGTTATTCAAGGCATTTGAAAACTGGTTATATTTTTTAAAATGTGTTGTTTTTTAATATTTTCTCTCTCTCTCTCTCTCTCTCTTTTTTTTTTAGTCAAGTTATTATCTCTGAGCAATGGGAGACATTCATATTGGAGTATTTGGTTCCGGCATTGTCGGTCTCAACACAGCCCTCGAACTTCAGAAGCAGATCAGGAATGCTAAGATAACCATCGTAGCCGACAAGTTCCTAGAAGACACAACTAGCGACAAAGCAGCTGGTATATTCATTCCTGCTGACTACTTTGCAGGACCCACGCCTCAAATTACACAGTATGTACAGTATGAAGGTCATTCTTTCTGATTATATTTTTTTTATTTTAATAAAGATTCAAAGGTATATCCAGCTAATACATTTCATATTATAGTTTATACAAAGTTAATTGACCATTATTAATAATGTAAATAAGTATTATTAGTAACTATAACTAGGGTTTAATTATATATGATTAGTATTATAATCTCTAATGAAGGAGACACATTAATTGTAAATTGTTTTGTTGAAACACAAAATATTATGTTCATATGAAAAAAAATTTTCTCTTTTTTTTTTAATTTGATTTTTTCATATTTTAATTTTTTTTAATAGTTATTATTATTTTATTTTCTAAATTTTGGTTCTTTTAGTTCTAAGGAAATTGTTATTCTGATGATTTGATATTGTTTACCACCTGTAATTGGGCATTTGCCTGTTGGTGGAATTTTATATACTATAAATAAATATTATTGAATATGTCTCATGATATTTAGGTATGAAAAATATTCCACCAAATATATATACCGTATATATATATATACCACATATATATACCACCAAATATACCAAAACACATATCCTTTTTTCGTTTAAAAAAATGCACATATGCACTCCCTGTACCCAGGATATAGAGAGAATATAAAAAGTGGAAACTATTTTCATAGAAAATATAGACCAATTTAAATGAGAAAATCAAATATAAAAATGAAATAGGTATGGTCTGATTAGGGAAAATATCTCACAAAACAGATTTGAGTGCAGAAAGACATATCAAATTCCAAAGTTGAAATTTTAGATGAGGAAGTAATAGAGATAACAAAATCCTCTGATCATTGTTTAATTTAAGATTCATTCATATCTTTAAATCCTTATAATTCGATTGAATTTTGATCTCTTAAAGCTGAATGCCGTAAGTAGGCACTCCATAATTTTCTTTTATACTTATAAAAATTCAAATCAAATCAGTGTGCTTTAATTCCTTCATTTATATTCTAAATACCTAAGTCATAGTTATTTTCTAGTGGCCTAAACAAATTTAATTCTTCTTTGAAAGTTCTTTAATTAGAATATTTTTATCTTTCTTTACAATGTTATAAGTCACCCGCTTCTAATATTAATATTCTAATTAATAAATAATTATTAAATAAGATTAATAAATAATTAAATAAAATTATAATTAAACTTCAGATGTTCAACACAAAACGATACAATGAATTCTTGAGAGACGTCACGAATCAATAAACCTTGATGACTCACATTTACACACATACTTGGGTCTATATAAGCTAGTTAAATTAAGAAAATTTCTGAACTCCTGACTATTTATCACTCCAGATGGATGTTTAAGGATACAATTGAACATTATACACCTCTGAATTTTATTCTTTATGATTAGAAGTAATTAATGGTTTATTGAATGAATATGTTTCAGAGAATGGATTGACGATTCTTACCATTACTATGAAGGATTGAAAGATGAGGCTGGGATCGGAATTAAAGAAATGTCGGGATACATCTTAGCAAAAAGCAGCTGGACAGCGACTAGGGTAAACAATGTTTACATGATTCTGTTCATGTATTTTTGCTTAGATCATACAGCTCAATCTTTTCAAGAACTTCATGTCTCTTCTTCTATTCTGTTCTTTCAGGAGAGTGAAAATAAAGTTCAAAATTAGAATAAAATGATTTGAGAATATTTATCAAGCCTCCTATTTAATTTTTTAAAACTTAGCAGATCATTTTGTTGATCATCACCCTTTTTTTTTCTCCGTTTACAGAAGAACAAAATATAGAATGTTAAAATTTTAAAAAGCACCTTTTTATTAGTGAGGTTCTTGTTGAAATATTCAAGGAACATTCAAAAACTACGATTAATCAAAATTGACAATTTTTTGAGATATGATTTTGTTGAAATGAGTGAGTTCTATGTGATGAGACAATTATAAATAAATATATTAAATGAATAAATATGAATAATATTAAATATAAATGAAAATATTCTATTTTTACAAAGAAGGTGTTTAGTTTCAAAATTTCATAACTCTATCTTATAATTTTTCAAGTTTTATTTTTCTGCTTATAATATGGCTAATATAAATACTTATTTAACAAAGAATTAACTCACTCTGCAGAACTCAAAGCTACAAAGATGGTCTAGTGATATTTCTGAACTTTAAAATATCAATGACAAACTTTGTACTGAGTTTTGATTTTTTTTTTTTTTTTACACAGTTTTAGAACTTGATGTTATCCCATTTTGAAAGTAGACATCTCAAATATCAGTAACTTTTAAATATTCCATCAAATAAAAGCGCCATTTCTTGTCTCTTCAATTTTTTTTTATTTTTACTAACTCATTAGTTAGGTTCATGAAGGGTATTGTTTTTCATAATGTTCATCGCTCCCTTGATTGTTTAATATTTTTTAAAAAAGTCATACTTCTACACCATCGACTGGGATAAGTTTGGAGTTTACGGGTAACATATAGCCCAAAAGTATTTCTATTCTATATTAGACAATATATTTTAGTCATTAGGCCATTGTTACTCGCAAAGGCCTAAGTTACCACATTTGACAATATTCGCATTCACCTTACACAAGCATTATGATTTCAAAATATCTATAACCTCTATGATGATTTATTTTTGAATTTTAGAGGTTTATGTTTTACTCTTTCTCTTGTTGCTTTAAAAATAATTTTTTTATTATATTACTTTTAATACTTTATTTATTATTAAATAAACACTTAATGGTCCCTTACTTCCTCTCAATATGTTTCAAGGAATTTCATTTTCATCAAAAGAGATATTTTTGCTATAGTCACTTAGGTATTCTTTTTTTTTAGTTATAATACATTCTTTTCTCCTTAATTTTAATGAAACTTTATACTAATAATAAACATTGAACGAGAAAATATAAAACTTACTTAAATGACCATTCCAAAATAAAAATTACAATCCCAAAAGATGAACGAAAAAATTTCTTGGTAGATGGGAGAGAACGTTAAATAGCATAAGAAAATATGTGAAAATTAAAAGTGTAATTTAATATAACTGTAAAAATTGTATTTTTTAAAGGATGAAAGTGAGTTCACCCAAACATTAAAAAATAACGTAATTTAATTATTGCAGTAATCCTTCTACACGTAAGTGGTAAAAACTGGGCTAAGTATTAATACTTATATACCTAATTTAATAAATTCCTCTGTTGTTGTTTTTTTAACTTCTTTTGTCATTGTAATGGTAGCCATTATGGCAGAGTAGTTAGAGCATAGTAGTAGTAAATTGAAGATCATATGATCAAAGTCTGGTCCCTACTTTCCAGTATTGCTAGTCTCCTCAGGAAGTTACACCATACAATTAGGGGAGGCCTTAATACAAAATAACAAACTTATAATATTGATAATAAAAATCAAATCCTAGATACTTATCACTTTTTAGTAGCTTAAATAATAACTGTTTTTATATTTATTCAAAGTCTATTATTAGCTAGTTGTCAATATTTTATTTTTGTAGAATCGGTTTATGGAGGGCCTGGTACCAGTATTTCGCCCAGTAGACGATGACGAACTTGCTTCAATATCGCCCGGCGATTGGAAGTATGGTTCCTACCTAAAGACTTTCTTGATTGAATGTCGTGGCTACCTGCCTTGGGCTATGCACAGGTAAATAAAAAAAATTATCTAACTGATTAATTTGACATAGATTTGTTTTCATAAATTATTGATAAAATATCTGATGTGAAAATTTGTTTTGAGATTCAAACAAAATGGTGGACAGTTAGTAACAGGAAGAATAGATAGCTTTTCCGAGGTTGAAAACTTTGGAAAATTCGATCTAATCATGAACTGTACTGGCCTTGGGGCAAGGGCTTTGTGTAATGATCGAAGATTAACGCCAATGAGAGGGCAAGTTTTCAAGGTAAAAATAAATATTTTATTATTATTATTTGCTGATAAATGATCATTTTATGTGAAAATGCCTCAGATTTTCTAAATAAATCAGATGCATTAGAAATAAACGTCCCAAATTCTTTTAGAAAAACAGATAAAAATGGCTTGGGGGAAAGCTCAATTTGATAGCATTTTACAGACTTCTTTCTCTCTTATGAACACTTTGAACTATTGATAAAACAGAAATCTGTACTTCAGACAGAAGTGCAGAAATTGTACTAGTTTCTTTTTTTGTATCAGTGCACACAGGTTTTCTTTCTAGCCTGATTTAAATAAGGCAAAGTATCGACACCCAAACTCTGAAATCTACCTGTGAGTAAAAAAGTGTATGAGTTATTACAGTTGAAAGCCAACTTTAAATCCTTTTTGATCACACAAGGTTAAAAAAAACAAAATATTTTTTTCTAACACAGACTTTGGCCAAGAGACCATCCTGGGGTCAACCTAGCTTCTATAACATGCATAAACTTTTAAAAAAAATTAATCGAGGGCGAACTGTGGTTGAGCGTGATCATGGTTAAATCACCTCCTTGCACGACTGCTGACCAAGAAACAGTGCTCCCTTAAACAGTACTGAACTCAATAACCCTTATTTGGTTGTAGGAGTACATGTTTTTTTTAATTACATAAGCATATACATTTTTAGCTTTCATTCCATTTACATGAAAATCTAGAAATCTTACTTATTCATCTCTATATCTGGTATTGTCTTGTGTTGCATTATTTATTGTATATAATATTAAAAGCTTTTTTTTTTATATTGAAATAAAAAAAAATTATTCTTAGGTAAACGCCCCCTGGCTTGATAAGTTTTACCTGGCAGAACATACTACTTACATCATACCAGGTTTCTCGGCTGCCACTCTTGGAGGAACCAAAAACTACGGCAGCTGGGATACCTCAGTGAGCAAATATGATTCTGCATCCATCTGGGACAGGTGCACCAGGATAGTACCGAAACTGTCTACTGCACCAGTTATCAAGGAGGTTGTAGGTCTTCGACCGCACAGGGATATTGTCAGAGTTGAACCGGAAATTATTAATGGTCTAAAGGTAAAGTGTAATAATTTAATAGTTATAATTAAATAGACTTAGTATCACAATCTTCAAGTTTATTTCTCCAAACATGCCAAATAAACATGATGATATTAATGATAATGACTGTGGATTATTAATTTATATATTATCATTAGTACTTTAATAGTAATCCAGATTTTCAAGAAATTACAAGGAAAATCTTAATACATAATTAATTTTCTTTACCGTTTCTTGAATTATTCCTGTTTTAGATGTATAATTATACTTTGTGTAAGTAACGGATTTATTTTTTAGATGTTGACATATTGTGTAGTTGGTTTTTCCTAAGTTTTAATTATGATTTATACATTTTGGGAGTCGACAACTTAAATAAGGCATTTTACAACTGTATCCTCATTCTAAATGTTTTAATTTTGCCAACAGGTTGTTCATCATTATGGCCATGGAGGTTACGGGGTCACATCTTCTCCAGGATCTGCCAAAACAGCGACAAGCATGGCTATTAATATGCTAAAGGCATCCAAATTATAGACAAAATATTGAATTTTATTTAATATCCTTGAAACAGAATAAATATAAAGTTAAAATAAAATAGGGATTGACCAATTTATTTTTTTAAACCTTTTTTTAAATTTTAATCTAAAGAAAACTAGTGTGCTTTTAAGAATGATCCTTAACTGTGTTCCTTTAACAAAATAACATGGTCCAAATGTACAGAATTCCAGATACTATTTCACACTTGAGGACTAGGTAAGCTTTGGCTTCCAAAGAAATGATACTCTATTTTATTCTGTTATGCACCTTCTTTATCCAGTTGTGAAACCCTATCTTCCTTCCTTAACTTTATTCTTCCATCTTCTTCCTATTTTTTCTTTACCACAGAACTTTGTAGAGCTCTGGTTAGAGAAGGTCTCGACAGAGTGTGTTCACTTTGATTAATCAAGATGCAATGAATAGAATAGATGAATAGAAGTATGAAGAGGATAATCTGCAGTGCCCTGAATATGAGCTTTCAGCTAAGCTAGGAAATAAACCTTAATATCTCATAATTCATGAACAAAGAGATGAGTCTCCATAATTTGAAAAAGGGAATTTCCAACAAGGGGATGCTCCTGAGTAGTCAATCCTAGCACCAATCAAGTCAGTGGTAGATGCCTCTGGGCAATTCTCCCCCTCATGCCTCTCATGCCAATGTATTATTTCAAAATCATCAAATTCACTGATTGTTAATGTTAGTGTTAATGTTTGAATAAAGGTTATCAGTTAAAAAAAAAAAAAAAATGGCTTTTTGGAACATATTTTAGTATGTATCCCCATCTTTTCGGGCATATATACGCTTTAAGACTTTATAAACTAAATATTATTCTTTCTGAGATTATCAGCTTCACAACGATATATTACTCATATATATTACTGCACTCATTGAAATTGAAATTTTCATCTTGAGAAAACACTTTTCTAGAGTTTTGTTTAACTAAAAGGGAACGCATATAACTTAAATATTATCATTCCCTAAATTTTAACCTTTCCAATGTTATATTATACATAATTACTACCTTTTTTACCATGAATGGAAATTTTCGTTGGCAAAACTTTATTTTTTTGTTCTCTCATTTATTTTATTATGATGTGGGTTGAAGATCCCTATCATGATTATTAAATTTTAGGACTCCTAGAAATTTTAGGAATTTGAGCATCGTCCGATTAGCTTTAGGGCCTTTTCACACTACCGGCCTCGCTCCAGTTCCATTCCCGGTCCGCTCTCCTAATGTCTTATCATATTCACATTATGTAATTTTACACCTTTCACTTTTGATTGCAGAGTCACTTTTTTGGTATAAGCTTTTTATTATATTCACGGGCGTCACCGCCGGGGGGGACAGGGGTGACGCGTCCCCCCCAATATTTTGGCAGGAGAGGACCCAATGTAAAAAATTAAATAGAATGCGATTTTACGAATATATCCAAGTTTAACCATTAAAATATAAATATAAAATATTAGTTAATTTCAGCGAATTCTATTGTTATAAGCTACTCAGGCGTATTGTATATTTGATGAATTATATATTTTTTTTTTTTCTTTTTCTTCTTCTTCTTTCTTCTTCTAATTTCTTTGGATGTTCTATATTTTTTCTATTATGTGTATTTTTCCAGGAAAATTTTTATACATCCAACACATTTTCATTCTAATTGTCGTCTTTATTTTTCTTACATTTGTACAACGTTTCGGACTTCTTTGTCCATTCTCTAGTACATATCTAAAAACATTTTTCATTCCATTAAAACTCAGTACATAAACATTATATTACATTCTAAAACAATTTTATCACATACAGAACTTTTTATTTTTAAATTTAACTTTTAAAAACATTCATTCAGTGTTAAAAATAGAAAAGTGTTAAAATAATTCTAAAAATATTTTATAAATAATTAGCCAATATCACGAATAAGAGTTATAAAATGGACATACCTTAAATTCCTACTCTATTAACACTTTGAAATGTCTCGTCATTATTTTTAAAAACTGCGAGTATCTCCTCACTATTCACCCGCTCATCTCTTTATTGTTGACCAGTCCCCACTTTTTTCCTCCCTCCCCTCTTCATCCAAACCCTTATCTTTAACCCCACTCTTTTATATTTTAATTTTATTAATAATTTCTGCATAATGGGTTCCTATTCCCCCTATATCGCTTTTATAATTTACTGTGTTTATTAAGTTTTTAGTTATGTGGATTGTTTCTTTTAACTTTCTTATTTTATTATTTTGTTCTCTATCTATTATTTTTACATCATCAAATTCAAATTCGTGGTTTTGTGTTATGGCATGTTTAGCCAAAGCTGATTTATTTATGTTTTTTGGGTTGCTGGTGCTATTTTTATGTTGTGCTATTCTCGTTTTTAAATTTTGTGATGTTTCCCCAATATAGTATTTATCTTTACAATTCATATTTTAAGTTTTTAAAAGTTAAATTTAAAAATAAAAAGTTCTGTATGTGATAAAATTGTTTTAGAATGTAATATAATGTTTATGTACTGAGTTTTAATGGAATGAAAAATGTTTTTAGATATGTACTAGAGAATGGACAAAGAAGTCCGAAACGTTGTACAAATGTAAGAAAAATAAAGACGACAATTAGAATGAAAATGTGTTGGATGTATAAAAATTTTCCTGGAAAAATACACATAATAGAAAAAATATATATTTTTTATTTCAGCTCGAACTGTTTTGTTTTATTGCTCTACATTTATTTTTTAAACCAAGCAGCTTGATCCTACTTTCCATCAATTTGATGAAGCTTATAGAAGTTAATGGAAAGCAATGAAATTAGTGGGATCAGAATCAGAAGAAAAACTTAGATAAAATTCAATCAAGAAATTTTGGCCCACATCCTTCAACATTAAGCCTTAACAATTCCCTATTTTAATGTATAACCTAAGCATAAACTGACAAATTTTAAGAGACTATAAATACCTTTAAAATACAGCGTTGTAGGATGAATTTAAATGCCCCAACAGTTGTTTTTAGGAGTTCTTATTTTAACTTTCAGCCCCTCGAATTTCTACCTACCCTATCTAGGAAAATATTGAGCCCCCCCCAATAATTTGGTGCTGGTGACGCCCATGATTATATTCAAAATTTATTTAGACAATTTAAGACAGTTTAAATAGACCTTGAACTGTTGAAGCCATTAATAATCGAAGTCGTCTGTATTTGGATTTTCATTAATGATTAACTTTCAGTTATTAAACTATTTATTTATTCATCAATTTTACGGAAAAAAAAGTTCAACTTTTCGTTTGTAGAAATAGCTGTTCAGTGTGCTTTTCTTGATGAAGAAGATAATATGATTAAAACATAAAATAAGAAGAATATATTGCAACACTATGATAATAACCTATTAATAATAATTATAAATCAATTTAATTAATGGTGAAGAAATAATTTAAATTTTTATTTCCGAATGTATTCGAATGCGCTTGAAATGATTTTTAAATAAAATCACCAAAATGAAAATAAAACAAGGAATCTTGTTGTGAAGTGGTTTGTCCACGAGAAAAATTCATTTCATGTTTAAGATATATTTTGCAATGAATTAATGTAAAAAACGGTCACTGATTTATTGACTATGTACTCATTGCTATTACAAAACAACATTCAATTTGAAAATTGAATAAAAATGCAATATATTTTATAAAAAATGTCTTATCATTAACAAAAAAATATATTAAAGCAAAAAGTAATTAAAATATGAATCAGGAAAAGAAGAGAACTCTCTACAGATCTGGATGGAGCGATAGTGTGAATGGATGAGATCGAGAGCGGACCGGGAGCGGAGCGAGACCGGAGCGGGAGTGATAACACATTTATCAAAGCACTTCGATATCTACTCTAAGTAGGTTGGTATATGAAAGTTGTGTGTTGTGCTCATCGCACCAGATTTGTTTATTATGTAAATTACAATAGAACCGCTTATGAATATAATAATTGTGCTAACAGCTTACTCTTTATCAATATTTTTTGAGAAAAAAACAAAACTAACACCCATAAATGGAAACTCTTTCCTATAAGTGAAGCCTGGTCATTACAGATCCCTTTGTGTATTTTAAGATAAAGTAGACATAATAAAGCTTTACTAACGCCCATACACCATATACCGCCCTGTTATATAATCATTTTAGAGCGAGTCATAAAGTTTAAAAGATCCTTAATATAATGAGGCGATATTTTATACGTTCCATGATCCCTTACACCCGCTCCTAGCGGGCACTTAATTCGCTGGATGGCCACTCCAGGTTATCACTCTTCTCCAGCTCCAGGAACTACCTTGCGTGCTCTATCTCCTTCCTCCATAACTGGAAGGGTAGCTGTAATGTATGCCCTCTTAATGGAAACTATTAGTTCGGAACGATAGGCCATTTTGTTTTACAAACATTATGAATACGATCAGCACGGATCTTCGTGATCCTAACCTTTAACTTCAGTTAGCTTGTGCGACCTATCTTTGTTATCACTTGCGATGTCCCTTGTTTACTTAAAATTAATTGATAATTGGGTTAATTAAAAAGGTCCGTGGATCTTAGTATTATCAAACAATTGGGACTAGCAAAAACACAGAATAACGCAGTGGAAGTGAATTATTATTGGTGATAATATAGACATATATACATACCGAGAAATATATCTAATTACTATTAAAATACAGGCCTGATTAATATAGGAAGTGGGGTGCCGGGCAGCAATACGTCTACATGGATGAATCTC
Organism: Aelia acuminata; assembly: GCA_911387785.2. Lineage (NCBI taxonomy): Eukaryota > Metazoa > Arthropoda > Insecta > Hemiptera > Pentatomidae > Aelia > Aelia acuminata. The sequence continues at coordinate 13,563,120 of OU426981.1, forward strand.
TCTAAGACTCTGGAAGACTGGGCTAAGACTGGGGCTAGAGTGGGGCGATGAGCAAAGTTTGGTCCTATGTTATTAGTTAGCATATTTATATAAACTCAATGATTTATGCCATCTAATTAGAATAATTATTACAATTAAAATATAATCACTATACTCATTAATATCTACATACATAATATTTATATAATAGCCCTCATACAATATAAGGTAATAACAATTAACTATCTAATCATAAATCAATATATATTATTCTGTGTAGAATGTGCGTGCCGAAAAGGCTCAAAAATGGCTACACGTAGGATAAAGAAAGTTATGTCGTCGTTTAGCCATATAACCCCTAACGGAGAAGAAGGTTTCCGTTTTTGAGCCTTTTTTTTTTTTGAAAAATTAAAGCTGTTTAGTTTAGCCCCAGTATCATCAAATAGTACCTTTAGTATTCTAGAATCTTTTAATTTAAAAGTACTATAAATACGCTGAATACATTTCATGAACAATGGTTATTACTCCCCCAACTCTGTTAAATGATAATCGATTTATCCGGTATCGAAGTAGACGCGGCGCACAGTGGTGCATTAGGGGAAAAAACCCTAAAAACGAACATATTTCTGGAGTAATATTTTAATAATTTTTCAATACCTAACTACCTGTAGTACAGTTTTGTGAAACGATTTTTCCTAATATCTCAAAGCCCAGACTTATATACGTCATAGAAGTAGTACTTTTCTTAAATGCTGTGAAAATCACGGATTTATTGTTCTGTAGAGATGATATATTTTTAAACTAACTTTTTATCCGATTACTCGCAAAACCTTTTGAACATCATTATATATATATATATACTGGTTCCATTAGGGGTTTTATTTTGATAAATTTAGCATAACAGTGACAGCGAAGGATTTTTACATTTGCTGTCAGAAAGATCTAACTTATCGTGTTTTCATTTGATCTTTTAAAAAAAGCTCCGTCGAACTAGGTTCTGCGACATATTTTAAATAAAAGTGCTACTATTGGAGAAAAATTGGTATTAGTTTCATTCCCGTTCTCGGCCGTATGTGTTCACAGGTAAATATTATGCTCTTCAAGTAAACACCACTTGTTTTCTTCAAAGGAGTATTTTTATCTCTTGGAATTATTTATATCACTCATTACCTCAGTTCTTCATTGAATTTCGTCGTGTTAACAATAAATCGATCTAGTGACGGCTTATTTGAACCAAAAAAAAAAAGAAATGGACAATTTCTCTATTACACATAAAGTGTTGTGCGAGGACCACAACACAGTTTTGTGTGAGGACAAGGATCGTCCTTGGGAAGTGTGTTTACAGGAACGGTTTGCTTATCTAAATGTAGAACAATTATTACAGGTTATCCAGCAAGTGAAAAGAAGATTTCAGACTCATTTTCTCAAAAGGCCAAGAGAGGTAAATCATAATTCCCAAAATTTTGTCAGGAGATATGCGGATTGGTTAGAGAATCGTTTTGACATGAGATTTGAGGGAGTGCAAAGTGTTCCTACTGATAAAAGTCTCGGGGGTAGACCTACAAAAGACTTCTTTGAATGTGGAAGAAAGGCAAAATTGTAAAAAATTCGAGAATTACAGGCAAATTACGACCGAGATTTAATAATCCCGGCTGCTTCGACGACACAAAAAAATAAAATAAAATGAACATGCGATATTGGATAATGATAGAGCTTTAGCTTTCATGATTCAAGCTCAGCTATCTAAATTCCAGTATGACATTATAAGGAAAACTATTAAAGACTTGGGATTTTATATATTACCAAGTTATAGAAAGTTGTTGGATATCCCTTACAAACATATGCATATATCAATGCCAAACATGATTTTTTTTTTTTTTTGCTTTTTTGACCTCACATTCATTCGATTTAGCACCTTAAAAATATATATATAGCTACCAAACTGGATTTATTTTTTATTTTTGACCTTTTGACCTTAAATTTTGACCCTTTCCAATAAAGTGATTGAGTTGGCGATGGCTTCATTCGATTCAGCAGGTAATAAAACATAAAAATTGTAACTTAGATGCCTGTAACCCAAACGGTTCGTTTGAGATGAGGTTTTTTTCCCCATTTTTCGCCCTTTTGCACCACTGTGCGGCGCAAGTGTCGAAGCCTTTAAGTTATTTGAGGTCATGTTAATTAACTTATTATTAAGAATTTCCAAATTCATTCTAAAATCACGATAGGTGAAAAAGTTGATATATTATCAACCTAATAACTATTCAGACTGACTTTATAAATGATGCTACAGACCTGGTAAGTAAGGCATGATGTTTTACTAAACGATTAGTAATAACCTAATTCGAAGCACAAGCTCCTTAGCGAATAAACTGCACGAAATAGCATAGGTATTTCAATAAAAAAAAAACTCACATGTACAGACGCAGGTGGACGCAGCTAGAATATGTTTTAATATTTCCATGAATGTATCTTCTTCTAAAAAAAAAAATGGATTTTAAAACTGCGCGCGGCTGCGCTTAATTCTGCGCTTGAATTGAAAAATATGGATTACCAAAAAAAATTTTTGTCTTAATTTTATTGCATTTATTCGGGATTTTATTTCTGGGTTAAAACATAGACCAAATAGCATCACTTTTATACTAGTGTAATATGTGAGATCGCTTTTCATAATTATGAAGGAAAATCGCTCTAAGAAACAAAAATGCGAGTTGTAAAAATTATAGTGTTATAAATTTTCCGTTGAAAAATAAACTTTTGCAATGATCGATTTTTAAAGGGTCCTACGAAGTTTAAAAATCACAATATCTCTAAATAAATTGACGCAATGTGTCAGGTAACTATTCTCTTAATTAATAATGAAAAGAAAAAGAATATTCCAATACCTTCAAAAAATAGTTTTTTTCCGCCTTTCAACCACTGTGCGGTGTGAAGATCTCTAATTGGTTCTGCTTCCTATCGATTACAAGATAAGCCCGCTGCCTGTCCTCGCTTAACTCAGCTGTCACTCTCTTCAAGCCCTGAGTTAAGCTACGAACGAATATGTTGTTACGGGCTACAGGTTAAAATAACAAATAAACTGCTTGTTTTTAAAAATTACAATCTATTAAATCTAATCGATTATCTATTATTAAATCTACGATTATATTAGATCCATATACAAGTGATTGTATCTATTAGTATCCGACCGAAACCAAATTTTTAGCCGAAACTGAATTTCTGAGGGTTTCGGTAAAACGTTGGAACACGGATTCCACTAATATCCTAAAAAATGCAGATATTTGATTTTCCAAACCCGACTATAGTAAGACCTTAAACCTTAATACGGCCTCTATAAATAAATAAGATATAAAATAAATAATCTAGATACTAGATACACCTAGCGTTTATAGATCTAGAACAGGCCTACGACAGTGTACCAAGGTATAAAATGTGGGAATCCCTAAAGAGCACAGGAATAAGCGATGCCCTAATAAATGCAGTTAAATATCTGTACAGTGAGGACGAATACAGAGTGAAGCTAGGCTCTCGATTGTCTGAGCCTTTCTCTGCTACTAAGGGCCTTAAACAGGGATGCAGTATGTCGCCAATACTGTTTAAAATCTATATTCAACAAGCAGTAAAAGATTGGAGTGCACGTTGGGAACGAAAAGGAATAGACATAAACGATCATATGTCATTCTCCCTTTTCTTTGCGGATGATCAAGCAGTGGTCGCGTATAACAGAGATGGCCTGGAAGAAGCGCTGAGCAACCTAGAAAGAGAATACATCAGATTGGGTCGACAAATAAATTTTGAAAAGACCGAATACCTGGCAGTGAACTGTAATGAGTCCGCGGACCTTCAGATTAATGGCAAAATCTGCAAGAGGGTAAACTCCTTCAAATACCTGGGGTCAATAATACATGAAAATGGCACATCAGAACCCAAAGTTAGGAGAAGAGTAGGCCTTGCAAGAAAGGTGACTAGAATGTTGCACCCAGTTCTTTGGAACACGGTCATCTCTACAGAAAACAAAATAAGAATTTTTAGGAGTATTTTGGAACCATCCCTCAGCTACGCCGCAAAGACCTGGACGCTTAACCCAGGAATATACTACAAATTACAGGCGGCAGAGATGGATTTCTGGAGGAGATGTCTTAGGACTACCCGCCTAGAAAGAGTCAGAAATGCAGTGATTCGGGGCAGGATGGGGGTGACCGAAGGAGTTCCAGAGAGGATTGGGAGGAGCAGACTACGATGGTACGGGCACTGCCAGCGGATGCCAGAACCTAGGTGGCCTAAGAGACTTCTGCTGTGGGAACAACCAGGAAGACGGAGAAGAGGAAGACCCCGAACCCGGTGGAGGGACTGCGTGGAGGAGGAGATGGCCGGCAGGGGACTTGAAGAAGGGGACTGGTTGGATAGAGAGAAGTGGAGGGACGCTCTGACTTACAGGCAACCCATTGAGGGACAAGACCTGCAAAAGTAAAAAGTAAGATATAAAATAAATAAGTTATAACTCTCACGATTTTGATTAAGCCTGGCATATGGGTGAACTATTAAGAATTCTTTAGGATGCGGTAGGTTCAATCCAGGGGCAGATTTAGCTCGAAATTTGGGGGGGGGGGGGGGTCATGACCTGCCTGTCTCATAAAGACGTGGTCGACAATAACATTTTTGTATGAGATGACTCTCTCATATTAAGAAGGACTGCGATCTAAACCAACAAATTGTAATGTTTAGGGCATGCTAAGTGCCTAATTGCATTATTCGTTTAAAAATACGCAAAAATTGAAATGCCAAAATATCGGAGGGGGGGGGGGATCATCAACCCCCTGGATCTGCCCTTGGTTCTATCTTCATAGAAATGAAATGGTAAGGCTTAATTTTTTTTTCTTTAGTAACTAGCAGTCTCTCAATATCCCTAGTAGTAAGAAATGGATAAATATAAAATGAAAGAATTTAATCATTAAATAAAATATTTAAAAAAATATTGGGCACAAAATAAAGGAAAATAAAACTGACAAAGCAGTTTAAATACCTAGGCGAGATAATATGTAGTAACGGAACGGATAGGGCATCCAAAGAAGAACGAATAGCCAAACTGGAAAGGCTTAATTTCGCCTGTAGAAATGTCTATATCAAGAAAAATTTGTCATCAGAAAAATTACTGTACAGTAGTAAGACCTGTATGGTATGGAAACACTTATGATAAAGATTTTTTCTTTATCATAAGCTAGCTTTGGGTGCTTTCATAAGCTAGTGTCAGCCTTATTGGTTCGCTTAACATCACGTGAAATATAATGGCAGTACAAAGTATAAAGTATAAATATAATGGCTGTTCGCTTCACGTCGGTACGGCAAGGTTCGAAGGAGAACTTGTTCGAAGGCGAGGTTCGTAAGGTGTAAAGGCACCTAAAGGTTCATACACGAACCAATTTTCACCATTTCCTAAGTTTCGGAATGACTGTGACAAAGCTGTTCTGCAGGATTTTTTTTTTTTTTTTTTTTATGTTTAAGAAAAATTAAGTTGTCACACACATTTGTCTTCAGCGTATCCACATAATTTACCAACCAAACACTTGGATCGTTTCCTTGGTCCTTTTAGCCGAATGTGATGGGGCATGGTCATGGAGCAAGATCACTTTGTGTGTCCTTTCTTGATATTTGGGACATTTTGGCGCAAATCTTTATTCAAATTTATAATCTGTTGTAGGTAGCGTTCCGTATTAACAGTTTCCCCAGGTTTCAGCAGCTCATAGTAGGTAACACCCATCTGATCACACCAGACACAGAGCATTTTCTTCCTCCCCAAGCGATGCCGATGGTTCACCAGGAGTTACCCAGGATTTTTTACGCTTAGGATTCTCGAAGTAAATTCACTTTTCATCACTAGTCACAATTTGATGTAGAAATGACTTTTTTTCTGTACCTGGCGAGCAGCATTTGCCATGAGGTTTTTCGAGCTTCCTGCTGCCTGTCATTCAGTTGGTGAGGTACCCATTTTCCGACCTTCTGGATCTTTTCCATGCCTTTCAAACAAATGGAGACGGTGTCACCTGTAATAATTGTCCAACAAACGCTTCCGAATCAGCGTTTTCATAGTTTTTTTTTGTGATTTTCCGCGGTCTTTGTTTCTTTTATCGAAATCCATCTTAAAATTTTTTGAACCAATCGAAACATTGAGATTTGCCTAGGGCATGCTCCCCGTAAGCTTCAACAAGCATCCTATGTGATAATGCTCCAATTTTTTTCAGAAGGAAACGGAAAATAAATGCTGTCCGCAAATCTTGATTTGTTGGCACAAAAGTCTACAGGTTCAACGCCACTAAAAACACGGTTATAGAATGAAACTGATGTTGGTATCAATTGGATCTCTTTATTACATGTAGGCAAAAGCAGATAACACCACTGACGGATTAGTTAGAAGATTATATTGACTGCTAACTCCTATCATTGGCGAATTCCGGTTTCATATTTACACACCTGGTAGTTACCCTTTCGGAAATACTTTAATAACTGAAATATTCGAATCTTAAAATTAATCAAGCTTATTAATACGACTAAAGGAATCCACTTATGTTTCGTTCCGAAATTCGAGCTCTGCCTTGAAGGAATGTCAATATTGAAATTCTCGTCTCGCCTGGAATTATTTTATAATAAGAAGAAAAATGATATTTTTCTTAATTTTTATCTAAGTTTGTAACTAATGTATTCTTTAATCTATTATGGATTTCATATCTGATTTTGTTTAGAAAAAAAAAAAACCTTAAGCCCTTCCTTTATCTGAAGTTGCGTCAAAGAAAATAAATGTTATTTTTAGCATAAAAACTTACATTTTTTTACTTTCACTTACCTATATATGAAATATATAGTAAGTGGAAGTATTGCGATCGTGAAAAATTTCGACTTCCGGTTTTCAAAGGAAATACACGTTTTGGGGGCCCCTGAGTCTAAATAACCAAGTCCCGCGAAATGGTCTGTGTGTGTGTGTGTGAACAGAATAGCTCAAAAACTATAAACCGTGGGAACCTGGAATTGGGTATTTAGTGTAGGTATATGCCCGCGATGTGACAGCAAAAATTTTATCAAAATTGTTCAAACGGAGGGGGTACTTTATTTAATAACTTTTTACGTTTTTTTCGATTTTCTCAAAAACGGCTCTAACGATTTTGATTAAACTTAGTATTTGATGTATTAACATGCCCGAGATATGACCGTAAAAATTTCATCAAAATTGATCAACCGCAGGGGGCAATTTACTTAATAAATTTTGTCTCATTTTCACGTGTTTTTTTATTTACTCAAAAATGGCTTTAACGATTTTTATCAAACTGGGTATTTGATGTAATAATATGCCCGAGATATGACTGTAAAAATTTCATCAAAATTGATTAACTGGAGGGGGGACTTTACTTAATAAATTTTGTCTCATTTTTACGTGTTTTTTTTATTTACTCAAAAACGGCTTTAACGACTTTGATCAAACTGGGTATTTAATGTATTTATATGCCCGAGATATGACTGTAAAAATTTCATCATGACTGTAACTAAATGAAATTTTCAACAAGTACATTGAGAATTATACTCGTAAAATCAGTCGAGTTGGAATATTATGCTTCTTGCATTGCCGAATTATCTCAAGTAAAAACTTTTATTTAATAGTAAAAGAAATTAGTGTTTGATATATAGCAAATGAAAACAAAAATAAAAAATGAATGTGGAAAAATGTGTAACTTTGAGAAGTGGCATTAACACAATTTCTAATCTTATTTATTTATTTATTTACTCCCTTCCATGCCTCACAGGCAAAACGGGTATAGCAGTGGTGGGGAGTTACGCATGACTGCGCAACAACCCACTACTGCTAGTGAACCATTTATTTTGATTTTCAACTTCTACAGCTGCCCCTAGGAGCCGGAAGGTCTCTTCTATTTCTATGGCTGTCTTCTTGGCCCAGGTCCTCTTCTTCGGGCTCCTATGTTGAAGTGGACCGGACCCAACGCCGTTTTCCATCCTGAGATAAATTCCTTGAACCGAGGGAAATTCTCTTCGCTCACCAGCTGGGGAAACTCTTCCTCAGTGAGGACGAAAAGTCCCGTGGCTCTCAGCATCCTGGCCCTTATTCCATCGAATGCAGTGCAGGTCGTGACCACGTGCTCAACAGTCTCTGGAACACCACAGGTGGAACAGTGGGGGTCTATGTTCTGGCCAAGTCGATGGAGATGGGCTCTAAAACCCCCATGTCCCGTGAGGAATTGTGAAACCCAATAGTCCGGGAGGACCCATTTAGCCAACAGCCGGGATTTAACTGTAGGAAAGTATTTCCTGAGGGTGCTCCCTTTCTGGGAGGTTGCCCACCGTCGGCTCCAGTCCTCAATCGTATCCTCCCGGATTATCTGCTTCCATTTGTTTGGGTTTGCAACAATCCTCGTCCTTAGAGCGTCCGAAAGTCCTGCTGAGCCTTCATGTCTGTAAGCGTATTTAGTAACTTCTTCTCGCAGGAGGAGGTCGAGAGGAACCACCCCCGCTAGAACCTGCACTGCTTCATGCGAAGTTGATCTATAAGCTCTGGTGGCGCGAAGCAGAGCCGTCCTCTGAATTGATGCCAGCCTCTTCCGTTGTCTCTGGTTGAGGTCCCGATACCAAAACTGGGAGGCATACCGGAGAATACCCTCAACCACTCCTTTATAGATAGTTATGGTAGCCGGGAACCTAAGGCCCCAGAAAGCACCTCCTATGCGATTAAGATTATTTACGGTTTGGGCCACCCTATCAGCCAAGTATTCCAAGTGAGGCGTCACATTCAAGCCTACGCCTAACCTAACGCCTAGGTAGGTTACCACCTCCCTTGGACGTATCCTCTGGCCTTCCATGTCCATGGTTATTGGGTGAGCCCTATCTGTCCTGCCCTTAAGCAGTATCGACTTGGTTTTGGCGGCGGCCATCTTCATTTTCTTACCCTCACACCATCTGGCGACTAGGCTGGCACATCTTTCAGCTTCTCTCTTTACTCCGGCTCTGCTATCGGACGCCACAACAGCAGCAAGGTCATCTACATAGGCGGTGGCAGAGATCCGCTGAGCCTCTAATGTTCCCAGCAACTCATCAAATACAAGTTTCCATATGGCCGGACCGAGTACGGATCCTTGGGGACATCCTCGCTCTATGGAAGCTTCCACCTCATAGTAGTTTCCTCTAATCCTTACTATTCTGTCCTGTAGGTAACTTTTTACAAGAGAATATAAGTTGCTGGGAGCATCGAATCTCTGCAGCTGTTGGAGCACGCTGGGCCACCAGACGCTGTCGAAAGCGGAAGAGATATCGAATAGCAGTAGCATCACATAGCGCTCCGCCCGCTCCTCAACGTCTGTGCGCACTCTCAGTAAAGCATCAGCGGTACCTCTGCCCCTTGTCGAACCGTATTTCCGTGGGTGGCTTGCCCTATTAAGCACAGGGCGTAAACTATTCATCATGAGGGTCTCCAGGACCTTGCTCATCACAGGGAGGAGAGATATGGGCCGGTAGGAGTTAGGAAGTTCCTTATCTCTATTTCCTCCCTTATAGAGCAATCTCAGATCGGCGATCTTCCATCTTTTTGGAAAGTATCCCGTATCTAGGCATTTGTTAAAGATCTCTAACAAAGCATTTTCAATGTAGGGGAGACTATTCCTTAAAATCGCCGCATCAATAGCATCAAGGCCTGGAGAACGGTTAGGTTTCTGCCTATCCACGGCAATATGAAGATCATGAATGTCCCATGGTGGGCACAAGTCCGTTCCTGGCGGGTATACCGTGGTTCGTCTCACAAAACTGTCGTTTTCATTGTCCTGGATTGGATCATCCCTGGGGTAAATAGCTGAAAGGAACATATTGGCCGTTTCTTCAAGGATAGTGGCATGTGCATCTTGATACTTTAAGGCTGCAATAGTTTGCAGAGGAGTCAATTTACCCATTGTCACCCTATAAGGAATACCACAGGGATTCTTCGAAGACTCTACAACAATAAAGTTGTCCCAGGACCTCCGCTTTTGTGTGCGAACCTCGTTTCGGGATACCCTGGCCTTCGACTTGTACTCACCTCGGAGAGCAGCGCGCCTCTCGTCACACCTGCACCTCTGATATGACCGCCGAGCCTTGTAGAGGTCTCTCTTTAGGGCAGTTAAGGCCGGCGTCCACCATGGGACTGGTCTTGTTCTTGCCTTACGATGTTTCAGGGAGTTTTCGGCCGCGTCACGGATTATGTTAGTAATCCTCGCTACTTTGTAGTCTAGAATCTCAAATCCGTCCATATCAGCCTCTTCCCATTCTTCATCAGCTATGCGATCCTCCAAATAGGACTTAAAAACACTCCAGTCATTTATCCGGGTGACAAAACCATTGTCATAGCCGTGGGAACTTCCTGGCTCATCTTCCAGGCCAATTTGTATTGAAGAGTGGTCGGAACTCATCAGACCTGACAGTGTATCAGACCTGAGGGTCCAATCAGAAATGTACCTTGCAAGAACCGGCGTAGCGATCGTAACATCGATCCAACTCTGCCCCATGACCCCAGAGAACGTAGGGGTGGCAGAGGGTTCGTTTATAACGACCAAATGATTTCTTGCTATGAAATCGCCCATTTTTGCGCCTCGCCTATCAGTTCTATTGGACCCCCAGACCGTGTTCCAGGAGTTTGTGTCTGAGCACACCATCACGTTCCTCATGTTCCCAATTACGCCTTCCATGGCGGAAATGCTTTCATCTAGATCACCCCCTGGGGGTAGGTACGCTGATACCAATGTGAAGGCGATATTGCCCCACTTGATATAGCATGAAGCATAATCCGCCGTGGTGAGCTGACTCAGATCCATCACGTCGAGGTTTGGATTATTAATTACAATAGCAGCCCTGGGCCTCCTCTCTCCACTGCCTAGGGCTATAACCCTCGACGTGAGGCCAAACCCCATTACCTTGTTCCCACGACAACTGGGCTCTTGAATCGCCATTATATCATAACGCCGCATCATAGCCCGAAGTTCGTCGGCAACAATGCGCCGGCGGCCCATGTTCAGTTGAAGGATATTAATTCTAGTCATAATATGTCCTTCGAACTATGTCTTGGGTCTTTGCTATATGCACAGGGCAGTCCCGACTCCCCGCCTGGTGCTTAGCCTTTGTAGCAAGGACACCTTCCCTCACGCAGTTAATACAGGTGGGGGCGGTCATCTTTTCTTTTGCAGGACAATTTTTAGCGATGTGTCCAATTTCTGCACACCATCTGCATACTACTCCATTCGCTTCACAGGTCGCCCTTGTGTGCCCGTATCCCTGACAGCGAAGGCAAGGGGAAGCGTCAGGATAATCAACAACTGTAAGAGACCACCAACCCCCATCAATAACCTCCTTCAGTAAATTATATCTAGCAACCGGGTGCACTTCTAGCACCCAATTATTAGTTATCCGGTTTCGAGCCATCGAGTGGAACAGCGGCTTTATATAGCCAGATTTGTTTTCAGGTATGGGGACGGATTTTGCTGCTAGCTTCTCCCACAGTATCCGTTCTAAGTTGTCAGCAGTCCAGGAAAGGGGGACTCCCCTAATCTCCACCTTTGGCTTCCTTCTTAATGCAAGTTTGGCCTCCATTCCATTGTCTTTTAATCTCTGTGATTCAAGGATTCTCTTTACATGTCCATCTTCCTCCACGCAAACTAAAACTGATCCTGCTTTAGTTGCGCGGACAACTCTAGCCTTAACCCCAAGTTCAGTCGGAGATGGGAGGGCGGTGATGATATCGACAGCACTCTTCCCTTCAGCTGTTATAGTAACATATGTCGGCCTAGCAGTATCTGATGGTTTTTGGGGCAAGGTTTTGACAACATCGGCCATCGTCTTCTTCTTCAAGTGAGCATTTTTATCATTAACCAAAGGCATGGATTTATCAGGGTCGCCCTCCTTTTCCTGTTTTGAGGCTTTTTTATTTCTTCTTCTTTTTTTAACCATTTGGAAGGTTTCACTCCCAGTAGTCTCTACGATGGTGTTGTTGGATTTTGGCTGTTCCCTAATCACTTCCACCTCAACTTGGGAAGTACTAGGTTCTGGTACCAGTTTTTGTTGATTAAGGTTTTCCGACCTGAGTTCCTCTAACACCATTGGTACAGTCTTTTCTACTAATAAATTTAGTAGAAGCTCATAAACCGTAGGAGATGTTAATGTCTCCCTTACAGCTCGCTGTATAAGGGCTCGTTGTTCATGATTTTTGTCATTAATCGTCTCCAAAATATCTATAAGTTGCTGTACTTTGCTATTGATATGTTTTTGGACCTTTGCACTTACGTTTCTATCAGTAGCACTAGTATAGACGCGGATATTTTCTTGGATTCTCCGAGCATCTTGCAAGAGGCTATCTTCTGGCTGCTCATTATCTATAACTTCTCTGGAGTCAGGAGATCCTTTCCTTTGCCTCTTAGCTGTAGGCCTTGGGCGTTGTAGAGACTACTCTTCCACTACACCCTCCTCCATAGCTGTTACTCGAGTATCAGTCATGATCCAAATCTTTAGCTGAATATGATTGATAATACATAAACTTTATAAAACACTGGAATGCAATAGTTTCTAAAGATAATATAACCTTAAGCTAAAGCAATAATGTTTAATTTCAATTTAGTGAGTCAATAAAGTTTATCTAAGGAGAAACTTTAAAGTTGTCTTACCTAAGGATTCCAACAATACTCCTCACCTTTATTGTCTCTTTTACGAAAGGTAAATTCTTCGTAAAATCGGCAAGGCTAACCTTAACCTTTAATGTTCTTAATTAAAATCAACAAAACTCACTGAATTAACATCAAATCATGTCCAAAAATTAATGAACAATAAAATAACTATAAACAAATAACAAAACGAACATGACCAAGAAAGAACTTAGTAAAAAACTGCAACACAATAACAACACTGATAGCAATTATCACAGGTAGGTAACCTAATCTCACACAATTTCTAATCTAAGTTCGTAAGTGAAAGTTGTGTTGCGCGCACGCACCAGATTTTTTACAACTCACAACCAAAAGCAATCACGAACAGAAACTAACCATTGGTGGTTATTTTTCTCTAACCAACCGGAAATAAAATATTTATCCAGGGAAATTTTTTTTTTTTCTGCTTCTCCTTTATGTGATGATTAAATGCTTTCATTTTATATTTAGATCGTCAAGTGCGTTTAAAATGAATGAAATAGAGCTGTTTACATGGTTAAATGTTTAGATCAATCTGTGGATGAAAATTTTGTAGTTTACTAATTCCCCGGTTAATACGTTAACAAAGGGGTCACCTGTGGTGTAGTGGTTAGCATAGCAGCCTACAATACTTAAAGTCGAAGGTTCGCGTCCAGCAGTGGGTCTGGGATTTTTTAATGGGAGTTAAAATCCTTGGCTGTGCCGTCCCTCGGATAGGACGTAAAATGGAGGTCCCGAACCTGTACGATGTCAAGTACTCGTCAAAGATCCCTATCCTAATTATACCTAGATAGAAAAATTTAGGACTCCCACTGTAGCATCGTCCGATTAGCCTTAGTTCGCATAAAGGGACGCTAAACAAACAAACAATTAATTTATTTTAAAAACGTCCAGGTTTATTATTCATTCATTTAAAAGGTAATTTCCCATTAATTAGAAGGATTATTTTTCTTCGTTTGGAAAGATAAACAATGCTTGAGCAAAATAATTTTTTATGCTTTCCATTTGATAAGGTATTTTTAAGTTTGTTTTTTTTTCTAGATTTTAAATTATAAATTGTTGAAGGGCCATGTATGGGTGTATATTAATATCTTCACCATTAAACTTCTTTTATTATTATATTGTTCTTTTTTTTTTTTTTTTTTTTAAATATTTTTATGCAATCGTTTATATAACTTTGAGCTAGTTGTTTGATATGTTATAATTATGCTGCTGTTGTTATTCCTTGTTATTAATATTTTACCAAGTTTTTAATTTTTTATTTTACATATCTACATTAATTGATCTTAAGTGGCGAGTTAAGCCTATAGAGAGAAAATGTTATACATGTAAAAAAAAAAAAAAAGAATAAAAAAATATAACTTTCCTTGTATGCGCAGAGGTATATTAGTTTTATTAGTATTTAGGATTTAACAAATCTGTATAAGATAAATGAGTATTTTGTGTATTAGCAACTCAAAATAATTGGGCAGCATCACTTTATTCAAAAATGTTTCTCTCTCTATGTTACTAATGGGGTTTATGCATTTATTTGTTTTTAATTTTTAATATTGTTATTTTTTGTTTTTTATAATTTCATTGCAAACTTTCTGGAAACCAGCGACGTTCAATTAATATACTCTAGCTAATCTGTATAAATAAAGTTGAAATTCTGTTTGTTTGTTTCTTTATTTGTTCTTTATAGAAATCCATACCGTTTGTCCTAAATTCTCCAAATTTCGCTCAGTGGTTCTATGATACCAGGTGCGAACACCTGTCCATATTAAAATTGCGTAACTTCAGCCGATCTTCAGCTGATATTCTTTATTCTCCAAATTTCGCTCAGTGGTTCTTTCAGACCAGGTGCGAACACTTGTCCATATTAAAATTGCATAACTTCAACCGATCTTCAGCTGACATCCTTTATTGTTATAAAAATCATAATGATCTCACTTTACAATGTTTTTTTTTTACGAAATCGACCGTTTCGTAAAAAACGTACCGTTCGTTAAAATTTTAAACTTGGTTTTAAGAAAATGTCTTTAGCATCAACTTACAAATTTTTGTATATTATATGAAATGGCATGGAATACGCTGTTAAACGACACCAATCTCATAGTCCTAGTCAAATTTGGAAAACATCTACATCCATTGTTAATCATAAAAAGCTAGATTTATTGAATTTTATCACTAGTTTTCAATTCAAATCAACATTGTTTTAGTAATGAAGAAATTTTCATTCCACTTTTATATTTTGTTGTATGAATAGATATACTACTACCTATTTTTTACAACACATATAAAAATTTTAAAAGATAATTTAAGAAGGGCATCTTGAGAAAAATTAAATTAAAATTTTAAACTTGGATTAAAGAAAATTTCTTTAGTACCAACCTATTCATTGCTGTACATCATACGAAATGACATGGAATGCGCTGTTAAAAGACACCAATCTCATAGTCCTATTCAAATTTGGGAAACATCTGCAGCTATTTTTTTCATAAAATGCTAGATTTATAAAATTTTATCAGCACTTTTTAATTTTTTTAGTAGGGGAGAGCGGGGTTGGTTGGCAACAGTTTTCACTTTATTGATTGTTGAGTCGTTCCTGTTAATATAATCCCAATGGGGCTGATACCACTGTAAACTCCAAGTATTAGAGAACTTTAAGTATTTTTTTGACCACATAATATTTAATACTACGAGTAAGATTATAGGAAAATGAAGAATTCGTCAATCCAGAGTATGCCAATTAACCCCATATGTGGGGCAGGTTGGCCTAGAAGGTGGGGTTGTTTAGCCATCTCATTCAAGTACTGTCTGACGCATATTATTGTTATTAAAAGCTGCACTATAATGTATAATAATTTTGAATCAGTTTTTAACAGCTTTTAAGGGAAAATAGAATGACAATAGAAGAAGATAGAAGTTTAGACTGTCATCACTTTCTGCATAAGAAAAATTGCTCTCATCCTCCTCGCTGGAACTAAAGATAATTGGTAGTTTCCCATTTGTTTATGTTTACATTGCTTTTGTGAATTGCTACTGCTCAAACAAAGCCCAGTTAAAGATAGACAACTAACCCCACAGGAGAGATAATATGAAAGATAGATGCCAGGACAAGGGAGAACAATCAAACAAGAAACTGATTAGTCGAAAGGTTAAGTTTTTCAAAGGAGTTTGGGGCTATGTGAACAGAATCGGAGTCAGGTGTTTTGCCGTTCCTTTAAACCAAATTTACTAAACATATAAAAATTTACTTAAATGTTGCAAAATCAATCAATGAAGCACACTTTTCTCTACACTGTTAGCATCGGATTGAAAACTCAGGACAGACTCCCGAGGTCGAGCGGGTCACATGGTACAATGGTGGGGCCTTCACAACAGGTGTGACGGAAGGTACAAGCAAATGGCCAACCAACCCCGCTCTCCCCTACTGAAATTTTTTCATCCGACTTTTATATTTTGCTGTATGAATAGATATAATACTACCTATTTTTCAAAAAAATATAAATTTTTAAAAAAATGCCTTTTTTGAGAAAATTGAAATTATAATTTTACATTTAGTTTTAAGAAAATTTCTTTAGTACCGACCTATACATTGCTGTATATAATATGAAATGGCTTGGAATGCGCTGTTAAAAGACACCAATCTCATAGTCCTAGTCAAATTTTTAATAATGATTTTTTCTGTTTCAGAACCTATTTTTGAGGGTTTTAGAGACCAATAATTTAAAAACGGGTAGACATAGCTCAGTAATATTTCACAATTGTTCTAGTAGATACACTTAGTACTCATATACCAAATTTCTTGAAAATCTGTGATGGTGAGGTTCATAATGATATATCTTGGTGTTGATTTCACGTGGAATTGCTCGGCTTTAGTAAATCGATGCCCCGTACTAACCGGATAAGGTACTTTTACATTGTGTGAACCTAACCCACGAACATTCCCCGATCCTTGTCTTACCGGCTTACTACGAACAGTTATTTACACAGAAATGTGAAGTCGAAATAATTGTCATTGCAAAGACAGCTGACATAGAATTAGCGGCTGTTCCGACTTTTGCTCTAACTTATTATGGATAAAAGCAATATCAGAAAAATGCGAAAAGAAGGTCTCTTACACATATTGGTTTCGCGGAAAGCAAGTTAATTCTATTGAATGTAATCGCATGTTTTTACGCTTACAACTCGCAAACAAAGGGGGTTATGTTCAGGGAACCCATTTTTTTATTTTATGTAATTCTTTAGTTTAATTTTTAGTACATCATTTTTAAATTAATTCTAAATTCAATTATTAATAAGTTGTAAATTCAGTAATATAATGTATAATAATATATATTGTCGTTACTTTATCAATCGAATTTAACATTGAATATCATACCAATCTATATTAAGTACTAGCTAGGGTGCCCGGCTTCGCTCCGGTAGTTGCGTGGTAGTTTTAATACCAGAAAAACGTTAAAATTAAAGGAAATAAAGAACAAAATCAGCACCTTCTTGAAAATTTGGTATCAATATTCTGCAGACTTGAGATCTGCAGAGTCCGCCCAAATAAGGAACCCTGTATAATTTACAGGGGGTTGAAATTGGTAAATGAACAATTAATTTTGCTGCTACTTTGTCAAATTATACATCGTTTTTGATGGTTTCTGTGATTCTGAATCCTATAAGCCCATTCCAAGCAGTCAGCAGATAATAACTTATTAGATTATAGTTGAAAAATCTGGTATCTCATTTAAAAAAATTATATTTTGAGTACAACTTAAGCGCCGACTACTATGATGGTCCTATTAGATCCAGAAGTATAAAAACTACCGATGATTCATAGAAACTTTTTTTAAAGACCTTTCTTCCATTTCAACCTCCCTTAGGATATCCTACCGTAATTTGAACGTTTTCTGCAGATCTCGAATCTTACTGCTATTATAAAGTGAAAACCAAAATTTCTTGAAGGCACAATTTTTCATCATATTTCTTTTTATCTTGAACTATGAGGGCTGATAAAATCTTATTGAAAGAATGCTGTTATTGGAGTTAGTCGTTTTGTCAACTGGAATGCTCATCATACATAGTAATCAAACAAACTTCTTTTTCATAACTACAATAAGAACACTTCAAACTTTTTATTTTCTATTTATATTCAGTCAATTCATCTCTTTTTTTGTCTGATATTATTCGCTCACTGTACTACTAAGAAATGTTCACTCATATTGTATTAAATTTACTTAAGTATATATTATATATAGATTAAATGTAATAAGCTGGTAATGTATTAGTCTTCTTATGAGAAAACTAATTTTTTAAGGAATCCAATTGGTTTTCTAATAGATTGCAGAGATGTAAAATCATTATTTTATTTTGAAAGCAAAGGAGAAACTAATTATTTTCGCTTAATTTTTTAGTAATTTAAAAAGAACAGCTGAACAAATATATTATAACCTTTACGAAATCAACTGGATGAATAAACAATAAACATTGAGTGAAAAGCACCCTAGCGCTTCCTGGTAGTCTGGAGCTCGAACTAAATTTTTCATTCATAAACTCGTATCTCAATCTCAGAGAGTCTAATTAAATCGTGCGAGAGGCTTAAAATTCCAGTCATTTTCTCTTCAATTTTACACCCTTAAAAGAAAAACGGAAACCTTCTTTTCCATTAGGGGGTATATGGCTAAATGATGACATAATTTTCTTAATCGTAAGTGGAGTCGTTTTTGAGCCTTATCGGCACGCACATTGTACACTTTGCTTTATAATATATATTGATTTAATTAGCATTAGTTTAGTGTTATGTGCGAGGGCGTCTGTGATTGGTCGAAGACGCTCTGAGACAAACAAAAGACGCTTCAAGTCAGTCAGCTGCTGATTCTCGCTAGCCGACTCCGCATTACTCCTCACGCTTAAAACATTCTTTAAAAACATTTATTACATTCTCGTTCACCCAGGGTGTTCAGTTGCGTATTGTGCACATTTGCAAACATTATTTTAGAAGACGAGCGAAGAGGAAGATTAAGTTCCCAGCGGGATGGACCTTTAAAGTAAAATACTTCCATCATTATTTTTTTTTTAATAATGTATGACCATTACATTGTGTTTAATCTTCAAATTTAAATAACATTTTCTGAACATTGAACTTTACCTTTTAACATTATATCAAATTGCTAAATTCAGTTATTATATATACTTTGTATTAGGGCGGATTCACACTATCGCTCCGCTCCCGCTCCACTCCCGGTCCGCTCAAATATTCTAAAGAGAAATAGACAGAGAATTCCACTATCGGTACCGCTCCGGTCTCGCTCCACTCCCGGTCCGCTCTCACTCTACCCCATTCACACTAGCGCTCCGCTCCCGCTCCGCTCCAGGTCCGGTCTCACTGCCAAAATATTTTAAAGAGGAATAGAGAGAGGTTAACATAACACACATATTGGCCCATGTCCGGCCTCGCTCCGCTCCCGCTCCACTCTCGCTCCACTCTCGCTCCACTCTCGCTCCACTCCCGCTCCACTCTCCTACAGTCTTTTCATATTCACATTATATAATTTTACACCGTTCACGATTGAAGCCATTAATAATCGAAACCGTCTGTATTTGGATTTTAATTAATAATTAACTTTCAGTTATTAAAGTATCTATTTATTCATCAATTTTACGACCAAAAAAGTTCAACTTTAAAATATATATATATATATATATATATATATATATATATATATATATATAATTATAAATTAATTTAATTAATGGTGAAGAAATAATTTAAATTTTTTTCCCGAATGTATTCGAATACGCTTGAAATGATAAAAAAAAAAAAAAATCACCAACAATAAGCGCGGTTTTTCGACGTGAAAAATTCATGTTATGTTTGAGATATATTTTGGTATGAATTAATGTACTCGTAAAAAATGGTCACCGATTTATTTATTGACTACAAACTCATTGCTATTATAAAATAACGTTTAATTTGAAACGAATAAAAATGCAGTATATTATGAAAAATGTCAGATCATTAACAAAAAAATATATTAAAGCAAAAAATAATTAAAATATTAATCAGGAAAAGAAGAGAACACAATCGGTAAATTTGTAGCATTTAACGATTTCAACTTGAAATTTTCAAGCGTATTCGAATACATTCCGAAAAAAATTTAAATTATTTGTTCACCATTAATTAAATTAATTTATAATTATTATTAATAATTATTATTGTGTTACAATATATTCTTCTTATTATATTTTTTGATAATATTATCTGCTTCATCAAGAAAAGTAAACTTACCAGCTATTTCTACAAACGAAAAATTGTTTTTTTTTTTTTGCCGTAAAATTGAAGAATAAATGAATACTTAAATAACTGAAAGTTAATCATTAATTAAAATCCGAATACAGACAACTTCGATTATTAATGGCTTTAATAGATTAAACCTTTCAAAATTGAACGGTGTAAAATTATATAGTGTGAAAAAGGTAAGACATTAGGAGAGCGGAACGGGAGTGGAGCGGGAGCGGAGCGCTAGTGTGAATGGGGTAGAGCGAGAGCGGACCGGGAGCGGAGCGAGAGTGGAGCGGGCGCGAAACCGATAGTGTGGATAGGCCCTTATAGTTATTAATCATTTGTTTATTACTCTACTCTATAGATCATCAATGGCCATTCGATTAAAGCATATTTTCGTCTATAATCCTTATATACAGGGTGTTTCGGAATTGCACGGCACTATTTTAGGTACGTGTTCTCTAACACAAAATAAACAAAAAAGTTCATATTAACATATATCTCAAACTCATTTATTAAACAGATATCAAACGTTAAAGATTTATTATTTATTTACTGCATTAAGACTGACTGTACAACGTTTAACGTTTTTAATACTAAATAAAAGGTTTTAATCACCTGATAAACAAATGAACGATAAGCAATGACAGTAGTTGCTCATCTTTTTGTCTAGTTCTGTGTGTTTTAGTGTGAGTGAATCTTGTGACACAGTTCAATTTATGATTATCATGGGAGATACCACAAATTTATTCACTTTTGATGAACAAACAGACATGCTTTTAACTTATGGCGAGGTACATACAAACGGTGCTGCTGCTGTTCGAAGATATCGTGAAAAATTTCCTAACCGAAGAATACCAAATCGTAAAACGTTTGAGGCCATTGAAAGACGTCTTAGGGATAATGGTACGCTAAAACCTATACGAGTGAACGCCGGTCGACAACGATTTCGACGAACTGCAAACGTAGAAGAAGAAATACTCGATGCTGTTCAGTTATCTCCTACTACTAGTACCAGAAGATTGTCACGTCGTTTCGATGTTTCCTCTACCAGCGTATGACGAACTTTACGCGAACAACAATTATATCCATTTCACGTATCAAGTAGTCAAGATTTGTTACCACAAGATTATAACAAGCGCAGAAATTTCTCCCAGTGGTTAATTCGACAATGCACACGAGATCCTAACTTCCTGAACTGCATTTTGGTTACTGATGAATCTTGCTTTACAAGAAACGGGATTCTTAATTTTCGAAATACCCATACTTGGGCCGAAGAAAACCCTCATACGACTGCTGTTGGACATTACCAACATACATTCTCTTTAAATGTCTGGTGTGGTCTTCTAAGCGACAAAATCATCGGCCCATTCTTTTAGCCACCTAGGCTGTCAGGTATATCTTACTTGCATTTTTTGCAAAATAATCTGCATGATATTCTAGAAGATATTCCGCTAGGCATTAGGCAAAGGCTGTGGTTTATGCATGACGGTGCTCCAGCTCACTTTTCTCATAGTGTCACTGATTATTTAAATGCAACTTATGGAGACCGATGGGTTGGTCGAAACGGACCTGTTAAATGGCCACCACGATCTCCGGATTTAACGCCATTAGACTATTTTGTGTGGGGCTGGATGAAGTCTATGGTTTATTCTGCGGCAGTTGACACGCAAGAAGAGCTAAGAAATCGGATCGTGGAAGCCGCAGTAACTATCAACCACCATCCTGATGCTATACTTAGATAGAGCCAGAGAAGCATGGATTCGACGTGCTGAATGTTGCATTCAACAAAACGGAGGCGCCTTTGAACATTTACTCTAAATGTTGTAATAATAATAAATAAATAGTAATAATAAATCTTTAACCTTTGATATCTGTTTAATAAATGAGTTTGAGATACATGTTAATATGAACTTTTTTGTTTATTTTGTGTTAGAGAACACGTACCTAAAATAGTGCCGTGCAATTCCGAAACACCCTGTATATAAAAATCTCGTGTCCCGATGTTTGTCTCTCTATTTCTCAGAAACTATTTTAATGAAATTTGGCTCAATGTATATAGTTTTGGCCAACTTACCGGACCGGATAGTTTTTAACTTGATTAGTGATCAAAATAATTCTTATAAAGCGAATTATTGCAAATACAGTAGGTCGTGTTTCGATTTATTAACATGGCGTCATATGTCGATTTCATAATGTTTTTGTTTATAAGCATGCTATTGTAATACAGGTTATCATTATTATAATTTTGTATTGCGTTATGTGAGTGCAGTTATTTGTTCCTATATTATTATTTTCCACAGAAAAATAGTAATACAAATTTGTATTTATTGTTAATTTTCATTAAAGAATAAATAAATCAAGAAAAGGTTACAATAAATACTCAAATGTGTAGGTACTTTTTCTTCCTTTTCCTTTTTTATTTGTATTTAAATTAAATTACTAGCTAAGCGCTGAAACGCTTTGCTGGGCCCACCCTGATATCAACTTTTAGTATAGTAAATGCATTTTAATAATTTAAATTAGGCTATTATTTGAAATAATACTCTATAAATGTTGTAACAGCACCTACTGTCATAGGTGTAACCTAATAGAAGCCTGACTTGGGGAGTCAGTGTTGCCAAAAATGAGTGAAAATTAGTCAATTGGCTACACTGCGGGTAACCAGTCGTAAAACCTCCCTCTCAAAAAGGGTGTGTTTTGATTAGGTGTTGTGGGATACTTTGTGATTTGCTAAAGAACTGCATAATTAAGACTTTAATATTATATTTTCAGTTAATTTATTTAACAGAAGTTTCTTTATTTTCATTATTCGTTTTGTTATTATTTAAATACAGTGTTTTTTTATTTTACCAAACCTTTTTATCATTTTTATCCCGAGATCTAAAATGTAAAATTTAAAAAATGTCAGTGAAGATTTGTAATTCCTCCTTTATCAACAATAATTTAAAGTTGAGAAAATTAAATCCCAATCGAATAGAGGCTGTTACTTCCTAAGTTGTAATTATCTTTAAATGTAAAATTTAAGAAATGTTAGCGAAGATTTTAATCCTTTCTTTAATTTAAAGTAGGCTATTATTGGAAATGATATTTACTTATCTTTAAATGATTGATACAAAGGATTACAAATCGCGGCATTTTTTAAATTTTACATTTAATGATTATTACACCTCTACTGAACAGGAATAATTGTTATTTGGGTAACCTCAAGTTTCAGATTTATCCGCCATAAATATGAGAGTACTACTGCAAAATAATCCATCGGCAGATATATTTTTTAAACAATTGCTCTATATTGGAAACGGTGAAATAGAGCTAGCTGTATCGAAATTCAAAATTTATCAAATT
The DNA here is from genome assembly GCA_911387785.2 of Aelia acuminata. Classification (NCBI taxonomy): domain Eukaryota; kingdom Metazoa; phylum Arthropoda; class Insecta; order Hemiptera; family Pentatomidae; genus Aelia; species Aelia acuminata. Next base: position 13,586,394 of record OU426981.1, read on the forward strand.
ACCAGAAAATTTCTGAACTGTTGTAGAGACGAAAAATGAACTGTCTACGAAATATAAAGTGTCTTTCCTGATATTTTGAACAATTATTTGGACTGTAAGTGGCTGGGTAGTCGTGCTATTTTGGCAGCAAAAAATGTTGATTTCGATGAAATAAACTTCCAAAATCAATTGACAATGTTCTAGATGTAAACGAAGCCGTAAATTTCCCATCTGAATTTTTTAATTCCCTGGATATACACCCAAACAATCTCCAGTTGAATATTGGCTCACCGATCATTCTTCTTCGTAACTTAAATCCATCTCATTTGTGCAACGGTACACGTTTGGTCATTAAAAGGATCACAGGAAATGTTATTGAAGGAAAAATGTTACCTGGAAGGTTTACAGGAGATATCGGCCTGTTGCCACCTATTCCCTTGGAACCGACAGAATTTTCAATAAAATTTAAAAGGCTTCAATATCCTATTCGTTTGGCTTTTGCCATGACCATAAACAAATCCCAAGGGCAAACAATGTCCACTTGGACTTTGAAAATCCGTGTTTTTACCTTGGGCAATGGCATAACTCACGTGGGAAATGGGTATCGCCTGCTCACGTGTGTGGAAACCATCAAATCTTTGGTTTGTGTTAAAAAAAAAAAAAAAACAGGTTAACCCAAAACATTTTGAACAAATTAGTACTTGAATAAATAAAAATTCTTAATTGTATTATGTAATAACCTCTTTAAGAAGAGATTTATTATCATTCAAATATATTGCTAAATTAAAAGCTTCAACACACCACCCTCCTACCGAACACTTATTAGCCGAAGGGTTGGGAAATCGAGGTCTCAAAGAAATTGAGAAAAACGCCTATCAAAAGGACATATATGACGCGTTAACCAAGATTGGCATGACCCTGAGCAAAATTTAACCCGTTGTTAAACTAACAATACCAAGTTGAAGTAGTGTTAGGCCAATAATCAATAGATCAATGGCTGAGGTTATCAAAACTTACTTCAGTCATCCTTTTTAAAATTAGTGGAAAAATATAGCCATTTCGAGTTAGTTTATACCGATCCATAAAAAAAGGGCGATAGTGTTGGCAGCTCTGTGAGTCGTAAACACAATCAGCTCCTTTTAATCAAACTACTTTGAAAAAATAAAAACTTTAACTTTCCTATATTCTTTACCAAATACTTTTAAATGATGTAATGCTCTATTCTCAATCACGTTGGATTTTGATTAGCTGAAAGGTTTTAATCTTTATCAATGAATATTGGTATTACTGTATTTGTTTAAAAATATTAGGATATAACTACTGAGCCACAGCAACGCGTGGCCGGGTCTGCTTGTAGTTTATAAGTTGTGTTTCATTTTCAATCAATCATTTTTGTTTCATTCTTGTTTAATAAATTATTTGTATTGAATAAATTATAGTTTAAGCTTTAAATATCAGAGAATTTTTTTTATTTCCTTTCATATTATTTTGTTCCTTTTTCATATTACTTTGATCATCTTATTAATTATGTTAATATTTTCTAAATTTCAAATTACAAACTTTATGTTAAATATCTTTCATCTTATTCTTTTATTATATAAAACTTTTTAATACATTAACCAACAAAACTAAGGGCATTGAGCCCCCGGCCATCCTTTCATCATCAGGGAAGCGAAAGGTTTTTATTATTAAAACCTAACTTGCCTGAACAGATTAATCGAAAAAAAAAATGTATATGACTGAAAATGTTCTCCTTGAAAACCTGAAAATATTGACACCATTTAAAAACCTCTACGACCATTTTTCTACCAAAAACCGCGGTTAAGGAAAGCTTTAAAATGAGGTCTCATTCAAGAAATTTGATGGATTATTAAGTATTAATGGTGTACCAACAAAAAAAAAGGCCTTGAGAAATAATATATATGATAATGAATCGAAAATTACTGAAGACTTAAGTTTTGCAATAATTATAATAAACTATAGGAGAGAGCGGGGTTGGTTGGAATAGGGGGCAGGTTGGCCATTTGCTTGTAGCTTCCGTCACACCTGTTGTGAAGGCCCCACCATTGTACCATGTGACCCGCTCGACCTCGGGAGTCTGTCCTGAGTTTTCAATCCGATGCTAACAGTGTAGAGAAAAGTGTGCTTCATTGATTGATTTTGCAACATTTAAGTAAATTTTTATATGTTTAGTAAATTTGGTTTAAAGGAACGGCAAAACACCTGACTCCGATTCTGTTCACATAGCCCCAAACTCCTTTGAAAAACCTAACCTTTCGACTAATCAGTTTCTTGTTTGATCGTTCTCCCATGTCCTGGCAGCCATCTTTCATATTATCTCTACTGTGGGGTTAGTTGGCTATCTTCAACTGGGGTATGTTTGAGCAGTAGCAATTCACAAAAGCAATGTAAACATAAACAAAGGGGAAACTACCAATTATCTTTGGTTCCAGCTAGGAGGATGAGAGCAATTTCTCTTATGCAGAAAGTGACGACAGTCTAAACTTCTATCTTCTTCTATTGTCATTCTATTTTCCCTTAAAAGCTGGTTAAAACCAATTAAAAATTATTATGCCATTATAGTGCAGCTTTTAATAACAATAATATGTGTCAGGATGAGATGGTTGAACAACCCTACCTTCTAGGCCAACCTGCCTCACATAGGGGGTGAATTGGCACACTCTGGATTGAGGAATTCTTCAATTATCTATAATCTTAGTATTAAATATTATGTGGTGAAAAAAAAAAAACTTGAAGTACTCTAATACTTAGAGTTTATAGTGGTATCAGCCTTATTGGGCTTATATTAACAGGAACGACTCAACAATCAAAAAAGTGAAAACTGTTGCCACCCAATCCCGCTCTCCCCTACCTTAGGGAAAATAACAAAACTAGTAAATAAGTATGGATAAATCTATTTTTTGTGAATTTTCTAAATAGCGTTTACAAAATTATCAAAACAGGTAGGTTTCTACTCTAAGTAGGTTGGTATGTGAAAGCTGTGGGTTGAGCGCATGGCACCAAATTTTATATTATTGTGTACTATATAAATTATTAGAAGCTTTATGTTATGAAGGAAGAGGAAGTCGCCATCTGTTACTCTAACCATTGTCCAACAATTAGCTCCACTGCCTGGACAATCTGCGAAGGGAAGTGGGCAATCAATGCCACCTCAACATTGTTCAACAATTGCCTTCATTATCAATCATCTCATACTTCTTTCTCTTCCTTTCTTCCGCTCATTCGGTCATGTTGAATTCATAAATAAAAACTCTGGTTTGCACCACACGCCTTCAACTTAACAACCTTTATTTGACTTAAGATATGGATTAAATGTTCATTTGTTTAACTTCACTTTATGCCAATAAGGTTAATCGGACGATGCTACAGTGGGAGTCATAAATTTTGACTAGCCAGGTATATTTAGGATAAGAGTCTTTAAGGAGTACCTGACATCGTACAGGTTCGGGACCTCCATTTCACGTCCTCTCCGAGAGACGGCATAGTCAAGGATTTTTTACTCCCTTTAAAAACCCCTAGGGCCACCTACGCGGTCTGTGATTTAAATAATTTGAAAGTAGAAAATATTATTTTATTGATACTCCAATATAACTTATAGCGACCTTCTACGATATCATAAAATAGATATTTTTATTTCTTAAATTCTAAGCTTTCCAACGAAATAATATACATATATATATTACTACTAATGTTAGTCAAGCTTTGTTGTGATCCTTTTTTTAACATCAACTTTCACAATTTTTACTTTCACTTACCTATATATGAAATATATAGTAAGTGGAAGTATTGCAATCGTGAAAAATTTCGACTTCCGGTTTTCAACGGAAATACACGTTTTGGGGTCCCCTGAGTCCAAATAACCAAGTCCCGCGAAATGGTCTGTGTGTATGTGTGTGTGAACAGACTAGCTCAAAAACTATAAACCGTGCGAACCTGAAATTAGGTATTTAGTGTATGTATATGCCCGCGATGTGACAGCAAAAATTTCATCTAATTTGCTCAAAGGGAGGGGGTACTTTATTTAATAACTTTTTACGTTTTCTTCGATTTTCTCAAAAACGGCTCAAACGATTTTGATTAAACTGCGTATTTGATATATTTATATGCCCGAGATATGACCGTAAAAATTTCATCAAAATTGATCATCCGGAGGGGGGACTTTACTTTATAAATTTTGTATCATTTTCACGTGTTTTTTTTATTTACTCAAAAACGGCTTTCACGATTTTGATCAAACTGGGTATTTAATGTATGTATATGCCAAAGATGTGATAGCCAACATTTCATCAAAATTGATCAACCTGAAGGGGGACTTTACTTATTAAATTTATTTATCATTTTCACGTGTTTTTTTGATTTAGTCAAAAACGGCTTTTACGATTTTGATCAAACTGGGTATTTGATGTATGTATATGCTAAAGATATAATAGCCAACATTTCATCAAAATTGATCAACCGGAGGGGGCACTTTATTTCATGACTTTTTTTCCAAATTTTCGATTATCTCAAAAAGGCCTTTAACGATTTTCATCATATTCGTCATGTTTAATGAAAATTATTATCAGGTTATGTTATTTAATATCAGGTAAGCACTATCATTATTCAAATGTTCTGAGCAAATGAAAACAAAAATAAGAAATGAATGTGGAAAAATGAGTAACTTTGAGAAGAGGCATTAATAAAACGCATTAATTTCTTATCTAAGTAAGTTGGTAAGTGAAAGTTGTGTGTTGCGCGCAAGCACCAGATTTTTTATACAACGTTTCGGCAATTCACACCATTATCAAGATAAACATCTGTGACCACAAAATATTTTGAATCAAATAGGCTGATTGACCTTGTCATAAAAATTAAAAATTTTCACTAGCTAAAAACTACAGCCCTTTTCCTCTCAATCTATTAAGTCCAAATTTTAGTCTTGGACACTTTTATGACTTAGTCATATAAAGCCTATCAGATTGTTTCTACCATTATAAAACCTATCTATTTTTAAAGAATGCTTCATTAGAATTAGACCTGAGAATTATCATAAAAATCGTTAGAGCCATTTTGAGAAATCGGAAACGTGTAAAGTTGTTGGTATATAGTGTCCCATACGTTTAATAAATTTTAATGAAATGTTTACTGTTACATCAATTGAATCTACCTTCTTCTAATACCTAATTTCAGTTTCGTATGGCTTTTAGTTTCTGAGCATGTCTATTCAGATATACACAAAGACCTTTTTGTGAAACTTGATCATTTGTACTCAGGGTACCCCGGAATGTTTATTTCCTATAAAATCCCGAAATAGAAATTTTCACGATCGCTATACCTACCTTTATTAAATAATTTATATAATAGGGATGTGAAAATTTAAGTTCCATTCTTTAGAAAATATATTTTTTATTGTTTTGTTTTTACAATGGAAAATATTTTAATTAATCTAATCTTAAATTGTGGCCGACCACCAATTTTAAATTATTTTTAAATAATTTATTTTTTGAAGAGAAAAGATTTGGCTCCGCCGGGAGTCGAACCCGGGTCTCCTGCGTTACATGCGAGGATGCTAACCGCTAAACCACAGAGCACGGCTCAAGGCAGAGCAAATCCTTCCTCTTCACTGATACCTACTCCCCCTTGTATACCTATTCCTACTTGTGAGATAGGGGGAGTAGGTATCAGTGAAGAGGAAGGATTTGCTCTGCCTTGAGCCGAGCTCTGTGGTTTAGCGGTTAGCATCCTAGCATGTAACGCAGGAGACCCGGGTTCGACTCCCGGCGGAGCCAAATCTTTTCTCTTCAAAAAATAAATTATTTGAAAATATTTTATCTTCATAAAACTAATAAGGCTATCTACTCGTGAAGCCAATTCAGTGCAATGAACGATAATAGAAATGACAATAGATTTTTCACTGGACGTTCATGTTTTTCGATGATATATCTTTAGGCATTTTCCAACAAGCTCTTAAAACACCTTTTCGACTCTTTTCGCATGCTCAATACGCCTTGTCTTGTTAAGAATGAAAAGTTAGTAGAGGGGTAATGCGCATGCGACTGAGTTGTCATCGTGTTTTAAGTATTTGTTGGAACAAACCTTAAATACATTAGGAATCCCGATGTGTTTAACCGGTTGATAACATTCAGAACAGCACTCACTTCGCCATAAATCAAAATGCTCTCCCTCGTCTCCTCTGTAAACAATTCTATTTGTTTTTCATTTTAAAACGAAATAAAAAAGGCTGCTTGTCATTCTTCAAGTTGCAATTTGTACCATGGAAGTTAATAGTTTCTGTTAAATAATCTGAAACAAAAAATTACTATTTTCTTAACACGCCAATATTTCGTTTCAGCGACCTTTTGACTCTTTATAAGATAAATATAATTACTTATTAGATTTTAAGGCGCCAAACGTTATATTATACATAGGGTAACAGTACCATAAGTTGACAGTGCTCCAATAATTGACATTTTGGACAAAAAGTGTGAATAATAACATTCAGGGTTGATTATTTTGGTTTAAAATTTGGCGGTAATATGCCAAGTTTATACTAGTTAGCTGTGCTGCCATCAAAATTAGTTTGATGAAAACTCAAGCTTATTTGTGAGAGGTTGTAATTGCGAATTTTCTAGTGGCCTGAAAACTTGGTTTCTGCTACCCTGATTCATTTAGGTGGAAGTCAAGTTAAATAAGCTTTTTAGTTGGTGTATTAGAGTTCAATAATGTCTTAACAGATATAAATCCATAATTTCAAGAGTTGACATCGATGTCAACTACCGTCAGAATGAGCAAATAGTGTTCCATCTGGGTGTGGTTTATGAAAGTCTGAGTCTGTATGGATGACAGGTGTCTTATTTTATGAATGTATAGCTAGTGTGCTCTATCCATGGATCTTTGAGAGCAAAATTGCATTGCCAATAATCCTAATAATCCTAATCTCATCTGGCTCTCCCCACTTCCTTATTCTAAGAAGAACATGTGATACTTGCTATTAGTCGCACTCTGTCAAAATGATACACATTTCATGCAACCAATGAATGTGGCCATCTTTAATTGTCTGAAGTTCATCAATGGAGAGTCGAAAATTGTGCAAACCCAACATTAAAAAAACGAAACTTTGGCCATTACTAAAATCTATTTATCATAGTTATTTAACTGGGTGATCTCATTTTTCGTTTAAATATATTTGCTTGTTTTTTGTCTAATTTAAGATTTCTGTGTATAAAATAATTAGATTGTGGAAATTTTATTTTGTTTCCATTGTGAATTTACTAGTTTATAGATAAAAAAGAATATTAACTTTTATTGTAGTCATTATTACCTATTAAAGACCATGGGAAATCAAATATTAATGCATGTGTCAACTTTAAAACCATAAATGTCAACTTTCCAAACCTTTACATTTTGATGTGTGAACTATTGGTTCATTTTAGAAGTTTCTAAGAAATCATTTTTTTTTTTTTTTTTTTTTTTTTTATGAAAACCGTAAATGTATGACCATAGGGTATTGTATTCCTAGTTTTCTAGAGGGATTGGCCTAACTAAATTCATAACAAAGATTATCCTAACATCAATAAATTGGTAAACAGTGTCAATAATATATATTTTTTCTTATACTGTCAACTATTGGTACAGTTACCCTAAATGTTTTAAGCTATTTTCATTCAAAAAATGTCTTACTTCGTATTGCTATTTCATGAGAATTCATTAGCTATTAGTTAAGATGAGCTACTATTGGATAACTGTTATTTGTAACGGTTAAAGTGCAATATCTGTTACTACTATGAAAGATACGTGAACCTATCAAGAACCTTTACGTTTACACCGTGCCTTGGGTAGCAATAATCACTGGCATATATACGAGAGTATATCTTCTAAATCTTGTTTGCAAAACCTTTAAAAGGAAAAAAGATTTAAAAAAATATATTTGGACTCAAAACAAGACGTTTCAATAATATATATTTTACATATTAGTATGTTTAAAATCACCATTATAAGGATAAAAATCAAAGGAACGTACACTAAGCAAGTTACTGTAAACATATTACTCTGTATCAGTCTGCTCGGAACTGAGTGCACTGTAAAATCTCATTTCGGAACTCTGCTATCAACCAATTTCTCTTTGATCCCAGATTTCCGTTTACAAGATGTAGCTCACCAATTCATCAAGACTTGTATACTTAAGGTTGAAAATATTTTTGTGTGTAAACTGTAGTAAACTACTAGGAACGAAACAATATCATCAAAAATTAAAATATAAAAAATGTTTATTTATTTAACCATTAGAAACGAATCGATCGTTTGAGAAACACGACCCCACAAATTCAAATTATTGGAGAAGTAATAAACAGTTTCTACTTTTGCACTAAGAGATTTCCTTAACTTAGATAATTTTCTCCGACACATATTCCTACTTAAAATACATATTTCATGATTTGATAAATCTATGTTCTTTCAATTGTATTGTTAGTTTTCTAGAGGGATTGGCCTAACTAAATTAATAACAAATATTATCCTAACATCATTATATTGGTAAACAGTGTCAATAATATAATTTTTTTTCTTAAACTGTCAACGATTGGTACAGTTACCCTATATGTTGCTACTCATATTTCCGGAAATTGAAATTTTTGTTTTGAGAAATCATTTTTTATTTTTCTCATTTATTTGATTATCAATTTTTTTCATATTTTACATTTAGCCATTTATCATCATTTAGACATTTATAATAAGAGATTACTCCATATAAACAAAATCAAAGGTACTTTTTAGGAAGAAATGTTTCCTCCGCCATCCATGCTCTCTCCGTGCCATCATCAACACTTCCTGCAATAAAAAGAAACATTTTATTTGATTTACACATTTAAAGATGACATCAATAGTAAAAATAATTACGAGGAAGTTGTGCTTCCAATTTATTGTATTGGAGAGAAGTTGAAAGTTCAACAAAATGTAGGAAGTACCTTACGAAGCTCCAGAGTTAAAGTTATTTAGGTGAGATCAAGCGAACTGAGGCAGAATGTTTCAACAATATTTATTTATAAAGCAGAGTTTGTTGTTGCTTTTTCCTGGTTATTGTCAAGAAGCGGATGTTTTCAAGTAGAATACACGAATCATTGGATAGAGTATCTTATTTTATTTTCGAACAAAATTGTATTCGAAACATGACTACAAAGTGACGTGAGTCAATTCTGTCTCGTTTTGATAAAGTCAAAGATTAGTTAGTATATTTGTTAACGAAAAATTAGTATATCTGTCGGTTGATTACATCAGTTATGTCAATGTTTCTTTTAATTTATTAATATGTAATTTTTTTTTTTTTTGTCTTCAAACATTTATTCGCACCTGTCAGCGGTCTGCGACAATCAGCGAATTCGATGGCTGCAGCATCGCAATGATATGTAAGGCATGTATGGCATCAAGGAACGAAAGTGCCCAGCAGCACCTCTTACCGGGCTTGACACTAATTCAGGAGAGGAGGTCTCTCATCCAGCTTCTTTTTAGCCGCCTTCGAACGGGCAAGTTAACCGTGGCCATGTCGTGAATTAATCTGTTGTTATGTCCTTCCAATTTAACAAAAAAGCGTGAGTAAAGCGTTCGGATATGTTGTTGGATAGACGGTTGTTGTAAGTCTTTATGTAGAGTTGGGTTACTTAGGTACCTGGGAGCATCCGTAATTAGTCTTAAAATTTTGGATTGAAATGTTTGTAATTTTTGTGTGCCTTTTTAGCTGAACCGAAAATCTATGAGGCGTATGTCCAAATGGGTTTAAGTAAGTAGGTGTATGTATTCAGTTTTTGTCTCATATTCAATTTAGAAGATTTGGCAAAACGGGAGTAAAGAATTTTTAATTTTTAATGTCCAAGGTCTTTTTCTTCATTTTGACATGTGGGCCCCAAGTCATCCTTCTTTCGAACAGAAGTCCGAGGTAACGCACAGTTTCTGTCTGTGGAATATTTATTATATTTGGGTCATTCTCACCCAAGTGGGCACTTTTTTACGGCGTTTTAATTTTAAATTTTATGGTTACAAATAAACTTTTTTTTCGGTGTAATACTATTCCTTAGCCTATAAGAAGCAAGGAGTCGACGTGGAAGAACACCAATTCACAAACTTTTTTTTTTTTAATTCCACATTATTAAGGACTGATCATGCTTTAAAAAAGTTGAGCAGTAAAAGAGAGCTTCAATCCACGTCGCTTTCTTCATTTCCCTGCAGCATTTTATTTACAGTAAGACAGGGGAATGAACGACAGGGGAATGAATTTTTAAGGTTTATTTGATAACCGTTGAAAGGGAAAAAAAGATATAATAATGATATTTGAATAACGAAATCTGTATTACAAAATCTTTTATCTCTCAAAAATTAGAAAAGAAAAAACTTGCCTGACCAAAACTATAGAGGACAGGGGAATGAAGACTATTAAACGTAACCTCTCAAGTTTGAGAACTTATTTGCTTCTGGAGAGCTTGGATTTGTACTGAGGTTAAGTTAGGGTTGGGGTTGCTTAGGGAAAGACCCCTTTTTGCTGACTACATATTTTTCACTAACTTCCCGCCTGAATACTGTGGTGACAATTTAATTTTAAAAATTGACAGGGGAATGAAAGAAAACCTGTGGGACATCATAAAAATTAGTTTTTTTTTTCAAATCTAATCCTTTATCATCAAGGATTCGACTGCTTTTATGAAATTTTAAAGTATTTTGAACAAATTGAACAGAAAAAAAAGTAAAAATTGACCTAGTATACGGACACAGAACTCTTAGTTTGAGCAGAATCAGACCTCGAGACATGACAGGGGAATGAATTTCGACCTTTTTCTGGTGTTTTTAAGGTACGTGTGTTATATAATTAAAATAAAGTCGTATGGGGTCTAACTTTACAACTCGCCTGGATTTACAAAATTGATGTCTTAGAGTCCTAAGTTTTTCTAAATCGCTATAAAGGGCCTGGGACACAAAAGTGCCCTCTTACGTGAGAATGACTCATTTATTCGAATATTTTTTCATTATACGTGGCCTTACTAATATCTACAAAAACATTGGCAGGGGTTGTTTGAATTGTGAGATGGCATTCGTAATACTCACGGCTTTATAACCATATTTTTCAAGATCACGTTTGATTTCTTCAATTGGGGTGCTGTGGTGCAAATCCTTAATAACTATGCGTGGATTCCTGTCCTCTGGGAGCTGGTAAGTATGGAATTCAGCTCCACAGTTTCTGAGGCAGCTGACCAGCTTTCTGTAATCGGTTGGGGTGTGGGGATAAACAGTTACTCCCTTTGATGTACTTTTTAATGTAAAAGAATTTAAGATTATGTAATTTAATTTTGCAAGTTCGTTTAGGAGAATATCGCCTTTCCAAATTAATCAATAGTAGTGACCGACCGAAGTTTCGGTTTCGGTTTCGGTTTCGGCCAGTTTCGGCCGAAAAACCAGGTTTCGGCCAAAAATTGGCCGATTCTTCGGCCAAGCCGAAACTAGCTCCTGTGTCTGACATCACCAAGAGTAGGACTACACGATTTTAGCTTGTAAGCTCGATATCTGTCATGGCATTCAACCCCCTTAAATTAAATAGTGGGACGTATCTGTTATTTTAGTTAATTACACTCGTATTGTATTTCGGTAGAACATAGATTTTTCTTATTCTTTTGATATTTTGATGTACTAGTTAAGTGGGTATGGTCTAACATCCCACGGGGACCAGCCGTACTAGGAAGAAGGGGGCCGGGATTCGATCCTATAACTTAACTAATACACCTGTTTCACCACACTTGTATACCAGCTCACTTATTAAATGATTAACTGAGTTAAATTACTGTTATTTTATAAGCTTACATTGATATTATTGCTAAACTAGACATATAACACACTATATATAGACACATAAATAATTTTCGGTTTCGGCCCGAAACTAGGTAAATGCCCGAAATTAGGTTTCGGTTTCGGTTTCGGCTAAAATTTTGGTTTCGGTCGGACACTAATCAATAGTAAAATTAGTTCAATCCTTTCCTTGGAACCACAGCAAAGTAAATACAAATATTAAGATTTTCAGGTTACTACATTATTTTATGTAGGATTTGTTTCTGCTTCAAATTCTGCGTAACTAACAATTTAAGAATAAAAATCTACTAAAAAATATCGTCTTGTATTTTTTAAGTTTTATAAAAAAATAATTAAAGTCCAGCCTTTGTTAAATAAGGCGTTGAATCTAAACGAACACCTATAAATGGGTTAAGCATACTCGTATACTATTTTTATGATGTCAATACTTTTTTGATGGCTAAGTGATCAAGAGATAGTTCAGCACCAAAATTATAAAGATCATTTATAACAGTTTCTTATTTATTTATTTTATTTTATTATTTATACATTGCTTTATTAACCAATTGCATTCGATGAATAGACTTTTTTGGTTAACTTCCTAACCAAACTTTTGGCTAACTATGGTTCCTATAAGTTAAAAACTATTCTCATAAAGGCAACTTACATTTTAAAAGTTTTTAAAAGAAAATACCTAAGTATCTAATGTGAGACCTTTCGTGTGGTCATAGTTTAAAAAATTACTTGAAACAATGTTTATATTATTTTTTTCCGTTTTTTTCATCCTTATCAATTTTTTTTGTTTATTGATACAACTTCATCATAACATAATATATATAGTAAAAGTGAAGAAAAAAAAAAAAAATAAATAAATGCAGAGAAACTACCTGTCCGTAGCTCTGTATAGGTGCCTTTACACTCTACGAACTTTACCTTCGAACACCACCCTCGAACAGCCTTCACGTCGACGGTTCGGGTACTTAGTAGTATAGTACGGGAGTAGGTGTTCTAGGTACTTCATCTCTTCGCTGTGTTCGGGGGTAGCGCTAGTGTCACTTTTGATTTTGGCTTTTCCCAAGTGACAGGAGTTGTTTGTGATATTAGTGCGCCGTTCTAATTCATCTCCTATTTTTTTTTTTTTTTTCAGCTAATATAAAATCAACATATATTATAAAGCAAAGTGTACAATGTGCGTGCCGATAGGGCTCAAAAACGACTCCATGTACGATTAAGTAAGTTATGTCGTCGTGTGGCCATATAACTCCTAATGGAGAAGAAGGTTTCGGTTTTTCTCTGAAGGGAGTAAAATTTAAGAGAAATGGAATTTTAATCCTCTCGTACCATGTAATTAGCCTAGCTAAGAATGACACAGGAGTTTATGAATGAAAAATTTAGTTCGAGCTCCAGACTACCAGGCAGCGCTAGGGTGCGTTTCACTCAATGTATATTGTTCATTCATCCAGTTGAATTTGTAAAGGTTATGTATTTTTTCAGCTGTTCTTTTTAAATTACTAAAATATCAAGCGATAATAATTAGAGTATTCTTTTCTTTCAAAATAAAATAATGATTCTACATCTCTGCAATCTTTTAGAAAACCGACTGGATTCCTTAATAAATTAATTTTCTCATAAGAAGGCTAATTGATCAACACATTACATTTAATCAATATAAAATATCTACTTAAGCAAATTTAATGCAATATGAGTGAACATTCCTTAATAGTGCAGTGAGCGAATAAAAACAGATATTAAAGATATACAAAAGAGATAGATTGATTGAATATAAATCGAAAATACAAAGGATGAAATGTATTGTATGTAATTATGAAAAAGAATTTGGTTTTCACTTTGTAATAGGTGTAAGATTCCAGATCTGCAGAGTCCACTCAAATTACGGGGGGATATCTTCAGGGAGGTTGAAATGTAAGAAAGGTCTGAAAAAAAGTTTCTATGAATCTTCGTTAGTTTCTATCCATCTGGATCTAATAGGACCGACAGTAGTCGGCGCTTAAGTTGTACTCGAAATATAATATTTTTAACTGAGATATCAGATTTTTCAACTATAATCTAATAACTTATTATATGCTGACTGCTTGGAACTGGCTTATACGATTCAGAATCACAAAAACCATAAAAAAACGATGCATAAATCGACAAAGTTGTATTAAAATTAATTGTTCAGTTACCATTTTCAACCCCCAATAAAGTTCTCTGCAGTTCTCGAATGTTAATGTTGATACCAATTTAAAACCGAAGTTTCAAAAAGGTGTTAATTTCGTTCTATATTTCCTTTAATTTTAAAGTTTTGCTCTTATTAAAACTACCACACAACTATCGGAGCGAAGCCGGGCACCCTAGCTAGTATATTGATAATGGAGATTTTTCTTCATCATAAGCTAGCGTTGGGTGTGTCAGCCATATTTGTTCGCACAACGTCATGTTAAGTATAAATGGCTGTTCGTTTAACGCCTGTACTGCAAGGTTTGAGGGTGAAGTTTGTAGAGTGTAAAGGCACCTTAATAATAATTCTAAATTAGAAGGTCCCGAGGCCATCTTCCTTATGATTTAAGTTTAAAAAAAAAAGAAAAACAAAAAACTTTAAATTTGTTCAACTGACATAACAGAAGGATAGGATCTTTATTTATTAGAATATTTACAGAAATAAAAAATTAACTTATCATGAATATAACTATAAATGAATAAATCATTCTGAGAAGAACAATATTAGGTTACATTAACCCTGTGATTTAAACATGAGAATCGACCATTAACCTAACTGCTGTGTGTTACCACACAGTTACCTGTCACCTGTTCCAAACAGTTAAAGTAACTCCACCAGAGCAGAAACTGTTACTAAAGTTGCTTCACTGTCAGGAACAATGTCCCTGCTTCTTCAGGTGTGACCTCAAGCCGCAAATATATGGGCAGCGACTTTATTAGTTTTCTCAAAAATATCTAAATAAAATAATAAATATATTACTTAATACATGTTTAATATATGTATATTATTGATAAAAAATCAATAATATTGTAGGCATTTAAATAAAAAAAAAAAAAAGGCTTGTAGAAAATCCATGAGTTTTTCTTACTTAAAAAGTAATTCGGGCCTGTTTGCGAAGACCACATTCAGTTACTTTCATGACGCGACATCCAGTTACTTTTTAGTTACAGTTTTTTTTTAGTTACTCAAAAACGGTTTTAACGATTTTGACCAAACTGGGTATTTGATGTTTGTTTATGCCAAAGATGCGATAGCCAACATTACATCAAAATTGATCAACCGGAGGGGGGACTTTACTTAATAAATTTTTTCCAATTTTTACCTTTTTTTCGTTAATCCTAAAAACGGCTTTAACGATTTTCATCAAATTCGTCACGTTTAATGAAAATTAGGTGTTCTTTAATATCAGGTAAGCTTTATCATTATTAAAATTTTCTGAGGGGACTTTTTTTGGGGGGTCAGGGCCTTTTTTGTATGTTTGTTCCCTATAATGTACCTTTGTTTTTGTTTATATGGAGAAATTAACTGTCTCTCATTGCGCCTAAAAATAAGAAATGGCTAAATATGAGATACGAGTATGATAAAAATAAAGAAAACATAAAGAGGAGAAAAAAAAGAAAAATATTCAGTCAACTCATAAAACTCGTTGAGCCCACGCATGCGGAGTACGCCTTTAATGACAAGCCATTGTTCATAATTAAAGCCGTTCTGTTCATTTGAGAAGTGGCAATTAACAAAACGCATTAATTTCTAATCTAAGTAAATTGGTAAGTGAAAGTTGTGTGTTGCGCGCACGCACCAGATTTTTTATGTTATTTTTATTTAATATATTTAATTCTGTTTACTGTTACATATACAATTAATATTTCGGGTCTGTATGTAAAGACCACATCCAGTTACTTTCATGAAGCGACATCCTGTTACTTTTAGTAAACAGTTACTTCTTTTAAACACTTATTTTGGCACTAGTAATGAAGTGCGGCTTCAAATTAAGGCCCGATCTTCACTGAAAAGGACCCTTTAGGGGGTTTATTTATCTCCGAAGAGCGAGCGGGAATCGAAAGCTAGAATCTTTTAAAGCCAATGAAGGGACTTTTTAACTGAAATAAAGGCGATGAGAATTCCATAACATGACGGTCACATAACCTCTCAAAACAGGCCACGCCCACCAGCCTCTCTTCAGTATCTTTACCCTTATTTTGATAGCAATATTTATAACCTGTATTTGCAAATAATGGCCTAGATGAGAATAACAAGAATGTATTTCAGCTATGAATATTTATTTATAACTTTCATTTTTTTCTGAAAATGATCATTTAATTTTATGTCCATTAGAACACACCCTTGTTCTATGTAATATTTCATTTTCTTGCAAAAACTGAAATGCCTTTTTTATTATCACTGAAATTACAAATTAAGGTTATCACTGCTTATAACCACTACAGATTGTTGAAAGTAACTGTTTACTAAAAGTAACTGGATGTCGCGTCCTAAAGTAACTGGATTTGGTCTTCGCAAACAGATCCAGTAATTCTACTATGTCTCTTAAATTAAATAATAGAAATTATTTCCGAGGTGAGAAATAGTCAACTATTATTGTTTATGATAGGTTGATTCATAATCAGGATTTTATGTTAAATTTTTAGTGTTGTAAAATAGTTTTACTTAAAACAGGTTTACTTCTAAAGGCACGTTTACACGTTTAAGTTTTGGGAACGATCTTTGGAACAAAACGCTGCTTCCCTATATTACCACCTGGTCCAATCACAATTGACTAATGATGTGACACTATCGATAGGGGAGACTATCGATAGTTTCAATAGTATTGTACATAAAAATATCGATACTATCGATATTATGATGTGAGGGTAGAATATTAGAATTTTTTCGTTGAAAAGATAGAAGCAATGCACGTCTCCATTGGCACTGTTTTTTCTTCTCTCTTTTATTAGGGAATAAGATGAAAATTTCTGTAAATACAGAATGGATTCCATTATACCTTGAAATAATTTTTATCAGTTTCAAGCTTAGTAGTAACCGAAAAGAATAAAAACTAAATATCAAAAGGTCAAAGAAACTGTATTTAGAGTAAAGCTATACCAACCATCTTCAAGTAACCATGCAACCAGGATTCCCAGTTGTCGAAGCTGTTAATTGGGAATGCAATCCTTGAATGTGTCGATGTTTTTGAAAAAAAAGGACGTTTCTGTGACGTTTGCCTAGACGCCTAGACATACCTTACTTTTGAACGTGTATACTTCAGAATTCAGTGGGTATATTTTTTGAAATAAAAAACGCATTTGATGCAGTTTGGCAGTACAATATCCTCAAACAGTTGCACCTTTGGGGAGTAAGAGGTAATCTCGCGAACTTTATCAAATGCTTCCTTGGCACAAGGCACTAAAAGGTCATGGTTGGTGAAACTGCCCTTGGAAGAAAATCTATAAGCAACGGTGTACCACAGGGATTTGCACGACTTTATTCTCCATTGCGATACGCACTATTATAGAATGCTTAACACCTAACGTCACCGGATACTTATTTGCTGATGACTTCGCCATTCTTTGCAAATCACATGACCTTCAGATCATTAAAGTTACTCTTCAAGAAGTAGTAGACAATTTAGCATTGTGGCCCCAAGCAACAGCTTTTAAATTTTCAACAGATAAAACCCGATGCGTACACTTCACACGTCGTAGAAACCCCAGTACCCCTCCTCAAATCGTTTTTAATAATATTTCACTGCTCTACACGAACAATGTTCGCTTCCTAGGTCTCTATCTAGATAAAAAGTTGACATGGTCAGTTCACATAGAACAACTCAAAGCCATATGTTCTCAAGTAGTTAATTAAGATCGGTTGATTTTGTTTGTAGGCCATTAACCAATTAATTATCAAGCCAAGGGACTGGGAGGTAATCGGTTGTTTTGTTTGTATATTATATCATCCATTCACTTTTTCAGTCTTATATATTTTGCATGAAGTTAATATTTTTATTTTTTATAGAGTAGATAAGCATTTTTTGTTAGAAATATCAATAAAATAACACTGTTACATTTTGTTTATTTTATTCATTTCCATGAATTATATCGGACATGGGGGCTTAGCAAGGTGAATAGAGAGTTCACTCTCTATTCACCTTGGGTGCTAAGAGGCCGAGGCCATCACATTATCCTTTAAGAAAAAAGTTTTCGATAGTATCGATAGAACTATCGATAGTTTTACATCACTACAACGGACGAAATAGTCTTGTTTACACGGTTAATATCAGTTAACTATAAAGCCTGTTTAGTCGGTTAATTTTTTACTTTCACTTACCTATATATGAAATAT
This sequence comes from Aelia acuminata, assembly GCA_911387785.2. NCBI lineage: Eukaryota > Metazoa > Arthropoda > Insecta > Hemiptera > Pentatomidae > Aelia > Aelia acuminata. Next base: position 13,604,530 of record OU426981.1, read on the forward strand.
ATAGTAAGTGGAAGTATTGCGATCGTGAAAAATTTCGACTCCGGTTTTCAACGGAAATACACGTTTTGGGGTCCCCTGAGTCGAAATAACCAAGTCCCGCGAAATGGTCTGTGTGTGTGTGTGTGTTTGAGTGTTTGTGTGTGTGTGTTTGTGTGTGTGTGTGTGTGTGTGTGAGTGTGTGTGTGTGTGTGTGTGTGTGTGTGTGTGTGTGTGTGTGTGTGTGTGTGTGTGTATGTGTGTGTGTGTTTGTGTGTGTGTGTGTGTGTGTGTGTGTGTGTGTGTGTGTGTGTGTGTGTGTGTGTGTGTGTGTGTGTGTGTGTGTGAACAGACTAGCTCAAAAACTATAAACCGTACGAACCTGAAATTGCGTATTTGGTGTATATCCCGCGATGTGACAGCAAAAATTTCATCAAAATTGGTCAATCGGAGGGGGTACTTTACTTAAAGAATTTTATCTAATTTTTTCGATTTTCTCAAAAACGTGTTCTTTTTATATACTCAAAAACGGCTTTCACGATTTTGATTAAACTTGATATTTGATGTATGTATGTGCCTGCGATATGAAAGTCAAAATTTCATCAAAATTGATTAGTTGGAGGGGGGTACTTTACTTAATAAATTCTGTCTTATGTTCACGTTTTTTTTTTATATACTCAAAAACGGCTTTCACGATTTTGATCAAACTGGATATTTGATGTATGTATATGCCCTCGATGCGACAGCCGAAATTTCATCAAAATTGGTGAAACGGAGGGGGTACTTTATTTAAAGAATTTTATCTAATGTTTACGATTTTTTTTATTTACTCAAAAACGGCTTTGATGATTTCGATGAAACTGGGTATTTGATGTATGTATATGCTCACAATGTGACAGACAAAATTTCATCAAAATTGGTCAAATGCAGGGGGCTTTTTATTTCATAACTTTTTTTCCAATTTTTATATTTTTTTGGAATATCTCAAAAAGGGCTTTAATGATTTTGATTAAATTAATCATTTTTAATAAAAATCAGGTCATCTTTTTTATATTATTTATAGAAATGGCAATTAAAAAAACATGTCGATTTCTAATGTAAGTAAGTTGGTAAGTGAAAGTTGTGTGTTGCGCGCATCGCACCAGATTTTTTTTTTTTAACAATAATTGGATGAAAATGTTTAACCGGTTAATAAGAATAATGATCATCCCCGGTTAACGACCATCCCAAAATTGATCAAAAAAACTTGACCGTGAAAACAGGTCTGTTTGGTCTAATGGAGACTATCCACTAAAGAGTGGATTATTGTAATATAAGAGTATTATATAAAAAAAAGTAAATAAATGAGATGTAATAATTTGAATAGGGCGAGGGAAAAGAGCTTGATGTAAAATCCTAATTATCTGATAAAAGGATATTAATTAAAGCTGGGAATTAATTAAGTACTTATCGGTTATTGGACATAATCTTCCCTCGAATATTTCGGCTATAGAAAGAGGACTGCGGTTCTATTGGAAACCGATTGAGGGGCGATTAGCAAAATGAACCCGAATGGTTTATTATATTTTATTAGTTTCTAATAACTTTCAATCCATTCATACTTGCGATGCTTTATATTATAAATAATATTATTTCATTATGGATAAATAAATTATAATTTACTGCTCTACATTATATTTTGAGCCTAATGAAATATACATGTATATCTACATAAATGGCTATATGTTGTATAATAAGCCATGATATCTTACTAATTAGTAAGTTTGATAATATTAAATTAAAGTAATGAATAGTTTGGAATTAGGGATAGATAAAGAAATTAGAGATTATATATAACTGTTTTGCTGTATGATTGAACGAATTTTTATTATTATAAATATTAAATACTAGCTGTATATACCGGTTTCACCCGGGGAATTTCTTTTTTTTAAATTAAAAAAAAAATAGATTTTTAAAATCTTTAAAATGTCACTTTTTTCGACTCAAACGTTCGATTTCTTATAAGCCAATGTAAAGCGAGATCATAACGATTTTTATGACAGTAAATAATATACCCAGAGATTGGCTGAAGTTATGCAATTTTAATATGGACAGGAGTTCGTACCAGGTATGAAAGAACTACTAAGCGAAATTTGTATACGTATTTCCCGGTTTCACCCAGGGAATTTCATTTTTCTTATGAAACGGTCGATTTCGTAAAAAACCATTGTAAAGCAAGGGCATTACGATTTTTATAACAATAAAGAATATCAGCTGAAGATCGGCTGAAGTTATGGAATTTTAATATGGACAGGTGTTCGCACCTGTTATCTCAAAGAACCACTGATCGAAATTTGGAGAATTTAGGACAAACGGTATGGATTTCTATAAATAACAAATAAACGAGCAAACAGAATTTCATCTTTATATTTATAGATTATATTAATTAACATGGTAATACTAGGACATTATATTTTTTATATGGCCGCGCAGTATTGTTATGATACAGACATATCTGTTGCTTGCGGGAGCACAGAAAAATGTGAGAAATAGTTGAGTTTAAAGAGACCACGATACTTAATTTCGAGCAATAAGTAATACAATTTAAGTATTACTCATTGCTGTTTTAATGTTCCACATCAACTGATTCCAATATATGAGAATCTTCTGTATTTTGATCAGATATTGTTCTCACTGTTCAAGAAACACTCTGCCACGGTAATTAAAATGTTCAAAATGTGTTGCAAAAATATGACAGATTTTTTACTTTTACTTACTTATATAAGAAATATGTATAGTAAGGGAAAGTATTGCGATCGCGAAAAATTTCGACTTCCGGTTTTCAACGGAAATGCATGTTTTGGGATCCAGTCAGTCCAAAAAACTAACTCCCGCGAAATGCTGTATGTGAAAAGACTAGCTAATAAGCTATAAACCGCCAGAAGCTGAAAGTTGGGTATTTGGTATTCGTATATGTAAACGATGTGAAAGCAAAAATTTCATCGAAATTGGTCAAACGGAGGGGGTACTTTACTTCATAACTTTTTAGATTTTTTCGATTTTCTCAAAAACGGCTATAATGATATTGATGGAATTGGGTATTTGATGTACATATGTATATGCCCGCGATATGACTGCAAAAAATTCATCAAAATTGGTCAAACGGAGGGGGTACTTCACTTCATAACTCTTTAGATTTTTTTGATTTTCTCAAAAACGGCTCTTACTATTTTGATTAAACTGAGTATTTGATCTATTTATATGCCCAAGATATGACTGTAAAAATTTCATCAAAATTGATCAACCGGAGGGGGGACTTTACTTAATCAATTTTGTAACATTTTAACGTGTTTTTCGATTTTCTCAAAAATAGTTTTAACGATTTTGATTATACTCGTCATGGTTACTGAGAGCCAAGTATTCTTTAATATCAGGTAAGCTTTATCATTATATGTTCTGAGGGGGCTTAAATGGGGAAGGGGCCTTTTTAGTTTTCCTATAAAGTACCTTTGTTTTTGGTTTTTTATGGAGAAATTATCTGTCTCTCTTTTCGCCTAAAAATAAGAAATAGCTAAATATAAAACATGAAAAAAAAACCAAGTTGACGTTTACAGGAGAAAAAAGGTTCCCATCCATTTTACCATACGATGAAAATTCTAAGTTTATTTGTTTTATTTAAATTCCTGTTGATATTAAGGCTAACAGGAAGATAAACTCCTAAATTTTACCTGTACTTATAAAATCACCTATAAAGAGTAAACACGTTGTAAAAGATATTTTTTTCTCCTCGTTTGGTTTTACTTTTCATTAAAATCATTCATAAATTCACAAGATAGCTTCTGATATTGAAATTGCAATATTCTCATTTGATCTTGATACTTAATTAAAATAATAAAAATGGAGATAGATGATATAGAGGTACGCCAATGGACCACAACTAAGAAGTGGTCGGTAGAAAGCAATAACCCTATTGGCCAGAGGTAGAACGTTAATTGGCGGTTCCTTGAACACTAGCCAATCAAAGCTGACCCAGTTGAGAACTATCCCCTCATTGGACAACTTGTTGACCCTAGCAGGCGGGTAAGTGGCAATAAGGATTCTCTAAGGTATTGAACTAAGGTCTAAGGATTCCTAGTTCTGTGAGAACTATCTTGTCTTTGCTACCAATGTATTAAAAAATAATAATAATAATATATGGTTCTTTTTGAAACGAAGTTTAAAACCATACGTTGCTTAGCTATTAGGTTGTTTCACATGAAATGTCCGATTTTATAAGTTTTGAAGTACATAGAGGATTGCGGGTCTCTGTTGTTTACTTCCAAATGTTTACATATTATTATTAAGCAGTTACTAATCCTCTACTTTCCTTTTATAAACATCACCTTCCCAATCATTTACACACTTTTTAGTATATCTCCTTTTAAACATGGAAACACGCGATTTTCATGGTATATTTTTTTATTAGTTTTAACTCCGCCATTCGGAATAGTGGATTGCATGTCGGTCAGGGCAGTGGTTAGAAATCGACGAAAGCCCAGATCAAATGACAAAACCAAATTTACACCCAAAAAAATTGATGGTTAAAGTATGGTAGACCATGGCTGGAATCGTACATTATTCCTTTTTGCCTGGAGTTTAGGCCATTACCTCTACAACCTACTGCAATGAAATTTCCCAAATGCACGCAAAATTATTGAAAAAACAAACTGGATTGGTAAATCGGAAGGGTCCAATACTCATATAGGACAACACTAGAACCCACGTTTCAAATAGAACCATGTTAATAGAAGCGGCTCTAAAACTTCAAGAGAACATCGACAGTATTAACCGCTGGGCCACAGAAAACAAACTACGTCTAAATCCAGAGAAAACAAAAGCAATCCTTATCGCCTCAAAACCCTTCCTGAATTCCCTTCCTTACTACTATCCACTATTATATATCAATAGCACTCCTATTCAGTTCCAAGACTCCACAAAACACCTTGGTCTCACCTCTAATATATTTACAATGTATTAACAACTTTAATTGAAGAACATGTATTAATATGTTCATTTTAAATGTTCAAAAATAAACGGTATCAGTTACTGGTTGGGTACAGTTACTTTTGACCACTGACCCCTGTGGAACGATTCCTTAAAGACTATTCGACTGTCAGGGACAGGTGGTGCAATAATATCGATTTATCGCTCTCGAAAGTGGACACTCACTTATACAACTGCTTACTGTAGCAGCGAGGGGCTCGTTCAGTCAGCACTGGAGCTGATATAGTTCACTGCCTTCTATATAAATAGTCTTCGAAGCCCCAATAACAAAGATAAGAAGTATCTCTCTACTTTGTTTTTATTTCTTTTTTTTAGAATTTTACTTTCACTTACCTTTTTTTATATGTAATGTAATAATGTAAAGAATTTACATATATATCATAAACCTCAAAACAACACATTCAAACAATTCCATAAAGTCTGATGAAGATACATACATACAGTACCAGTCAAAAGTTTAGACTCACTTGTATCACAACCTTCAAAACTTGAAAAAAATACAGTAGGACCTCAATTATCCGTACCTCGATTAACCGGGGATCCATTTAACCGGGGTGCCGAGGGGCCAATTTTTTTTTCTTGAATAAACTTTTTTTAATTTGTGTGCCATTTATTTTGTATGTATAATATTTAAAAAAATATATATACGTAAATATTTAACGATTACACAATGGTTAACTATTTATTATGAAATAAAACAATAAATAGAAAAACGCGGAAAGCGAGTATTGTATTATGAGATGTTTCCGGTATCTAATACTCCAATTCATAATCTAGGAACAATGTACACGGTGGGCCAGACCCCCCTACCGTGCACCCCCCCCCCCCCCCCCCCCCACATCCCTATAAATTGCATATCGTTGTGTTCCTTGTGATAAAAGATTAAGAAAAAGCCAATGTTCCCTGAAAAAAAAGTGGCCGCACTAACCCAAAATGGCGTTCAAACATGGCGGAATGACGAATTTGATTTTAGTAAGTTTTTTGATTACTGACATTCACCATTATGCTTAATTTCGCCATAACTGTTTTTTTATTAAAGCTAGATAGTTGTAGATTCAGAATTAATAAACAAACATTCTAAAATAATTAGTCTTGACAACATAAAATGCCTTTAAAGTCAATTTTTTCAAGTCACTCGCGTAAAAGTTAAAATTCCAAGTTAATTTGTGATTAAACGGCCATCGTTAACGAAAAACGCCCTGATGTAAAACATCTGCAGCAATTATTCATCTTTAAAAATCAAATTTCAAAATATATCAACTAGTTTTATAGAAAACGGACCTTAGCGACGAAAAGGGGCCAGTGACTCAGGCGCATCCAGTCCTCTGCCACATCGTTCAGTTCTCATACACGATATACGAGTAATTACAGCGGGTTTAGGATATTATTTTGAATGTATAATCGAGCCTATGTAACTGCAAGTTTTTAATTAACAGAAATAATTAATATAACCTTTATTTTTTTTAATTTATTATATATGAATCTGATAAATAAAGGATATAAATATGATAAATAATAATATATTAGTCGCAGATTGCACATTATCTATCTTGAAATGAAATAATAATATTCTCATTATTTTAGAAGCAGACAATGGCTTCTAATAATTGAAATATATAATACGAGTGCAATAATAATAATTAAAATACGATAATTGAAATACGAGTGCATTTTTGCAAAGTATTGATTATTTACAGATTTAAAAACAATCAAAATAAAAAAGATAAATAAAAAGTTCTGTTTGTTCGTTGATATGTAGAAATTGTTCATAATACAATTTAGGAAGTATATACCTAACAAAATTTAATAGCTCACAACAATTAATGAATTAACAGTATATATATATATATATATATATATATATATATATATATATATATATATATATATTTCGTTGCCCTCGACCCCCGAGTGCCCTTTCACCCATTTTATCTGAACTGATTTATTTTATTCTATCAATTTTAAGATTTCAGTCTAATTTCTTCAGTCAATGGGTCGTTAATATTTATGTTATTTAGTGAATGTATTATGTTCATGTTGTTTGTATGTAAAATTATGTGTGAATGGATTGTAGAAGGAGCTTCAGTAAGGTATTCTAGTGTTGTGACCAAACATGGAAACTGGCCTGATACAGAGCATATACTTTTTACTAAATTTAAGACAGACTTACTGAAATTTATTAAAGAAATTGATTTTGATTTACTGACAAGCAACAGAAGGGCATCCTAAAACTTGTTGTGCTTATAAGTGATATTTATTTCCTATTTTATTTTTTATTTATTTATTTTTTTTAATTTTCTTATTTATCATACTTTATTATTTTCTTATTTTTACTTTATCGTTTTCTCATACTTGTTTATTTTCTCATACTTTATTATTATTTTGTTTTTTACTTTTTATTCTGTTATTAAATTTTATTCTGTGTATTAAATAGTAATTGAACAAACTTCTAATGTAAAAATCTATAAAATTATAATATATGTAGTATGCCTTATAAAGGTATGGAGCATGTATTTAAACAAATAAATTGTCTCTCTATGGGGTTACCATAAAGGGAAAAAAAAAGAAAAAAATATATATATGTATATATATATATATATATATATATATATATATATATATATATATATATATATATATATATGCTTAATTTAAAATTAAACCACTACTGGAGAGGAAAACAATTAAAACATGTTAGTTTACATGCATCTAATGGTCTATAATCCAAGAAGTTGTGGACTTTTTCGGTTTCTTGCATATAACTACACATCAAAAAGTTTACTTTCACTTTTTTTTCGAAAAAAGGGTATACTAATACAAATAAAATGAAATATTTGAAGTTGAAATAGGATTAGTTATTTAGCCAAATTCGAACATCAAGGATCGGTAATTTTTACCATTTTGGTGGAAACTCATGTTCCAACACCTGTAACTCGACAATATGTACTCTAAATGAAAAATGTTACAGATAAAGGTTTTAGAACATTAAATTTAGCATAAAATAAGCCCACCTAATTAGTTAGTTTAGTGAATATTTTATCATATCCCCTTAGGATTCACAAAAAGAAGGAATTAAGCGCTACGAATACTTTCACGTTTTCATTTGTATCTCTACTTAGTAATAAGTTTATTTTAAAAAAAATGGGCTTGTTTTATGCTAAATTTAATGTCCTAAAATTTTTATCTGTTACATTTTTAATTTAGAGTACAGGTTGTTGTGTTATATCCGTTGGAACATGAGTTTCCACCAAAATGGTAAAAATTGCCGATCTTTGATGTTCAAATTTGGCTAAATAACTAATCCAAATTCAACTTCAAATATTTCATTTTATTTATATTAGTATACCCTTTTTTCGAAAAAAAGAAAAACCGCCATGTTTGAACGCCATTTTGGGCTAGTGCGGCCACTTTTTTTTTAGGGAACATTGGCTTTTTCTTAATCTTTTTTCACAAGGAACACAACGATATGCAATTTATAGGGATGTGGGGTGGGGGGGGGAGTGCACGTGGGGGAGGGGTCTGGCCCACGTACTAGTACTGTTTTCAAGTCTTTCCAGGAAACTCCTACTCTGGCCTGTTTGGCTACAAAACAAAATATTCTCAGTTGTGATTTAGTCTCGATTTAAATATATACGAACTATTATAAACAGATTAGAAAGGGGCGAAATTGTTAAAAAATTGTCCGCTGAACTAGGAATCGGCGAAAAAACTGTACGGGATATTTTGAAGAAGAAAAAAGACATTTTCGACTTCGTATCGTCGTCGGCCCATAATGTATAAAAATATAAATTTTCTTTTTTTGTTATTTTTGTATATTATAATTTAATATATATAAGACTTTTGTTTGTTAATAAAATTGATTATACTTTACAAGTGATTTTTTAACCTTTTTTTTCTATCACTTTAAGTCAGTAAAATGTTTTAATTCGATTATCCGGGGTTTTCGATTATCCATGGACCCCCATACACATCATTACCCCGGATAATGGAGGTTCTACTGTAATTGTAACTCAAGAGATAACATTTCAAACTTATGATTGTTTCGAATACAATCTATGTAAATAAAGATGATATTCTGTCAGTTTGTTTGTTCTTTATAGAAATCCATACTCTTTGTCCTAAATTCTACAAATTTCGCTCAGTGGTTCCGTGATACCAGATGCGAACACAGAAGCGTCTACATTAAAATTGCATAACTTCAGCCAATCTCTGGGTATATTCTTTATTGTTATAAAAGTCGTTTTGATCTAGACATTGGTTTTTACAAAATCGACCGTTTGAGTCGATAAAAGTCTCAGTTTATAGATTTTATGGATTTAAAAAATGACATTTTCCTGGTGAAACCGGGATATACTCGTACAGCTAGTATATAAATAAAGATGAACTTATGTGTGTTTGTTCTTTATAGAAATCCATACCGTTTGTCCTAAATTCTCCAAATTTCGCTCAGTGGTGCTTTGATACCAGGTGCGAACACCTGTCGATATTAAAATTGCATAACTTGAGCCAATCTCTGGGTATATTCTTTATTGTTATAAAAATCGTTTTGATCTCGATTTACATTGGTTTTTACGAAATTGACAGTTTGAGTCGATAAAAGTCTCACTTTATAGATTTTATAGATTTAAAAAATGAAATTCTCCGGGTGAAACCGTTTTGTTTGTTTGTTTAACGTCCCTTTATGCTACTAAAGGCGGGTTCAAATGGGGTCTTGAATTGGGCGAGAGCACTACCTACCAGCTAGTCAGTCGTGATCACTACTACGTATGAACTATTGGTAGGTGGAATGGTGGTTGTAGCTAACATCTCTATTTAGTTGGAGTGAGCACGCCCGCTTCAGTCGTATGCTACCCATCATCATGTCGGTGTACAAATAATGAAGTTTTTTGAGTTGTTGGGTATTTTGAATAAATTGTAGACTGACAAATGAATCGCCAGTAGCTAAGAATCTTAAATCTGACTTGAAGTTTTGATTCTGCTGGAATCGGTCTTCTCACATTGGTTTCTTGTTTTTGAATCGTTCGTTTTTCCTTAATGGAGCAAAAAACAAAACAGGTTTGGTTCTATCCTAAAAAAGTTTCTGCAGCTGTTGTGACCTTCCAACGATAGTTCTCTGCAAATACTGTTGCTGGGGCCGAGTGAATTCCGCCTCTTTACCCTGTCTCAAAACCCAAACTTTTCTCTTCTTGTTTTTAAACTTTTTCAAATGATTCCTCGAATCTTGTACTAACAGCTCGCATACAACTTATGCCGCTTCATATTCAGCCATAGTGAGAACAAGAACGAGAGAAGTACGACCAACAAAGGCACTTTCCCGTGTGAACTGGATAAGGTCGTGAGCTCCTACTGGGAGTCATACGACTTGTATGTATGTATGTCGTCTTTTCGCCCTGTTCACTACCCCGTGTGAACCCGTCTTAAGGCTAATCGGACAATGCTACAGCGGAAGTCCTAAATTTTGCCTATCCAAGTATAATTAGGATATGGATCTTTAACGAGTACCTGAGATCGTAAAGGCTCGGGACCTCTATTTTACGACCTATCTGAGGAAAGGCATGGCCAAGGATTTTTTACTCCCATTAAAAAATCCTAGGGCCAATGACATACTAACACAACCATAACCATTTGATCCGAGCTTCAGAGCAAGACTAACTCATATCCCAAATCCCACCTTGTACTTGTAATTCCCAAATTGTACTTAAAATATATGTCTGTAATTGTGTGCATATATATATATATATATATATATATATATATATATATGTACTCTACCAGTCAAAAGTTTAAACCTACCCTTAGATTTTGTAAAATAAATAAATTACAACATTTAATTTATTGAACAACATAGCAAGTATAATTTTATTTTTAATTTATTTATAGCTAGCGTTTATAAATAAATTAACGGTTTAACCGGGGTCACCTGTGGTGTAGTGGTTAGCATGGCAACCTACAATACTAAAGATCGCGGGTTCGCGACCCACGGTGTTACACGGTGATACTTTTTGTAACCTTGTTAATTATTTGAATTTTTATTTTTTGACAGACATTGTGAATTATTAATTGCGTTTAATAAAAATTATTTAGACCCACAATAGCATTACAGTATTATCGATTGTTAATAAATACGTTTTCATTCAGTTGTAAATCGTTTAGAAGCTTAGTTATTTAAACTAACTATAACCAACCTAAAGCTTGTCTCTGTCAATTTATGCTAAAACAAAAGGTTGGATAATACTGTTACATCTCTTAGCCACCAATAGTAGGATTAGCAGCTCTTCCTTCAGATATTAACAAACTCTCACTAGACCTGTCTAGTTCAATCCAAGCAACAATTATTTATCTTTGGAATATTGTACAATATGAATTTATTTTAAGTTTTAAGTCAGATATTTTATTTTTGCCGACGTTCCGACCCGTATTTCAGGTCCTCATCGGGGTTAAATGAGAAGAAACCGGACAAATGGCTAACCGGACGATTTTACAGTGGGATTCCTAAATTTTGCCTATCCAGGTATAATTAGGATAGGGATCTTTAACGAGTATCTGACATCGTACAGGCTCGGGACCTCCAATTTACGTCCTATCCGAGGGACGGCAAGTCTAAGGATTTTTTACTCCCATTAAAAAATCCTAGGGCCACCGCTGGGCGCGAACCTGCGACCTTTAGTATTGTAGGTTGCCAAGCTAACCACTATACCACAGGTGACCGCTTATAGCTATTGAAGCAAGACCATGATAAAGGTAATAAAAAAAAATGAGATAAAATTAAAAAAAAAAAAAAAAAAACTAAACCGACTTCGAAACCTAGGAACCAGTAAAAATAAATGCACTGAAAAGTATGAAATGATTACCTTATGATTTTTATGAATTCAGGCTCTGAGGATTAGTGAAAGGAAAATAATGAGACGAATATTCTGGCCCCTTTGCTCAGAAGGAGAATGGAGGATAAGGACGAATCAGAAGTTGGATGAACTACTGGAGCATCAAGATAACTTGTGCTTTGCGACGGCCAGAAGAGTTAGCTGGATGGGAAAGGTAGGGATAGCTGATGCATGATCTTCTCAACGCGAAGAGGACACTCAAAGAGGAATTCTCTGTAAATAGGAAAAGAGGACGGCCGAGAAATTCTTGCAGAGATTATTTAGAGGGACATCTGAGTAATGAGTTATAAATATAATAATATAAATGAGTTAGAGGGAAATCTGAGGAGAAATGGAGAGTTAAAGCGCAGAGCAGGAGAGTCTGGAGAAAGATCGTGACGGAGGCCAAGGTCCACACCGGACTGTAGAGCCGGTCAGTAAGTAACTAACCCCACTTTGTTTTGTGCAGGGTGTCCAGAAACAGTATTCGGGGTTTGAAAGTTGAATAAAATGTCAAATATAGAATATCAAGTAGGATGTTTACGTTTTGATTAAACAGAATGAACTGGAAATTTATTTAGAAAAAACAATATTGGCTAGGTGTCCACCATAACGCTGCTGGCACCCCTCGAATCTCAAACGCAGTAAATAGTCAGCGTTACTGTGAAATGATAAGAGGTTTTTTGGCCCAAGAACTTCAAGAGTTTAAAGGATATAACTCTAGAACATGGTTTCTGCAAGACTGGCCCACTTGCCATACTTCAGACCTATCAATTGCTACGGTAAACGAATTATTCCAAAACAAAGTGATTTCTCGTAGGGGCACCATTAGCTGGCCTCCCAGGAGTCCCGATCTCAGTCCTCTTGACTTCTTTCTATGGGGATACCTGAAAAGTAGGGTATACTAAAAGAAACCGACGAATCTAACGCAATTTAAGCAAAATATCAGAACAGAAATAACGGCAATCTCAGGAACAATGTGTCAACGCGTTTTTAGAAATCTGCGTTTGAGATTCGAGGATTGCCAGCTTGTGTGGACACCTAGACAATATTGCTTTTTCTAAATAAATTTCCAGTACATTGTTTTTAAATAAAACATCCTAATTGATATTACATATTTGAGATTTTATTCAACTTTCAAACCCCGAATACCCTTTTTGGACACCCTATATATTTTTATATATAGTTTATAATTTTTATTATTATTATATAATTTTATATTTTTATATTCCCTAAAATGAAGTATAAAATGCCTAAAACTAATATTACTGTAACGCTTTCGTTGGTTAAACAGCTGGTTGAGTGAAAATAACAATTAGGGTCTGGCCACACATGTCCGCACCGGATCCGCACAGTAGCAATAATACAGGTTATGTTCAGAATATTTTTAATTTAACTTACATATTACCTTTAGTTATGCCTAAAGTGGCCTGTGTCTGACATGTGTGGCTTGAACTTTAGGCATAACTATAGGTAATATGTAAGTTAAATTAAAAATATTCTGAACATAACCTGTATTATTGCTACGGTGCGGATCCGGTGCGGACATGTGTGACCTTTATCAGTGCTACACAAATTATGAAAACACATATATCCAAACAGGTTACAAAAATTATCACTTTGTGACACACAAATAACCATATCACTTGAGCTTCAGAACAAGATCAAATCTCCATCGTTCCTTTTATATAGTCATCAGAGGACGGGCTTCGAAGGTTCTGGGCCAGCGTAGAAGGTACTCGAACATCGAAGTCACAAACATGTACATACTAGTAGTCACAACGCAGTGCAAACTATGACAGTTTATTCAAACTGTTAGTTCGTTCTAACAAAAGGTCTAGAACTATTCTAAACCATTTGTTTTGTGCTTTGTTTCACGTTACAATAATAAAAAAGTTAGAAATGATACTAAATGAAAAAACTGACTGAGATTTTAGAATATATAAAAAAAAAAATATTGAAAATTTTAATTAATCAAAACAGAAAAAAATATCGGTATTACTAGCAGCTCCAAGATGGCGGCCGGCGTGAGTAAACAAAAAGGTATTCCGATCACGCCCTACATGATATTCACGATTCAGTTCGGGTTTACCGAAAGTTCCCGAGATCCGATGTCGGCTTTCTCCACATTTTTGAAGGGGAATTCATTCGTTGCTTATTTTTATTAGGTTAGGTCTGATGCAGCTACGCAGTCTGTACCTATATCCAAATGGCATATTTATATAAGGAATTTTCAACAGCTCGTCGAAACTTGGAAGCATTGATCGAAAAATGATTGATATATACGTGTAACGTTTAATTGGGTTAGGGCACAATAACGTTAACAAATATGAACATTTAATTTAATTAATGTTGCGCAGAGGCAATGTCGTAACCAATGAAGGTCTACTGAAGTGCGATTATTGCTAGTTGAAACGTATTTAATTAAATTAATTCTATTTAGTGGATTATAATACAGTTAGCCGATAATTATAGTTAAATTGATTTTAATAGATAAAATTTCTTAAACCTTTTACTCCCTTTCTTCAATCTAATAAATCATGTACAGTTTGTTCTTTTTCCTATGGAGACATATCATTTAAAATCATCATCAAATCATTTTTAAAAATATCTTTTTTTGTAATTCAAATACATTTTTCTTGAAATAACAAAAAAATAATAATCTGCTGGTTAAGAATACTCGGATTCTTGTATTATTAATTCATTTGTACCTTTTGCATTTATATGTGCATTTAACTTGAACCCATTTAATCATTAAAACAGGACAATAACATAGGTTTAAAAAACAAACAAATAAATTTACAAAACAAACGATTAAATTTATTTGTTAAATATTGCTATGGCCTCTTTAGTTTAAAATTTAAAATTGTATGCAACCATCACAGGAAATTTTCATATATGTATTGAAATAGTACTTCTACTGATATCTATTGTTGTACTTAAATTATGTTAAAGAAACATTCATTTGAGCATTACGTTGGTTGAGACCCCCCCATTATTGAGTCGGGGAGGTTGGTTATCTGGACTACATCTGCTCGGGAACTCTCGGTTAACCCGAACTGAATCGTGAATATCGTGTAGGGCGTGATCGGAATACCTTGTTGTTTACTCACGCCGGTCGCCATCTTGGAGCTCCTCATCCGAAGTAATACCAAAATATCACTTCAATTCTTTGTTTTTTGTTTTTTTATTAAGGATCCACACCTTCCTGTCTTTCGTTTCCTCTTCACTCAATCCATGACTTATCCATACTTTCCTTTACTATATTTATCTACTGTATACCTGGTCTTCCCCTTTTTCTTCTTCCTTCTGTCTCCCATCCCGATATCATTCTTGATATATTCGAACCCATTCTTTTCACGTGGCCATAATATGTTTCCTTCAACGTTCATTTTTTCTCTTATATGGCTGGTTTATCCTTGAAATCCTGGCCGACCTCCAAAAATCCATTTCTACCGTCAAAAGTCTTTTTTCCTCTGCTCTGTTAAGAGTCCAAGTCTCGGAGCCATACAACATGATACTCTCAACCACTAATGCACCATATATTACTTTTTTGGTTTTGCCAAGAATATTGCTGCTCCAGAGAAGAGAATTCAGCATACAATTGGCTTTCTTTTATTATTCTTTTATTCACTTCCGAGTCTGTAGAGCCATTACACTCTAATATGGATCCAAGGTACCTAAAATGATCCACTCTTTCTAGATTTGATATGACAGCGTCGTTCGCTTCACCCACGTCTGTACACATGTATTTTGTCTTTTTCTCATTCACTTTCAATCCCCATTCTTTGTATTGTTCCATAATACAAATAAATGATAGCAATGCAAATAAATAATTTGCATCTTCTTCTTATGCAATGATCACCTGGTCATCAGCGAATAAGAGATTCTTTGTTTTCTAAATCTAAATTATTTTCTAAATTAGAAAAATGATAAAAAACAAACGTAAAAACGTTGCTGGCTAAAAAATATTCACCAGCTGTTAATTATTGTAATCGATATTGATTTGTTTCGAGGTTTTTTGGGTCCCAAAGAAGTAATACAAGCCAGATACTGCCGAAAACTCTTAAAACTCGGGTCTTTTGTACAATAAGCATACACTTTTCAAGAACTAGTAACAGTTACTCATTTTATTATTATTTGGAACATATGATTCACCTCTAACCTAATTCTCTATTTAAACGCATTCATTTATCAGATTTACATGAAAAACACCAAAAATGAATTTGCTTAAGTTAAGCCAGTTAATATCTAATGAGAAAGTTTCAGTCCGGTTTCTTCAGAAGAAGGGATTAATCCATTCTGAGAAAAAGTGCTCCAGACTTCATAAAATGAAAATTTATTATAGAAGCAACAGAGGCCAATTTGGAAGTGTAATCGGACAGGATGTAAGAAGAAAATTAGCATTTTTAAAGGTACGTGGTTCGAAAACAGCAAAATACGTGGAGAAGAAGATATGAGAAGGAAGACCTTTTTCATAAAATATTGCATTCAATGTTTGAATATTGGCCACCTTCAGCATGATTTCTTTTGTTCATTATTAAATAAAGTTATTTTCTTTTTTATAAACAAGCATTTATCTTGTTTTGTAAACATAACCTAGAGTTTAGTAAAGTAACACATGTTTTCTAAGAAAAAATATAACAATAATAATTATTGTTCCGTGTGATGGCTATTGTCATCTTAAATCATTTCTATCTGCCATAAGTTCAATGTTTTGAGCTTTTGCTACAAAGAGAAGTGGTGAGGTGTTAATAATAGGGAAAAAATAAAAATAAATACTCTTTGATATTTGATTATTTGATTTATTATTATTAATAATATATGTAGTTATATTAAGGTGCAAAGTCTGGGTAAACATCAGTATATAGGGATGCTGTTCAGTATATACTAATAATAACTGATTAAGGTGGTATGGTTGAGTCGATATTTATTAATTTCATGCAGAAGAACAAGCAGGATTATCGTCTCCTGTAACTTTGCAAAGTGCTGTTCTAAAATCTGTGTTAGCACTTTCAGCCAGATCGTCATCGCGTTGCTAAAAAACAAAAATAAATAAATAAAATAAACTTAAAAATATAGAGTTATGTTTTTTTTTTAACTTATAGTTACTTAATCAGCTTACATCACTAACTCGCTTTTTTTCCGATATACTTACTCTTAAGAGAAAATGGTAGTCGTTTTTAAAATCTAGTGAATATGAGGAGGAATAAGTTTAGTTTATTATTAATGTTCAGTCTAATGACCTCGATCAGGCGAGTGAAGTTGACGAGAAGAAAAGACAAATATATGAAAAGTGGATTCCTTTTCTCAAAGAGAGGTTCCGCGAGAGCTTCGGCGAGAGAGTTCCACGTGAGAGGCATTTGGTTCGGAGCCCGCGGAACTATACTTAGGTAAACCAGGAACTTCACGGAAACACCTATAGAGAAACAGGTTATGAAAAGCAAGCACGATGCGGGAGGAACCTCAAACCATGCTGCATTTTCTTACAGTAGGGGAGAGCGGGATTGGTTGGCAACAGTTTTCACTTTTTTGATTGTTGTGTCGTTCCTGTTAATATAATCCCTATAGGGCTGATACCACTGTAAACACCAAGTATTAGAGCACTTTAAGTATTTTTTTCACCACATAAGATCATCATATACTAAGATCATCATAAGAAAATTGAAGAATTCGTCAATCCAGAGTATGCCAATCAACTCCCAAGGTGGGGAAGGTTGTCCTAGAAGGTGGGAGTGTTTAGCCATCTCATTCAAGTACTGCCTGGCACATATTATTGTTATTAAAAGCTGCATTATAATGGTATAATAATTTTGAATCGGATATTAACAGCTTTTAAGGGAAAATAGAATGACGATAGAAGTTTAGACTGTCGCACACAGGGGTATTTGGCCCTAAAATTTGGCCAAAACCCATTTTTTTAAATTTGAAATTTCTGGTAAATAATGACTGGAAGTTCAGGTAGAGGACCTGTTGGATCATGCAAGATGATTTTTATCTCTTCCAGGCCCTTAATCCGGCGGCTATTCTAATTCAAATCCGACCTTATCCTTTAACTCGTCTGTGCTCATATTTATTGGTCTACAAAATATATTAATTTTCTTTGTTCTTACTGAAGTATCGGCATTTTCATATGATGGATAGTTCGAGGCAAGGTTTGTACTTGTTATCCAGATAGTTATAATTTTTTTGTATTCAATACTAGTATCGATATCTTTTTGTTTTTTGGTAGGTATATTTTAGAGCTAAAAATTAAATTAGAAGGTTAAAAAGTTATACTTCTGGGCATTTCTGGGAAACGAAATATTTTTTATGATAATGTATAATTACCGTAGATTATGTTTCTTGAAAAAAATTCTGCGAATAGCTGCGATTGGGAGACTTATAATTTTTTATTAATAAAATGTCAATTTCTTTAAATAATAAAAAAAATTCAATTTTGTTATATTTTCATTTATTTGTATTTTAGGATCTTCTGGAAGAAAAACTGTAACCTGAATGAAATTATTTAACAAATTTTTAAAGTCAAAACATTAGCTTTTAAAAAAAAGAAGGAATTTTTGGTGTCTTTTCTCATTGGGAAATATTGTAATAACCTAGAGCATGTGAAAGAGCTAAAACAAAATTATCCATTTTGAGGCATGATTTCCAAGTCAGATAGAATGCTTCTTCAAGGAAAAGAAATGTTTTTGAAACAGCAACAAGAAATGGCTAAGTGGGACGAAATCAATTAAAAGCTCAAGATCTTGTGGACGCTCTGAAAAATCATTTGTTACATTAAAATTTACAACGGATGCGGAGAAACTTTATCAATGGTATGCTATGACACCATCTGTTCATAAAATTTTAAGGGATGGTTTTGGAGTGATAAAAAGCCCTCTGCTTCATATTGGTCTTTTATCTGAGGAAGCAGCAGAAACCCGAAATAACCATTTCCGGGTTTATAGAGAAAAAATAAGACCAGAAAATTTTCCCCAACAGAGTGCAATCTTGATGTAATTAATATTGACATCAGATCCAGTTATCACAGGTATGAGAAGTTCAAGAAAAAAGGTATCAGGTTTTGTAAGGAAACTTTAGAAATGTTGTCTCCCCCAACCAACTTAACCGATAGTGGTGATTCCGAAAGTTCATAAAGTGACGAGGAAAGTGAATAATGAATAATTAAATTTAATATGCATTATTGAGAAAGGTTGGTGCGTTTCTTCCTCGGATATAAGTTGTGTTTCGAAGAGATATTAAACAATCCTTAATGAATTAGGAAAACATTTTTTTTCTTTATCACCATAACTTTTTATAATCACCTATTTTACACTGTTTTCATTTTTTAAAAATAATAGTAATACATAAATGATAATAAATCTTTAATCAGTTACAAGCATATTTCATGGGTGCAATGCATAAAAAGAAAATAATATGAACATAAATTCTAAACCCATGGATGCCTATTTCACAGTCGCTGGATTTATGTAAAAATTTATTTTACGAAAAATTTCTCCTTAGAGTATTTTTTTAACTGCTGAAAAATCATTTTTAATGTCTATTACAAATAAAGAAGCCATTTTGAGGACTTTTGAATTAATAAAATGGAAGGAAATAGTTTTGGCCAGCTTTTCGGGTCAAATACCCCTGTGTGCACACAGGGGTATTTGGCCCTAAAAGCTGGCCAAAACCCATTTTTTGAAGTTTGAAATTTCAGGTAAATAATGACTCGAAGGTGAAGTAGAGGACCTATGGGATCAAGCAACATGATTCTTATATCTTCCAGGCCCTTAATCCGGCGGCTATTCTAATTCAAATCTGACCTTATCCTTTAACTCGTCTGTGTTCATAAGTATTGTTCTACAAAATATATTAATTTTCTTTGTTCTTACTGAAGTATCGGCGTTATCATATGATGGATAGTTCGAGGCAAGGTTTGTAATTGTTATTCAGATAGTTATAATTTTTTTGTATTCAATACTAGTATCAATATCTTTTTGTTTTTTTGGTAGGTATATTTTAGAGCTAAAAATTAAATTTGAAGGTTAAAAAGTTATATTTCTGGGCATTTCTGGGCAACGAAATATTTTTTATGATAATGTATAATTATCGTTGATTATGTTTCTTGAAAAAAATTCTGCGAATATCTGCGATTCGGAGACTTATAATTTTTTATTACTAAAATGTCAATTTCATTAAATAATAAAAAAAATTCAATTTTGTTTTATTTTCATTTATTTATGTTTTAGGATCTTCTGGAATAATAATAATAACTAGAAGGGAATTATTTGATACTTTTAAAGTCGAAAGCATTGGTGTTAAAAAAATAAGTCTTAGTCTTTTCTCATTGGGAAATATTGCCTAGCTAATAGCCTAGAGCAGGTGAAACAGCTAAAACATAAATGATTAATTTTGAGGCATGATTTTTAAGTAAGATGGAATGCTTCTTCAAGGAAAAGAAATGTTTTTGAAACAGCAACAAGAAATGGCTAAGTTGGACGATATCAATTAAAAGCTCAAGATCTGGTGGACGCTCTGAAAAATCATTTGTTACTTTAAAATTTACAACGGATTTATCAATGGTATGCTATGACACCATCTGTTCACAAAATTTTAAGAGATGGTTTTGAAGTGATAAAAAGCCCTCTACTTCATATTGGTCTTTTATCTGAGGAAGCAGCAGAAACTCGAAACATTTCCGGGTTTATAGAGAAAATAAGACCAGAAAATTTTACCGGATAGAGTGCAATCTGGATGTAATTAATAGATTAATATTGACATCAAATCCAGTTATCACAGGTATGAGAAGTTCAAGAAAAAAGGAATCAGGTTTTGTAAGGAAACTTTAGAAATGTTGTCTCCCCCAACCAACTTAACCGATAGTGGTGATTCCGAAAGTTCATTAAGTGACGAGGAAAGTGAATAATGAATAATTAAATTTAATATTCATTTTTAAGAAAGGTTGGTGCGTTTCTTCCTGGGATATAAGTTGTGTTTCGAAGAGGTATTAAACAATTCTTAATGAATTAGGAAAACACATTGTTTTTCTTTATCACCATAACTTTTTATATTCACCTATTTTACACTATTTTCATTTTTTTAAAATAATAGTAATAGATAAATGATGATAAATCTTTAATTAGTTACAAGCATATTTCATGGGTGCAATGCATAAAGAGAAAATAATATGAACATAAATTGTAAACCCATGGATGCCTATTTCACAGTCGGTGGATTTATGTAAAAATTAATTTTATGAAAATCTTCTCCTTAGAGTATTTTTTTAACTGCTAAAAAAGCATTTTTAATGTCTATTACAAATATAGAAGCCATTTTGAGGACTTTTGAATTAATAAAATGGAAGAAAATAGTTTTGGCCAGCTTTTCGGGTCAAATACCCCTGTGTGCGACGATGCTACAATGGGAGTCCTCAATTTAGCCAATCCTGATATAGTTGAGTAGGATTAGAGATCTTTAACGAGTACCTGACATCGTACAGGCTTGGGACCTCCATTTTACGTCCTACCCGAGGGACGGCATAGCATAGGATTTTTTACTCCCTTAATTTGGCAACGTCACTTATAAATGACATCTGCTTTTTCAGTCAATAAAATTAAAAATTGCAAGAAATTTACAGGTTTTCAGGCAATGTCACTTAGGAAGGACTATTAGCTTCTAAAAGGAGTCACCAGGGGCGCTTTTAGCAGTCCATGTCTCAAGATATCAACAAAGGAAGGTAGCAAGTTGTTGTTCCTTTTGGAACTGCTTGTTGCTTGTATTGGATATTGTTTTTTTAGTTAAATCAAGTTATTTCAATTATTTATTTATATCTTTCTTCCTTGGATATAAGGTAAGTCAAATATTCATTTTATCTATCAAAAGCTATTTATAAGACTGATTTATGGATAAATTAACTAATGTCCTTTATATAGGACATTGCTAAGTTCTGTGCATTTGAATGTTAGAAGGTAATGTCTTTTATAAAGGATATTGCCATAACCTGCTAATGCTTGTTTTCTTTAATATTTCCCTTTTATATGATATGATAATCCACATTTTGGTTTTTTTAGATGAAAATGCTATTCAGAACAAGAGCAGAGAAGATTCAATAAAATCCTAGGGACACCGCGGGACACGAACCTGCGATCTTTACTATTGTTGGTTGCCATGCTAACTACTCTACCACACGTGACCCCAAGGTTACATTTGAAGTGGAAAAGATTAAATTTGACGTGTAAAAGGTTACACTAGAAGTGAAAATGCTGTATAAAAGCTCCATTTGACTCGGTCCTAAGCAGACCTGGGCATTATTTTAAATAAAAGTATTTTAAATACAAATGAAAATACTCAAATAAAAAAAAAAGTATTTTCATTTTAATTCTAAAATACTAAAATAAAAAAAAAAAAAAAAGTATTTTCATTTTAATTCTAAAATAGTAAAATAAAAAAAAAAAAAAAGTATTTTCATTTGTATTTTAAATAATAAAATAAAATAAATCTTAAGTTGGTTGTTTGAAGTTAAACAATTTTCGTAATAGTATAGTGTAGTCCTTTGCACTAGAGCTCTCACTCCTAAATATTGAGCAAGTACATTTATTTCAGTTTGATGTTGCTTGTTTGTTTTTTTTTAGGGGGGGGGGGGGCGCAATCATTAACCATGCACCCCGATTTCAACAAATTTTGTCACATTGGTGGTTTTTGATTATCTAAATAGACGTCTAATGAATTCATTTCACATAAATGGTTTTATGCATAGGTTTTGGGGTGGAGGGTTAAATATAAACTTTTTACCGCCATTTCCGATTGTCACAAAATATCATACAAAGATTGTTCATAAGTCAAATAACAAGGCCAATTCCTCATAATTTTTACTATAAAAAGGTTTTTTATGGGGGAGGGGGGGGGGTAATTATAGACTTTTTACCGGTTTATTCGAAAGTAAAAAAATCAAAAATTAAGTTAGAGCCATACGCGAAGGCATAAACAGGATCCCAATTTGGAGACAACTCCAAAAGAGTTAGTAAACATAGTAAAAATGTGTATGACTGATAGATTCAATAGAGTTAGAATCGGTCATTAGTTTTCCGAGAGGTTGACGGTCGTTCGAAATTAGAGAGGAAATTCAGGCAAGATTAGAGGTAAGAAATGCTAGTCATTAACGTAATTATTTAGCACACGCCTTCTTCCTTAAAACTTAAAAATTCGAGTTTACAAAAATATTATTCATCCTGCGGTTCTTTAAGAATGCAAAACTAGCATCAGTTTTTTTACTGAGAATCAGATACATTACACCAAGCAAAGACAACCGAAAAAAATTTAGATAAAAACAGTCGATTTATTAATCAATTGCAATATTAAAAAAAAAAAATTATTAATCAACTTCAATGCACAAGCTAATAGGTTTTAAAAGTATTTTGTATTTCCATTTTAATTTTTTTTTATTTAAAATAAAAATTAAAATACTTTTTGCCCAGGTGTGCTCCTAAGGTAAGAACTATGGAGAGCTTTTGAGGTTAAGATTATTGCCAGAGAACTAATACTAGCGGTCAAATCAGTTTATCAAAATCCAAAAGATATTGTTAGAATAGGATGGATAGAATCCAGACCTTTATGAGTGGAACATGAATGAAGCAGGTTAGGTAGTTCTCCAATTCCTCTTCTCTTCATAAATTTCTACTATTTTATTTATTATTTCCCATTTAGATTTGCACTTGCGCTGTGGCGCATCCAGCAAATTTGGTCACTGTTGCTTTTGACTTAGACTATCTTGAGGCATTATAATTCACTAAAGTAAGAGATCTCTTGGCCAACTTCGTTTCAGTCGACGTCGAGGCTGACCAGGTAACAGGGAGGAGGAAAGAGAATGGATGAGTGAGTTAGGGCGATGTAGTGTTGAATAGTGGAATGTTTGATATTTGTCGTGTATTAAAGATTTTACTCTCGGTATGTTCATGTCATTGTGCAGTGTATGATTCGAAATAAACCAAGGTGCATTTGTGGTTTTTCTGAGAATTTTGGATTGTGTAGTTTGTATTTTGTTAATGTGGATGTGTTTTGCGGAACCCCAAAGTTCTGCTCCGTATGTCCGAATAGGTCTTAAAATAGTAGTGCAAATTATTCGCTTGTTTCTTAAGGTGAGTGTTGATCTGTAGTCCAGGAGATGTGAAAGCTGCTTGTACTGTCTGTTGAATTCCAGTTTTTTAAAATTGGTATGTACGAGGTTCCAAGTTAGTCGTTTGTCTAAGTACAGTCCGATTATTCATATATTTCATGAATGAAATACATAAAATCTGCAAAATGAGGACTGCCCGAAGTAAAGTAGGTGTATGGAATATGAGAAATGTTCAAGTGCAAGATTATTTATACGCGGCTGACTCTCAGTTCAAACTACAGCAAGCTGCGCTTGAATGCAAAGAGAAATCAGGAAGAAAAGGCCTATCGCTCAATACAAATAAAAGCAAAATGTTGCAAATGGGAAGGGAGCCTCAGGAAATAAATACAAAATTCATCTACTTACAGGCTTCACAGCTCCAGCGGAAGGCCCAGCCAGTACACAGCCCGAGATGGCAGCCAATATGAAAATAAGATTCATTCTGTAAGCCTTTGGGATTCTGTTCGATGCAACCCTATTATATACAGTCACCGGCGATCGAGCTATAGAGTTATATAATAGAAAACAATAAAAAATATGATTTATCGTTTGTTAACAGAATATAAATTAGTCATTAATGTCACCTTGAGATCATTAATGCTCCTAGAATCGCAATAAATCTTATAAAATTAACATTATTATCAGTATCAGTTTGTTAATTTTACTCTCCTCTTCTTGAGACTCTCCAATTGATTTAAATTGAGGATTAGGGCGACCATCAAGTCTCAACATTTTTTCTTTCTTAAAACTTTATTCCAGCATACGTTTCGGCCGTTCGGCCATCATCAGGGCTGTAAGACAACATCAAGGTTTTATATTATTTACCGGATAAATACAAATTTTTCACTAAATTAGTATACTTCTATAAAAATCATCTAATAATCCAACAACAATTCATTCAAACCACAAGAAAAATTAGCTTTTTCCACAACTTAACATCAATTAATTAATCTCTATGCTAAAAACCTCTTTGATTTATATAATTCAAATATATGTACTAATAAATTATCAAAATTACCTGAAATGTGATTGATAGTCAAAAAATATTTTCTCTAAAATTCCACATTCTGTCTATCTACTACCCTATCTGCAATTCATAAATTAAGTCTACATCCCTGGGTAAGATTTCCAATGCTCAAAGTTCAATATCAAGGGATAAGGGATTCAACACAGCATATCAACAATATCAACACACTCAACATTAATATGTATCTCTAACTTATTAAAAAAAATCTGGTGCGATGCGCGCAACACTCAACTTTCACTTACGAACTTACTTGGATTAGAAATCGACATGTTTCAATATTATTTAAACGCCATTCCTCAACTTCACATATTTAAGTATATATATTTTATACTTTTACTTTATCTATTTATATATTTTTATACTTTTATCTCCATAAGTTATAGAGTATGCTGTAAAGCAAAATTTGATAATTCTCAGCACCTTTCGATTCATTATTGCTAATTTATATATGAAGGGACTAATTTCATCAACAGTCGAGTTTTTTTACTGCTTGCTTGTTTTTTACTACGAGTTTCTATTTGCAAATACATCGTGAAGGTGAATCGATAGGTGTATTTTAAGCCGTTTTTGAGTAAATAAAAAAATCGTAAACATTAGATAAAATTCTTTAAATAAAGTACCCCCTCCGTTAAACCAATTTCGATGAAATTTCGGCTGTCGCATCACGGTCATATACATGCATCAAATACCAAGTTTGATTGAAATCGTTAAATCCGTTTTTGAGTAAATACAAAAAAACACGTGAAAATGGGACAACATTTAATAAGTAAAGTGCCCCTTCCAATTAATAAATCTTGATGAAATTTTTACTGTCGCATCGCGTGCATATAGATACACCAAATACCGAGTTTAATAAAAATCGTTAGAGCCGTTTTTGAGAAAATCGAAAAAAAACCTAACAATTAGACAAAATTCTTTAAATGAAGTACCCCCTCCGTTTGACCAATTTTGATGAAATTTTTGCTGTCACATCACGGGCATATACATACACTAAATACCCAATTTGATCAAAATCTTTAAAGCCGTTTTTGAGTAAATAAAAAAAAAACACGTGAAAATGATACAAAATTCATTAAGTAAAGTACCCCCTCCGGTTAATCAATTTTGATGAAATTTTTACGGTCATATCTGGGGCATATTAATACACCAAATACTTAGTTTAATCAAAATCGTTAGAGCCGTTTTTTAGAAAATCGAAAGAAACCTAAAAAGTTATTGAGTAAAGTACCCCCTCCCTTTAAGTAATTTTGATGAAATTTATGCTGTCACATCACGGGCATATACCTATACTAAATACACAATTTCAGGATCACACGGTTTATAGTTTTTGAGCTAGTCTGTTCACACCCACACACACACACAGACACACAGACACACACACACACACACACACAGACCATTTCGCGGGACTTGGTCATTTCGACTCAGGGGACCCCAAAACGTGTATTTCCGTTGAAAAACCGGAAGTCGAAATTTTTCACGATCGCAATACTTCAACTTACTATATATTTCATATATAGATAAGTGAAAGTAAAAATGAACTTTACTGCTGTAAAAAGTTATAAGACCGTTATCTATCTCATTCATAAAATTAATTATTTATGTTTTGTTAAGTAGCATGTAACATTCAGCATGGTTTGAGTTGACTCGCTTTTCATAACGTGTTTCAGGTAGAACCTCAACAAATAGACGATATCTCATATCATCATGTGATATATTCTGGATTTAATTAATATGTATGTATTAGTGCATAAGATTAATTTGATACATTTTTGCTGTCTATTTTGATTGTACTAAACCATATTCTTTACTAGCTGTATATACCGGTTTCACCTGGAGAATTTCATTTTTTAAATCTATAAAATCTATAAACTGAGACTTTAATCGACTCAAACGGCCGATTTCGTAAAAAGCAATGTAAAGTGAGATCAAAACGGTTTTCAATTCAGGTCTGTGCGGTTTATAGTTTTTGAGCTAGTCTGTTCACATACACACACACACACACACAGACCATTTCGAGGGACTTGGTTAATTGGACTCAGGGGACCCCAAAACGTGTATTTCCGTTGAAAACCGGAAGTCGAAATTTTTCACGATCGCAATACTTTCCTTACTATAATTTCATATATAGGTAAGTGAAAGTAAAAATTAAACTCTATGCTAAAAACCGCATTAGTTAAACACTCAGAAGACCTGTAGTATTTAATCACGAATTTTATTTTGAAAATGCACAAATCTGAAATAAAGAAGAAAATAATACATGGAGAAAATTGCAAGAGGCAATTCACATTTATGAAAATATAAGAAATTCCATAAGTTTTAGAAAAGACTCCAGAAACATAAACCAGTTCTATGGTGAAGTACTAGAAAAAATAAACAAAAAGGAATTTAATTTTTTTTTTTTTAAATTTTGAAAAGTTAGAGATATTAATGTTGTATGTGTTGATATTGTAGATATGCTGTGTGGAATCCCTTATCCCTTGATATTGAACTTTGATCATTGGAAATCTTACCCAGGGATGTAGACTTAATTTAAGAATTGCAGATAGGGTAGTAGATACCTATATTTTTTTAACTATTTTAGGACAAACCACAGAATGCGGATAATTAGAGAAAAAAATTTTTGACTATCAATCACATTTCAGGTAATTTTGATAATTTATTAGTACATATATTTGAATTATATAAATCAATGAGGTTTTTAGCATAGAGATTAATTTATTGATGTTAAGTGGTGGAAATTGTTGTTGGATTATTAGATGATTTTTATAGAAGTATACTAATTTAGTGAAAAATTTGTATTCATCCGGTAAATAATATAAAACCTTGTTGTTGTCTTAGAGAAGTTTTAAGAAAGAAAAAGTTTTGAGACTTGATGGTCGCGCTAATCCTCAATTTAAATTATTATCGTTATAAAATTAAACTAATCTTTCCTCAATAAATTATTCGATATTGTATCTCTAGCGATAATTAAACGTTGAGGTTGTGTAATAGCACGGATTCGTATAATAATTTTCTTGCCGTTACAAGGTCAAAAATTATTTGAACTATAATAAAAATCTTGCCAATAGGCCCAATATCAAGGGGAGGATTTAGGACCAAATTTGGGGGGGGGGGGCACGACCTCCATGTCTCATAATCACGCGGCTGACACCATAATTTTTACTTACACTTAACTGTATATGAAATATATAGTAAGGGAAAGTATTACGATCGTGAAAAAATTCGTGTTGCGGTTTTCAACGGAAATACACGTTTTGGGGTACCCTGGGTCCAAATAACCAAGTCCCGCGAAATGGTCTGTGTGTGTGAACAGACTAGCTCAAAAACTATAGGCCATACAAAACTGAAATTGGGTGTTTGGTATATGAATATGCCCGCGATGTGACAGCGAAAATTTCATCATAATTGGTCAAACGGAGGGGGTACTTTATTTAAAGAATTTTGTCTATTTTTTAAGTTTTTTTCGATTTTCTCAAAAACGGCTCTAACGATTTTGATTAAACTTGATATTTGATGTGTGTATGTGCCCGCGATATGGCAGTCAAAATTTCATGAAAATTGATCAATTGGAGGGGGCACTTTACTTAATAAATTTTCTCCCATTTTCACGAGTTTTTTTTTTATTTACTCAAAAACGGCTTTAACGATTTTTATCAAACTTGGTATCTGATGTATGTATATGCCCGCGATGCCACAGTCAAAATTATTTCTAAATTGATTAATTGGAGGGTGCACTTTACTTAATAAATGTTGTCTCATTATCACGTCTTTAATCAAAAACGGCTTTAACGATTTTGATCAAACTCAGTATTTGGTATATATATGCCCGCGATGTGACAGTCAAAATTTCATCAAAATTGATCAATTGGAGGGGCACTTTACTTAATAAATGGTGTCTCATTATTACGTGTTTTTTTTATTTACTCAAAAACGGCTTTAACGATTTTGATCAAACCTGGTATTTGATGTATGTATATGTCCGCAATGCGACATCCGAAATTTCATCAAAATTGGTGAAACGTAGGGGGTACTTTATTTAATAAACTTTTTCTTATGTTCACGTGTTTTTTTTATTTACTCAACACAGGCACTAATGATTTTGATCAGACTGGATATTTGGCGTATGTATATGCTTACAATGTGACAGCCAAAATTTCATAACTTTTTTCTAATTTTTACATTTTTTTCGAATATCCCAAAAACGGCTTTAATGGTTTTGATTAAATTAATCATTATTAATCAAAATCAAGTCATCTTTTTACATTATATATAGAAATGGCAATTAAAAAAACATGTCGATTTCTAATCTAAGTAAGTTGGTAAGTGAAAGTTGTGTGTTGCGCGCACACACCATGTTGTGTGCGCACACACATGTGCACCAGACTTTTTAACAGAGATTATTGACTCGTATTGCGATCTGAACAAGCAAAAATGTTATGTTTAGGGCATAGTGGCTATCAAAGTTCATTACTGGTCTAAAAGTTGAAATGGCCAAAAATTTGAAGGGGGTCAAGACCCCTTTGATCCCCAAGCCAACAGCAGACATTTTATTTTATTTTTGAACAATTATCATTGTGCTCTGTCCATGTTATAAATTAATAGCTAATTTTTTTCGGTCGTAATATTTCAATTTATGTTGTGTTCGTAAGCTGATTGTAACAAGTAATAAATAAAACGGACAAATTAGCTCGAAAAAAGTCTGTGACTCAATAAATATACACTAAAACGATTTTAATTGACGGTAGGCCTTATAAAATTCTGGTACGATGCGCGCAACACACAACTTTCACTTACCAACATTTACGTCTTTTGATAAATATGTACAGGCTATTCTTCTAAATCACACTTTTTTCCACATTAATTTACTCTTTTTTATTCGAATCGCTCTCTAAAGTACACTAAAACGTTTTATTCTTAAACAAAAGTTTTACTTGTGATGATTCGTCAAGCATAATACTCCATCGCGTCTGATTTTATAATCTCTATTTAATTGCTGAAAATTTCATTTAGTTAGCTTGGAGACATGTAATTTCCATTAAATATGTATTTTGACAACTTTCCCATGAACAGAAGGACTTTAATTTTAATAAAGTGCCCCATCCGTTTGACAAATTTTGATGAAATTTTGGC
This sequence comes from Aelia acuminata, assembly GCA_911387785.2. Lineage (NCBI taxonomy): Eukaryota > Metazoa > Arthropoda > Insecta > Hemiptera > Pentatomidae > Aelia > Aelia acuminata. Next base: position 13,634,681 of record OU426981.1, read on the forward strand.
TGTCACGTCGCGGGCATTTAGTTACCATGAAACAAATAATTTCCATTAAATGAACAGAACATCTTTAATTATATACATCGCCTGTCATTAAAGGCTTACTCCCTTTGCGTGGGCTCAACGTGTTTTATGAGATGACGGGATATTTTTCTTTTTCCCTCCTTTATATGTTTACTTGATTTTTTTTACTTTCACTTACTTATATATGAAATATATAGCAAGGAAAGTATTGCGATCGTGAAAAATTTCGACTTCCGGTTTTCAACGGAAAAACACGTTTTGGGGTCCCCTGAGTCCAATTAACCAAGTCCCGCGAAATGGTCTGTGTGTGTGTGTGTGTCTGTGTGTGTGTGTGTATGTGAACAGACTAGCTCAAAAACTATAAACCGTACAAACCTGAAATTGGGTATTTGGTGTATGGATATACCCTCGATGTGACAGCAAAAATTTCATCAAAATTGGTGAATCGGAGGGGGTACTTTACTTAAAGAATTTTATCTAATTTTTATGTTTTTTTCGATTTTCTCAAAATCCGCTCTAACGATTTTGATTAAACTTGATATTTGATGCATGTATGTGCCTGCAATATGACAGTCAAAATTTCATCAAGATTGATTATTTTGAGAGGGGGTACTTTACTTAATAAATTTTGTCTTATGTTCATGTGTTTTTTTTTATTTACTCAAAAACGGCTTTCACGATTTTGATCAAACTGGGTATTTGATGTATGTATATGCCCGCGATGCGACAGCCGAAATTTCATCAAAATTTATGAAACGGAGGGGGTACTTTACTTGAAGAATTTTATCTAATGTTTAGGTTTTTTTTTATTTACTCAACAACGGCTGTAATGATTTTGATAAGACTGGATATTTGGTGTATGTATATGCTCAAAATGTGACAGACAAAATTTCATCAAAATTGGTCAAATGCAGGGGGCTCTTTGTTTCATAACTTTTTTCCAATTTTTACATTTTTTTGGAATATCTCAAAAACGGCTTTAATGATTTTGATTAAATTAATCATTTTTAATCAAAATCAAGTCATTTTTTTTAATATTATTTATAGAAATGGCAATTAAAAAACATGTCAATTTCTAATGTAAATTGGTAAGTGAAAGTTGTGTGTTGCGCGCATCGCACCAGATTTTTTTATATTTCATATTTAGCCATTTCTTATTTTTAGACGTAACGAGAGACAGTTTATTTTTTCATATAAACAAATACAAGACTTGAAGAGAAAATATAAAAAAGGCCCCTTTCTTTATTTAAACCCCCTCAGAACATTTTAATAATGATAAAGTTTACCTGATATTAAGAAAGACTTGATTTTCATTAAACACGACGAATTTGATGAAAATCATCAAAGCCGTTTTTGAGATAATCCAAAAAAAAAAGCTAACATCGGAAAAAAAAGTGAAATAATGTGCCCCCTCCGTATGTTCAATTTTGATGAAATTTTGGTATATGCATTGGTTTATGCATACACCAAATACCAGGTGAATATCTTTAAAGCCGTTTTTGAGAAAATAATAAAAAAAAAATCTTGAAAATGAGGCAACTTTATAAAATAAAGTCCCCCCTCCAATTGGTCAATTTTAATGAAATTTTGTCGGTCACATCGCAGGCATACACATATGTACATCAAATACCCAGTTTTATCAAAATCGTTAGAGCCGTTTTTGAGAAAATCGAAAAACACATGAAAAGTTATGAAAGTACCCCCTCCGTTTGACCAATTTTGATGACATTTTTGCTATTACATCGCGGGCATATACATACAATAAATACCTAATTTTAGGTTCATACGGTTCATAGTTTTTTAGCTAGTTCAGCCATAGTGTAGTGTTCAGACATACACACAGACACATGTAGAGACCAATTCGCGGGACTTGGTTATTTGGACTCAGCGGACCCCAAAACGTGTATTTTCCTTGAAGACCAGAAGTCGAAATTTTTCAAGATCGCAATACTTTAATACTCCGTTATTATATATTTCATACATAGGTAAGTTAAAGTAAAAATAAGTCATATGAGTCTACGATAGATTTTAACTCATGCGAAACCTTCGAATGCTAAAATACTTCGACATTTTAGGACATTTTCAGTTTTGCGCTTATATATATATATATATATATATATATATATATATATATATATATATATATATATATATATATATATATATATATATACTAGCTGTATATCCCGGTTTCACCCGTGGAATTTCATTTTTCTAATAAACGTTAACAATTCTATGTTATAGCTGTAGATCCCGGTTTCACCCAGGAAATTTCATTTTTCTAATGAACCGGTCGATTTCGTAATAAACCATTGTAAAGCGAGATCATTACGATTTTTATAACAATAAAGAATATCAGCTGAAGATCGGCTAAAGTTATGCATTTTTAATATGGACAGGTGTTCGCACCTGGTATGAAAGAATCACGGAGCGAAATTTGGAGAATTTAGGACAAACGGTATGGATTTCTATAAAGAACAAATAAACAAACAAACAGAATTTCATCTTCATTTTTATAGATTATAGCTGTATATCCCAGTTTCACACGGAAAATTTCATTTTTCTAAAGAAACGGTCGATTTCGTAAGGAAAAACATTGTAAAGGGCGATCATTATGATTTTTATAACAATTAAGGATATCAGCTGAAGATCGGTTGAAGTTATGCAATTTTAATATGGACAGGTGTTCGCACCTGCTCTGAAAGAACCACTGAGCGAAATTTGGAGAATAAAGAATATCAGCTGAAGATTGGCTGAAGTTACGCAATTTTAATATGGACAGGTGTTCGCACCTGGTATCATAGAACCACTGAGCGAAATTTGGAGAATTTAGGACAAACGGTATGGATTTCTATAAAGAACAAATAAACAAACAAACAGAATTTCAACTTATATATATATATATAAATATTGGTTGCGGGATGGCCGAGTGGGTGAACGCGTTAGCAAATTTACTTTGGCCATGAAAACCAAAATACGACTGATTACCCGAAGATAGTCAAGTTCAAAACCCGGAGCTTGAATAATAATACCGGACATTAAATGATACTCGACATAAATCCCCCACCCTCCCCACAGGGCCGCATAGCCTAAAAGGAGAAGAAGGGGAAGAACGAAACAAAATTTACATGATATAATAATCTTAATATATACGTTTATTACAAAATAAGAATAATAAAGTATTGAAAGTGGAATATATTACGAATATCCTGTATTCGTAATATCCTGTAAATTGGAATATCCTGTAAATCCGTACGGGTTTAGGAAGCAATTGAACACAAATCGCAGATACTCCACTCTGGATAAAAGGGTGGTTTCAAGAATTTTCCAGCGTTTTCCTCCTCCCCCCCCACCCACAGGATTGCTAATTGATTCCCTAAATATCCAGAGAGTCCTGGAGGATCCTGTAATTGGCTCAAGATGCCTTGAACAAACAGGAACTCTTTGTGTTCTCGTTTCGGGATTAGTTCTTTGTGGTTAGTGACGAGTAATTTTCTTCGTTTAAGGATAAGGATGCTTTGGATTGCCTATGTTACTTCCTGATAATTTATCCTTCTATCACTTTGTAAAATCTTATTAATATTATTAGTCTTATTACTTATAAAGTAGCAGAGTCGAAAAAAAATCATTATTTTAGCGGCAGAAAATTTAAAACCACTTTGTAAATGTTTAATATGAACAAAAATTTAGATTCCCAATTTATTTTTCCTAAGTCTAAATACTTTGGACTCTTTTCGAAAGAAGGGTGACTAGCATGTCGAAATGAAAAAATAAAGGCACAGAAATATGTTTAAAAATACTCCACTCTCAAAATAATAAGCACTAATGTGTGATATTTACATATTTTATTCTAGCCGACGTTTCGACGCAAATTTTAGATCATCATCAGGGCTAAATGAGCAAAACCAAAAAAACAACCCATCAGATAATTTATATAAACAGATGTAAATGTATGTGAAACTTTAAACAAAATTAAATAAGTTAGATAAAATAAACACAAACATATTTTTGTAGAATTTAAAAATTATAGCTCTTAAAGTATAACCATGATGAAAGTAATAAATGAAAATGAGATAAAACTTAAAATGGGATATCTGAGGTAATGTAGAGAAGTATATAAAACATAGGTGAACATATAATGAGGTTACAGAGGTCTGTAGCAATGAAGCCTAAGTAAATAAAATGAAATGTATACAAAATACAAAGTGGTGTGTAAATCGAAAATTTAAAAACGATAAACAAGATGGGGAATATAAAAATATAATTATACAAAATAAGTCAATGAATGAATGGTAAGAGATCTTTGGATGCGTTATGATTAAAGAATAATTATAAGATTTATGAGTGTGTAACACTAGAAGGATGGACGATAATTAAACTGAATATGACAGCTATGTAGTTGGGTGTGGAGCTAAAAGTATGGTTTTTCTCATTTAGCCCTGATAACGACCTAAAATTTGGGTCGAAACGTCGCACAGTGTCACGAGTATATGGGATAAGAAATCAAAAATCGTATTTCTTTTTTAACAAGGTTCATTATACTTTTAGGTAACTAAACAACACAAACATGACAGAAAAAATAATTTATTAAGGTATAAAATGTATATAGAGACTTACATATGAAATTTACGAACTTACAAAAAATAAACAATGAAAATTACTTATAAACATAACTTATTCTTCCCCATAACCACTAGATTGTAAAAACGAATACCATTTTCTCTTTACATTAAGTATATATTTTATAAATAAATATTTTTAATGATCGATTTTAGTTTTTTTTCATGAGCTTAGGATTTGCATCACAATTGTGGCATTTTTATGTAGTATTCATGTCACTTGAAATTTTATAGTTAAAATCGTTTGCTTTGTTATTTCGCAAGTACCATGGTAGACTCGTATTTCTTTTGGGATCAGATTCGCAATTCCTTAGTCCATATTGTGCTGAGATTCAATTATTAATGACGGTTCCTTTGCGAAAATAACATTTAGTAGCCGACAAAATAACGTGAAAGACGAAGTTTTATTTCCTCTCAGAACTTTATTATTTCCATCTTGATAGTACTTGCAGTAGGCAACTTGTCGGTAGTGGTCGACAAGAATAATTAACACTAATTTTGATTATGAACTAACCGTACGAATTGTCTCTTATGTTCTTCTTAACATCATCCGAACAATCAGATAAATTATTTTCTTGCATATTCAATCAAATAAACCATCGTTTCTGGGGCTTGGTTCAGTACTGCGCTAGACTTCGTACAGTTAAGAATTTTTTTTGATATCTAAAAACACAATATCCCCGTAAGGAGCAGCCAGAAGCAGATAAACTAGGCATCAAAATAAAGAAGAAGTGATGTACTATTTACAGATAAAGTTTGGAAAAACCGTTTTTTTTATGTTTTTTAGAAAATCATTTCCAAAGTTTAAAAACTGATGAAAATTTCTTATATAATAATAGAGAATATATCTTACCCATTTTTGCACTTTTAGACAAGATTAGTCAATGAGCAATTCACTTAAGACTGGCACTTTTACAGGTGAAAAGAGGAATTAAAATGTTTAAGTAATAAGATGGTAACAGCCAAAGTATATATATACTTTCCGAACCAGTTTTATACTTCGTATTTTTATCCATACTTCAAGTTAATCCTTAGCTTTGGGATTTTGTTTTTATATTGAAATATTTATGTTTTCTTTCTTTTCTAAGATTCTAAATTTTATATTAGCCCCCAAAATTTTTTTTTCCAAACTTTATTTTTCTTATTTTTGAACACTGCTCGTTACACTGTGCGTCGGCTAGAATAAAATATATAAATATCACATATTTGTGCTTATTATTTTGACCGCTCCTCCAACCAATTCCTGTTCATTATATCTACAGTCAACTATCTTCCACCATCATACTCCACTCTCTATTTTTCAAAATGTTCTAAATTGAAATTTAGACAGACACTCGATTTTGAAGAATCTCTAGGTGGTATTCATTAGGGATTGGTTTTTGAGGATGATACTGATATTTCGATTCTTCAAAATCGAGCAAGGACTGTATGCAGACAGTACTACTCGCTGTAAGTGATCCACTAGCTGATCTCTCCAAATTGGTTAGTGGGTGGAATAGCCTTATTCAGCCCCCGTTTAGTATCCAAGCATTATGCCAGATAACACCTATTGGACTGAAAGGTAGCTGGTTAACTCCCTGCCAGGTGCAAATCACGACAGGAAGAGATGCCGTTGGGTAAAAAAAAAGACAGAAACTGAATACATATACCTAATTACTTAAACTTATTTGTAGATATGCCTAACAGATTTTCGGTCAAACTAAAAAGAAGGACTTACAAAAATGTCAAACTTTTCTGTCTATCATGCTAAAATTTTGGGTTGTCTCCCGGTGTAAGGCTGATTGAAAATTTTTTAGCATGGAACCGTACCATCCTTGATAACTTCAATTGATGCCACAATAATTGGCATCATGGGAATTTGATGTTTAGCGTGCGGTAAATGCGTGGTTATATAGAGAACCTAATAGTGCAGGGGAGAGAAAACATCTGTGGAAATAACCATAACGATAATTATTCACGGAACAGGATATCAAGGAATGAATTAAAACAACAGAACAAAATGATCCCAAGAGTCACAAGTGTAGAGAGAAATAATGTTTCCGGTATTGAGTAGGTCTTTGCCCATTTATTTTGAACACAGCTGTGCGTTTCCGGATAAGGGAGACGAATTCTTTCCCAGAGAATACCAAGGCTTACGAAATTTTCCGCTTAACCGAGGTTTCCCTTACGAAGAGGTTCCGTTTACGAGAGATTATACAATACATAAGCCTGACACCTTATGTGAGTAAATAATGTATATTTTGAATAAAGATAGATTTAAGCTTGGCAGCCTAGCCAGAGGGGGTTGGTTAGAGGCCTGAAATAAACTGATAGAGGTTGTAAATTCGAGAGAAGAAAAATGGCTACATAAGTTGCTGTTACTTAGGAGCGAGGCATAACAATGGAGACGAATGTTCGTTCCTCTCGGCCCCAAATTTATTCACCTCGTGCTCTTTCTACATTGCAATTTATGCCGTCTTTACCTTACAAAAAATATTATTATTACGTATTCTTTCTTATTATTCTTACTTTATAGATATATATTTCGGAATTTATAAAAAAGAACCAATCAAAACGGTGGAATTTTTTATTGAAATTTATTTTGAAATTGAATGAACAGTTGTATAACTTTTAAAATGGAGGTTAGTCCGAGTTAAGCAGGAAGGAATGGGCCCTCCATATCTGTTTTTTTTTTTTTGTCTGTGTTTTTAACGTTCTTTTATGCTACTAAGGCTAATCAGACGATGGTACAATGCGAGTACCTGACATCGTACAGGCTCGGGACCTCCATGTTACGTCCTATCCGAGGAACGGCATAGCCAAGATTTTTTTACTCCCATCAAAAAATCCTCGGGACGCGAAACCGCGACCTTTAGTATTGTCAGTTGCCATACTAACCACTAAACCACAGGTGACCCCTCCATATTTGTTTATTAAATATATATATATATATCTCAAATTTATAAACAATTTATTAGTGAGATGTGTAGTATTTCATTTTGCACGCTTGCTGCCACCTGGTTAATAATCACGGTACTAGCTTCTATTATATCTAATATGTTAAATATTTTAACACCTTTAAGTCGTTTAAGGTTTTAACAGTAAAAGTAAACTAAAATAAACGTGGTTTCTAGATTATATTATCGTAATTGTTTCTATCATTATCAATATGAATCATGTCTTAGACTTCATATTCTTATTGATCACTTCAGGGGAATTGAATACTTAAGTTTTATTTAGAAGATAAACTATTTCTTGTGAAAGAGTTAATATGTATATATATATTTTTTAATGAACTAGAGTATTTTAATTGTTGTATTAGTTGTGCAAAGACTGAATAGTAACCATGTAATCATGGTTTTCACTATCGATAGTTTCGCTATTGTCAGACGTCGAATCGATAATAGCTTTAGAATTAGATCAATAAAAATAGATTTTTTTTTTTTTTTTTATCTATACTCTATGAAAGTATAAAAAATGTATGAATGTATAAAAAATGTAAAAAAGAAGTCGAAATTTTTCAAGATCGCAATACTTTCCCTTACTATATATTTCATGTATAAAGGGTTACTGAAGGTTATATTGTGTATATTTCATAATAGATATTTAATTCATCACTTCGTGTGAGGTTGTAGTACAAGACTTTACAAGGAGAGAAATAGGAAACTAATAAAACTTACTCTACAGTTAGATCATCCAATACCCACTAAGTTAAACATACCTTGTTCATAAGACTGAAACAGGTTAATCACAGGTTGTAGCCTTTTGTTTAATTTTATTTATATGTAATTTATTTTGGTATTACTTCGGATGAGGAGCTCCAAGATGGTGGCCGGCGTGAGTAAACAACAAGGTATTCCGATCACGCACTACACACGATATCCACGATTCAGTTCGGGTTAACCGAGAGTTCCCGAGCAGATGTAGTCCAGATAACCACCTTTCCCGCTTCAATAATGGGAACAACCAACGTAATGTACAAATGAATATTTCTTTAATTCTTTATTTCAATATATGAAAATTTCCTGTGATGGTTGCATGAAATTTTAAACTAAACAGACCATTTAACAAATAAATTTAATAATTTGTTTTGTAAATTTATTTGTTTGTTGTTTAAAAATATGTTATTGTACTGTTTAAATGATTTAATGGGTTCAAATTAAATGCACGTATAAATGGAAAAAGTACAGATAAATTAATATAAGAATCCGAGTATTCCTAACCACCAGATTATTATTTTTTTGTTATTTAAAGATAAAATGTATTTAAATAACCAAAAAGGAATAATTTAATCTTTTGTTTTGTAAATTTATTTGTTTGTTTTTTAAAATATGTTATTGTCCTGTTTAAATTATTAAATGGTATCGAGTTAAATGCAAAGGTACAAATACTTAATATATAAGAATCCGAGCATTATTAACCACCAGATTATCATTTTTTTGTATTTCAAGAAAAATGTATTTAAATTACCAAAAAGGATATTGTTAAAAATGATTTGATGATGATTTTAAATTATTTGTCTCCAAAGGAAAAAGAATAAACTGTACATCATTTATTAGATTGAAGAAAGGGAGTAAAAGGTTTAAGAAATTGTATCTATTAAAATCAATTTAGCTATAATTATCGGCTAACTGTATTATAATCCACTAAACAGAATTAATTTAATTAAATACATTTCAACTAGTAATAATCGCACTTCAGTAGACCTTCATTGGTTACGATATTGCCTCTGCGCAATGTTAATTTAATTAAATGTTTATATTTGTTAATGTTATTCTGCCCTAACCCAATTAAAATTTACCCACATATTTCAATCATTTTTCGATCAATACTTCCATGTTTCGACGATCTGTTGGAAATTCGTTATATAAATATGCCATTTGGATATAGGAACAAACTGTGTAGCTGCATCAGACCTAACCTAATAAAGTAAGCAACGAATGAATTCCCCTCCAAAAATGTGGAAAAAGCCGACATCGGATCTCGGGAACTCTCGGTTAACCCGAATTGAATCGTGAATATCGTGTAGGGCGTGATCGGAATACCTTGTTGTTTACTCACGCCGGCCACCATCTTGGAGCTCCTCATCCGAAGTAATACCGATAAATTATTTCTTGTGAAAGAGTGAATATGTTTTTATTTATTTTTTATGAACTCTAGAGTATTTTAATTGTTGTGCTAAGCCTGGATAGTAACCATGTAAAACTATCGATGAATCATTTCTTGGGAAACAGTGATTATCTTTGTTTTTTTATACTAGATAATTGGTATATTAGTTGCGCCAAGCATGAATAACGATGAAAAACTTTCGATGGTTTGCAATAGCAATAGTTTCGCTATTATCAGACGTAAACTATCGATAGAATTAGATTTTTTCTTTTTGGAAATTCAAAGCCTTTAAAAGGAACAGAATAAATATAAAAAATGTAAAAAAGAAGTCGATATTTTTCAAGATCGCAATACTTTCCCTAACTATATATTTCATATATAGGGAGGGGTAAGTGAAAGTAAAAATGCATTTCGGTGGACGTCTTTATTTGAATCAGTCGTTTGAGAAACTCGATATGTCCGAAAAATCGATTTTCGTTTTACTTTATTTTTGACTTCCTTGCTTGCCGAGACATCTAATGCAAGAGATACCCGACAAGCCCAGCTGATTTTTCAGCTTTTATAGACCATTCAAATAATCAATTTGATTTATATTAACTTCTCAAATATAGACCATTCAAATTGATCAGTTGAGGTCCAAGAAACAATTTTTTTTGATAGGGGGATTGGTAGGTATAGAAAATAAAAATAAAATATGAAATCAGAAATTTTTACTAAACCCTTTCAAACAAATACTAATATCCTAGAGTTTTTTAGTATGTCCTCCCTACCTAGCCTTTCAACAAACCTTGCCAACATGGTCGTTGGCGAGATAAGAACGCTACTAGTGTTCTTATCTGGCCTTAAAAACTTTATTTATATTGTTCAAGTTTCTCCATTCAGAATCTTCATGTGTTCTCTACGAATGTGTTCTGTTCATGTGTTCCCTATCTAGTGGGTTCTCTATTCTCTTTCTGATATTCTAGAGCTGTGCTACAGGAATTGTTTTAACCCTTAACCTGTGGTACAGTGGTTAGCATAGCAACCTACAATACTAAAGGTCGCACGTTCTCGCCCAGCGGTGGCCCTAGATTTTTTTAATGGAGTAAAAAACAATAATTCGACGTCGGACAATAGCGAAACTATCGATAGCCATAATTAAATGGTTACTATTCAGGCTTAACACAACTAATACAACAATTAAAATACTCTAGTTCATTAAAAAAATATATATACATATTAACTCTTTCACAAGAAATAGTTTATCTTCTAAATAAAACTTATGTATTCAATTCCCCTGAAGTCTATAATGAACAATAAGAATATGAAGTCTAAGACATAATTCATACTGATAATGATAGAAACAATTACGATAATATAATCTAGAAACCACGTTTATTTTAGTTTACTTTTACTGTTAAAACCTTTAACGACTTAAAGTTGTTAAAATATTTAACATATTAGATATAATAGAAGCTAGTACCGTGATTATTTACCAGGTAGCAGCAAGCGTGCAAAATGAAATACTACACATCTCACTAATAAATTGTTTATACATTAGAGATATATATATATATATATATATATATTTTATAAACAAATATGGAGGGGTCACCTGTGGTATAGTGGTTAGTATGGCAACTTAAAATACTAAATGTCGCGGTTTCGCGTCCCGAGGATTTTTTAATGGGAGTAAAAAATTCTAGCTATTGTCTATTTTTTTTTCTAATAATTTATATTTATATGATTTCCTAATTTATATAACTTAACTTTCAAAATGCGTGTATATTTGAATCAGTCGTTTGAGAAACTCGATATGTCCGAAAAATCGATTTTCGTTTTACTTTATTTTTGACTTCCTTGCTTGCCGAGACATCTAATGCAAGAGATACCCGACAAGCCCAGCTGATTTTTCAGCTTTTATAGACCATTCAAATAATCGTTGTCAGGAGAAACTCGACAAATCCAGGATATAGTCCAACATAAGTGACCTTGCAAGTGTTTTAGTTGTTGGTTTAACGTCACTTTATGCCACTGAGGCTAATCGGACGATGCAACAGTGGGAGTCCTAAATTTTGTCTAAAGACGTCCACCGAAATGCATTTTTACTTTCACTTACCCCTCCCTATATATGAAATATATAGTTAGGGAAAGTATTGCGATCTTGAAAAATATCGACTTCTTTTTTACATTTTTTATATTTATTCTGTTCCTTTTAAAGGCTTTGAATTTCCAAAAAGAAAAAATCTAATTCTATCGATAGTTTACGTCTGATAATAGCGAAACTATTGCTATTGCAAACCATCGAAAGTTTTTCATCGTTATTCATGCTTGGCGCAACTAATATACCAATTATCTAGTATAAAAAAACAAAGATAATCACTGTTTCCCAAGAAATGATTCATCGATAGTTTTACATGGTTACTATCCAGGCTTAGCACAACAATTAAAATACTCTAGAGTTCATTAAAAAAAATAAAAACATATTCACTCTTTCACAAGAAATAATTTATCGGTATTACTTCGGATGAGGAGCTCCAAGATGGTGGCCGGCGTGAGTAAACAACAAGGTATTCCGATCACGCCCTACACGATATTCACGATTCAATTCGGGTTAACCGAGAGTTCCCGAGATCCGATGTCGGCTTTTTTTTACATTTTTGGAGGGGAATTCATTCGTTGCTTACTTTATTAGGTTAGGTCTGATGCAGCTACACAGTTTGTTCCTATATCCAAATGGCATATTTATATAACGAATTTCCAACAGCTCGTCGAAACATGGAAGTATTGATCGAAAAATGATTGAAATATATGGGTAACTTTTAATTGGGTTAGGGCAGAATAACATTAACAAATATAAACATTTAATTAAATTAACATTGCGCAGAGGCAATACGTAACCAATGAAGGTGATTAATGATTATTGCTAGTTGAAACGTATTTAATTAAATTAATTCTATTTAATGGATTATAATACAGTTAGCCGATAATTATAGCTAAATTGATTGTAATAGATACAATTTCTTAAACCTTTTACTCCCTTTCTTCAATCTAATAAATGATGTACAGTTTATTCTTTTTCCTTTGGAGACAAATAATTTAAAATTATCATCAAATCATTTTTAACAATATCCTTTTTGGTAATTTAAATAAATTTTTCTTGAAATACAAAAAAATAATAATCTGGTGGTTAATAATGCTCGGATTCTTATATATTAAGTATTTGTACCTTCGCATTTAACTCGATACCATTTAATAATTTAAACAGGACAATAACATATTTTAAAAAACAAACAAATAAATTTACAAAACAAAAGATTAAATTATTCCTTTTTGGTTATTTAAATACATTTTATCTTTAAATAACAAAAAAATAATAATCTGGTGGTTAGGAATACTCGGATTCTTAAATTAATTTATTTGTACTTTTTCCATTTATACGTGCATTTAATTTGAACCCATTAAATCATTTAAACAGTACAATAACATATTTTTAAACAACAAACAATTAAATTTAAAAAACAAACTATTACATTTATTTGTAAAATGGTCTGTTTAGTTTAAAATTTAAAATTTCATGCAACCATCACAGGAAATTTTCATATATTGAAATAGTACTTCTACTGATATCTGTTGTTGTACTCTAATCATATTAAAGAAACATTCATTTGTACATTACGTTGGTTGTTCCCATTATTGAAGCGGGAAAGGTGGTTATCTGGACTACATCTGCCAGGGAACTCTCGGTTAACCCGAACTGAATCGTGGATATCGTGTAGGGCGTGATCGGAATACCTTGTTGTTTACTCACGCCGGCCACCATCTTGGAGCTCCTCATCCGAAGTAATACCAAAATAAATTACATATAAATAAAATTAAACAAAAGGCTATAACGGGTCACTTCGGGAGACTTCATTGATAACGTTGTCGCAAGGTAACAGCCTTATTACTTTTACGGTTGAAGTGAACAATTATTGAATGCATTAAACGAGCCCGCGGTGAACTGTGTTTTAGTCTGAGTGAGGTGTTATGTTGTTAGCTACCATAGCTAACTAATATTGAAAGACTTTAATTAGTAACTAATATTAAAAGACTTCTGGAAATTCAGATTTCATGACTATGAGCATTTTTTTATGTTAATTTTCTGTCATTGTTTAATTAAATTTAAACGTTTTTTCTCCAATTAAGCAATATTAATTTAGGCTAGTGTAAATTAGCATACATTTAATTTAGTTCGTATATTTTGTTCAACCTTTTGTTCATCTATGTTAGTTAATAGTTTATGTTGCGTTTTATGTTTTCATTAAATTTACTTAGTGCATCAAGGTTCAAAGAATATATCACTATTTGCTATCCGGCATTATTTTTTTTTAAGTTTATTCATTCTTATTTCTTTTAGTTTTGCTTTTAGCTTTTCAGTTTTCACCAGCCTATGGTGAGGTGGTCTGGCTAAAAAAGGCTCAACCTGAACCTCTGCCCGCCATCACAATATAAGTTAAGGAAACCTTTTAATGCAAAAGTAGTAAAACTTTTTTCTTTTTTTTCCCCAATAATTTGAATTTGTGGAATCACCGTTCTTCAAACAACTCATTTATATCTAATGGTTAAATAAGTATTTTTTATATTTTAATTTTTTATAATATTGTGTTCGTTTCTATTAGTTTATTATAGAAATGCACACGATATTTTCAACCTTGAGTATACAAGCCTTAATGACTTGGTGAGCTACATCTTGTAAACCGAAATCTGGGATCAAAGAGAAGTTGGTTGATAGCAGAGTTCCGCAATGAGATTGTAAAGTGCATCTCAGTGTTCCAAGCAGGCTCTGATACAGAGTAATATGTTTACAGTAACTTGCTTAGTGTACGTTCCTTTGATTTTTATCTTTACAATGGTGATTTTAAACATACTAATATGTAAAATATATATAATGGAAATGTCTTGTTGTGTGTCCAAATATATTTTTTTCTTTTAAAGGTTTTGCAAGCTATACCTAGAAGATATACCTCGTATATATGCCAGTAATTATTGCTACCCAAGGCATGGTGTAAACGTAAAGGTTCTTGATAGTTCTGTATCTTTCATACTAGTAACTGATATTGCACTTTAACCGTTGCAAATAACAGTTATCCAATAGTAGCTTATCTTAACTAATGTTAGCATGGCAGGTAACTAATACCTAATGAATTCTCATGAAATAGCAATACGAAGTAAGTAAGACATTTTTTGTAATTTTAAAGAAACTTTTTATGTGTAGTTAAATTACAATTACATGTTGTAAGCTATCTTTATATCTTTACTAATTAATTACCATCAAATGAGGCAACTTTGTTCAAGATTTAATGTCTTCTAAACTTTGATCGAAAATAACAAAACAATGTTATCGATTCTGTTATACCGTTTTTCACTATAATATTATATGCAAGCCTCAGACAAGTAGATAGCGCTTGTGGTTTCATTGTTGACACGTAATGTTAATGAATTGCAATTAAAAATATACTTTGCACAAAGTTACCACAGCTTGGGGCTACTTAGTGCAGTAAATTAAATAAGGTTAATTATGTCATTTTTTTGCTTAGAACTTTTTATTGATAAAGAAAATGAATATTTACAAATTTCTCAATAAAAAGATAAACTTTTATAAAACAAAAAAATAAACGTTAACTTTTCATTAACTTATCAAATAATAATTGTACACAGTTATAATGTATAAATTACATTTATCTCCTATGATCAACAATTAAACTACTTTCCCCAAAGTGATTCGATTTCTTTAACTCGGAATGTGCCACGTTTATTGACAACTACTGGCTCAATAATTCTTCAAACTCTTTATGTATTATTTTATACAATAATTCTCAACAATTCTTTTTAAAAGAAAATTATATATAAACCTTATAGGTTTATTGTGTTTTTTTGAATTTTATTTCAGATAGTGTTCTGGTGGATTTTGAACTTTGAAGAAGCATCTGTGATCGACATACCAACCAAAATTTCTTCCAAACATTTTTCCAGCGTTTCTGAAAAGTAGTTCTTATAGTTCCTTGTTCCAGGCTTTTTTTTATAGTGCCTGACCATTTTTCTGCAGAAAAAATATATTAATAAATTTTTGCACAAAGTTACCCCACAGATTTATTTATTTACATTTAATTTGTTATTGATTTTTACAATTTTTAGTCGATTATTCTTTATTTTTGTATAATTTTATAAACATTAATCAGGTTGTACTTACGATGAATTTTTGAGCAACGCTCTTACATTTCACAGACAAAGTTTGTCGATCTATTTTTCGAATCGAAAGTGTGTCCGAATTCAAAAATAATAACAAACATCAAGAGCGATTTCAGATTGAATAATTAAGCTTGAGCGATCGAGGAGACCTCTAGCTTCAAATACCATGCGTTACAGTAATTTAAAATACAAAATATTAGATGGCAGCATTTGATTTGCACCAAATTTGGTTTTGCACAAAGTTACCCCCGACGCACAAAGTTGCCCCGAACTCGTTTTTATTAAAGAACACTTTAAAGGGAGTGACTGTTTATAGGGCATATAGTGTGTGTGTGTAGGGCAGAAATCTTCGAATTGTTTTTAAAAACCTGTTATTATACCCCACTAGAAGAAATCAAATATGATCTTCAAAAGTATGGCTACGAGGCCATTGCTATCACAAATGCTATATCCCGATACAAACGTCCCTTGCCAATGTTGTTTTCATGGGATAAGGCAGAATTCCTCATGTGAGGAAAAATATACAAGTAACACTGCTTTGTTTGTAATCAAATGTGGTCGTAGTAAAGCCAAAGTGAACCAAACTCCACTCTCCATATTTTGAGAAAAAGAAGTTAAATTGAATTATGTGAATCAATTACTTAAATATCTGTTGTATTTCAAAATATTTTATAGTAATAATATAATAATAAGTTGTATTTTCATGGGATAAGGCAGAGTTCCTCATATAAGAAAAAAAATTGAGGTTGGAAATGGAAAGCTATGCTAACCCATCTGTTGCATTATGTATTCCCTCAGCACCGCGCCCGGGGATTATCCCCGCCACCCTTCCTTTATCATGTTCTATCTTCCGATGCTATATTTGTATTTAGTAAGCCTTTCAATGTACTTATTGATGGTACTACTAGCACCATTCAATAAGGTAGTAGTAGGTACTACTAACTTCTACGTTTATATACAAATATTAAATAGAAAACCAAAGCAATATCATCATTTGTTAAACATTTTATGATATATACCATGTTATAGTCCATGGTGTGTCATCATGGTCTGAACGAGCTCACTTAAAACTATCACCACCTAATATTATAATATTTTATCACACCATCTAATAAACTTTTTGAATATTTACCTTTGCCAGAGGTAATTAGCTAGGAAAAAAAACTATAATAGTATTTAGTATTACTATATAAAAATAGTAATTACTTTAATTACATTAAATGATTTAATGATTAAAGAGTAAAATTAAATGAAAATTTACGTGTGCGGGAGCTAACTAGAGCGCGAGGGCAACGAGTTGGCGATAGTGGTGGTACCTGGTGGGGTCGGAGAAAACCATCCCCCTCCCTAATCTATAGTCTTATCTAATAAAGATTTTTGGACTAATTACCTATGCCAGAGGTAACTAGTCACGAAAAAAAAAAACCGTTTTAATTACGGTTTGAATATTTAAGTTCGCGAGAACTAACTAGAGCTCGCACGGACAAAGTCCATAATATATCAATTGTTAATGTAGGAAGGGGTCACTTTGGGTGTAGGAGTTAGCATAGCAGCGTGCAATATTAATGATCGCGGGTTCGTATCTCGGCAGGTGGCCCAAGGATTTTTAAAGGGAGCAATATCAAGCAACAATATCCTTAGCTATGCCGTCCATCGGATGGGACGTAAAATGAAGGTCCCCAGCCTATGCGATGGCAGTTACTCGTTAAATATCCCAGTCATAAAAGGAAATATTTAAGACTTCCACTGCAGAATCGTTAGAATAGTAATAGCAGAACAAAATGAATTTTAATAATCATTATAATGGTCTAAAAAACTATGTATATAGGAATTTAATTTTATTGGATATTTTTTTACAAAGGTAATTTCTCCCTCTCTGGAAAACAATAAATCAAGGACTCGTATAATCTACTGCTTTTCACAGTCAGAGAGGAATTGAGTTTGCGAACGGACGGAATAGTATAGAAGAAAATAGAAATAATCTACTAAAAACATTTATTTTTATTCATTTATGTACATTAGTAATACTGCTTAATGGTTTATGATATGTAAAAGTAAGACATTGTAACGTGAAACAAAATATATATTGGTCTGGAACTGCCCAGAAAGGCCTAGAACGATCCAAACTTACGATCACGTACAAATGACTGTAACCGTTCCAGGAAATTTTAGAAAATTGTACATTGTAACAGAAATAAACATCTGTTTGTTTTGGTCTCAATAAAATTAAATATGAAGAGCTTAGTGGATGAATATGCTAAATAACATTTTTGAAGAAATTATGATTTTGGGATGGATGAACAAGATACTTTTATACATATTTTTTTAATAACTTAACTACAAAAATAACTGGTAAATGTGTGAAATGGTGGCAAAAACACATACAATTTAAAAGCATGTTTTTTCTTTTCATATATATTCTAGCTGTATATACCGGTTTCACCCGGAGAATTTCATTTTTTAAATCTATAAAATCTATAAAGTGAAGTTTTTATCGACTCAAACTGTCGATTTCGTAAAAACCAATGTAAAGAGAGATCAAAACTATTTTTATAACAATATAGAATATACCCAGAGATTGGCTGAAGTTATTCAATTTGAATATTTACAGGTGTTCGCACCTGGTATCAAAGAACCACTGAGGGAAATTTGGTGTATTCAGGACAAATGGTATGGATTTCTAAAAAGAAAAAACAGAATTTCATCTTGGTATGAAAGAACCACTGAGCAATGCTTGGAGAATTCAGGACAAACAGCATAGATTTCTATAAAGAACAAACAGACAGAATTTCAACTTTATTTATATAGATTATAAATAGGTACATCAGCAAAAGCTCCTTACCAAATACAATTTAAAATACTTCTTGTCATTCTTTACAGTGATTACTTCTGCAAATTGTCTGTGTATGGTTGACAGGCGCGGATGTACGAATGGAGTTTAAAAAAAAAAAAAAAAAAACCCTTCAAAATATAACACATTAAGGTTGGTTTTCAAAAATTAGCCAATTAAACGGGAAAGCATATAAATAAATATCGCTCGTCGGCAAGATGATAGTAACAATTTCAACCCTAGGGGGACCAAAGCTTATCTGAATTTCATAGTTTTACCAAGTGGGCTCTACGAATCCATAGCTTTATTTAACTGCTTTTTAGCTCTAAATATTTATTTTTTAATTTATTTCACGAGATTACAATATTTATATATTTATAAAACTGTGGATTACAAAAAAAATAAGGAGGAAAATGGTAGTGATTTTTTTTGATAACTAGTAATGTCATTTCCATGTTTTCTAAAATTCATGATTCATGATATATAGGATATTTAACTAATTTACACTGTTGAAAAATGTGTTTTCAGGTACATTAATTTTAGAAATTCATTATCAGCGTCCTTATGAAATTATAGTTTAATCGCTTTCTGGTTTTAAAATCTTACAGAAAATTATCAATTCACGTTTAGAGTAATCTTAAATGTGTTTATGCCAACTACTATTTTACTATACAAAAAAACAGACAAATAGAATTTCATATTTATTTTTAAAGATATGTTTAACTAGCTGCATACACCGGTTTCACCCGGAAAATTTCATTTTTTAAATCTATAAAATATATAAAGTGATACTTTTATCGACTCAAACGGTCGATTTCGTAAACACCAATGCAAAGCGAGATCAAAACGATTTTTATAGCAATATAGAATATAACCAGAGATTGGCTGAAGTTATGCAATTTTAATATGGACAGGTGTTCGTACCTGGTATCAAAGTACCACTGAGCGGAATTTGGAGTATTCAGGACAAATGGTATGGATTTCTATAAAGAACAAAAAAAAAAAAAAAAAAAAAAAAAAAACAGAATTTCATATTTATTTTTATAGATATGTTTAATATTCTTTCAGATAGTTATAAAATGTATCAGGTTTTTTTTTATTACTGTCCCTTTATGTCACTAAGGATAATCGAACGATGGGAGACATAAATTTTGCCTAACCTAATGTACTAACTTTTACAGTGAAAAAAACTA
This sequence comes from Aelia acuminata, assembly GCA_911387785.2. NCBI lineage: Eukaryota > Metazoa > Arthropoda > Insecta > Hemiptera > Pentatomidae > Aelia > Aelia acuminata. The sequence goes on from OU426981.1 coordinate 13,654,639, forward strand.
ATCTATATTACAAAATATTCCGAATGAACTTAATATTCCTCAAGTATGAAAATTGAGGAAAAAGAGTTTTTTTTTCTTTTAATGTTTCCTTAATTAACGTTTTTCTCTAAAAATAAAATCCAATCCAGCGGCACTCATACCGGTAGGTTTGAAATAAATGTTTTCCTATATTGTCGGGAATCATAACCCAGCAAAATGAGCCTGTGCAATGCTGTGAGTATTTTAATTTATTCAATGGCGAAAATACCTACTCGCTAGACAGACTCTTTTGTCCGCTAATAAACTCGAGAAAGAAAAAAAGACCTTTACAACGATACCTAGCCCTTTTTTTATTTATTTATATTTTTCAAAGTCATATAAAAACAAGTTAAAAATCGAAGTCTTCTAATAAAGTTAAAATAACAAATTTCATCGGAACGAAAGACTGAAACCCTACTTTTGTTTATTTATTTAAAGTTATTTTAACACTAATATTTGAGTATGTCACAACAAATCCTGTTTCCCTTTTATTTCCATAAGGTACCCGTGTTATTGAGGGAAACCATAAAGATATTAAGGAATATGTTTGTTTGTTTGATGTTGTTTAGGGGCGAAAAACAGCTATGGTCATCAACGCCATTAAGAAATATGAATATATATATATATATATATATATATTAATTTCTTCTTTTTCTTTCCTCTCTCACAAATATCTTACCTTACAAAGAATAATTTTTTATAGCGTGGCTGCTTGTCTAGGTAATAATCCCTCTTGGAATACACTTATTTTCTTTTTCAAATTAGAATTCTAAAATATGAGAGGTTCGTATTAATATGAATATTGATATGAAATAAAATTATCTTTCTTTTAAATAATTTATTTTTGAAGAGAAAAGATTTGGCGCCGCCGGGAATCGAACCCGGGTCTTCCACGTGACATGCGCGGTATGCTAACCATTACACCACGGAGTCGCTTCTCCAAGCGGTGCCAAATTCTTCCTCTTCACTGACACCTCTCCCACGATCTCTTAAGTTTTGCGAGTGTTTACGGGGGATGGACAATTTTTGTCCAATTTTGGGCATCTCTTGACGTACGTCAATTTTTTAAAATTATTTTATATTAATTTAACCATTATTATGGGTAACCACCTATTTTTTTAATTTTATTTAAATAATTTATTTTTGAAGAGAAAAGATTTGGCTCCGCCGGGAATCGAACCCGGGTCTTCCACGTGACATGCGCTCTATGCTAACCATTACAGCACGGAGTCGCTTTCAAGCGGTGCCAAATCCTTCCTCTTCACTGACACCTCTCCCACAATAATGGTTTAATTAGTATAAAATAATTTTAAAAAATTGACGTACGTCAAGAGATGCCCAAAATTGGACAAAAATTGTCCATCTCCCGTAAATACTCGCAAAACTTGCGAGATCGTGGGAGAGGTGTCAGTGAAGAGGAAGGGTTTGGCACCGTTTGGAAGCGACTCCGTGGTGTAATGGTTAGCATACCGCGCATGTCACGCGGAAGACCCGGGTTCGATTCCGGGCGGAGCCAAATCATTTCTCTTCAAAAATAAATTATTTAAATTTTTTTTTAAAAAATAGGTGGTTACCCACAATAATGGTTAAATTAATATAAAATTATCTTTCAATAACAGGAATGAACCATGGAATAGAAATAAAATTTAATACAATATTAAATAATTTATTCATTAAAATATTGAGATAGGAATAAAATGATGGCATTGAATTATGGTTATTTTTTTTTGTTTACTACTGACAACGAAAACTATGTAAATTTAAAGACAAATTAAACCTTATAATTATTTAAATGGTAAGCAACCTTAACAAAATTGTAATTGAATAAATTTAATTATTACTATAAGCGGTTTCAAATCACTTGAATCTAATTTATAATTGAATTAATTAAACTGAGCTCGTTAAAGAAAATAAAATAAATTATTCTGCAGAATATTCATGATACTTGCTATTGCTGATACTGAATGTATGGATGATATACTCAATACCCTGGAATCCTCTTGTGTTCTTCTGATCTGAGGATCATTGTCAAGACTGTTAACTAAGTAGGATGGATACAATGCAATGTTGTCTAGTCGGCTGTGCTTGATCGAATGCCCTTTTGTTTCTCCTCCCACTCTCGACTTTTTCCTCCTTTTTGTGGCGATATCTTGTGGCCAAACCTTGCAATTATATCTCTCTTTCACTTCGATATATCCGCTAGAGCATAGGATGTTACTTCCTGGCAGGTGTCTATGCCGGATTTTTACAAATTCCCTTTGTCTTCCCTTTTTGAATCTTGATTCATCAGATATTCAATTATTTATTATTAAGAATATTTCCTAATATTTCTTTTAATAAATTTTAATTAGGCCAATTTGTTTCACATATCAATCGCCTTTACTTGTTTTAAAAAAAAATAATTTTATTTAATTTAAGTTTTTTTTAATTTTTTTTTTTTTTTTTTTTTTTTTTTTTTTTTTTTTTTACACGGTCTAATTGACCAATTCAAAATTTCACATTGGTGTAATCAATACTTATTACAATATAGATTCAAACATAATATTATAATTTCTTAACTATGCCTATTAATTAATACAATATCCAATTAAAAAAATGAGTTATACTAGAATTAATCTTAAATTAAATACTTAAAATTATTATTACTAAATGAACATTTATATTATTAAAATTATTACTAGATTATTATTATTTCCTTAAGTATTAATGAAATTCTATTACCGGTTCGGAGTCATTACCGATGATGAACATCTAAACTCGGGGATGGGTAGGCGTCACTCTACCACAGGTAGTCAACTTCTACTTGCCCTGCATTATTAGGCATTATAATTAATACTCAACCCTCCTTATTCTTTCATCTTTAAACTTACACTTACAACAAACATCCTTTAGGTAAGGCGCACATCGAACTGTGTCACGCAGGCGACGCAGAGCAGAGCAGAGCAGGCGACACGAAAAAAAAACTGCGTCGCACAGGTACCCGCGCACATTGAAGAGCAGTTTCTGTGCCGCAGTTTCGGCAAGGCAGGGGCTTTTTTTAGTTAAAGTATGTTAGATTTCTAGGATTTAAGATCATAATCTGATTCGTATATAGAGTTGAACACAAAAAAAATAGCATTATCAAAAGTCAAGGTAAAAAAGATTGTGATAAAATGAGGAAATGGAGAAATGACCAGCTAACGAAAGAATTTGCAAACAGATTATTCTTAACAATCTATTAAATATTTCCGTCTGAGTCAGGTGATGAATTACATTGAAGTTACTATTTAGTCTTAGGGATCGAAAGCTTAAAACCATTACTTATCGTGATGTTATAAAATCAGGTAATGAGAGGTCTGGTTAAGCTCTAAGTTTGTAGAATTATATTAGGCAAAAATCTCTTAAAATCCTTGGATACGATTTTAATAGTATTATATCATTATGGAATAATTTTTTTTCTCATTAATTTCTTCTTTTTTTCCTTGGAAATTTATTTTAATTTATTAACGTTATTATTTATTTGATTAATGAAAATATTATTCACTACTTTGTATACTTTTATTTTTTATAACTATTTATTAAGGGTTTTTAATGTAAATATTATCTTTAATTATCCACCATTTCTTTAATTATTTGACCAGTTGTAGTTCTATTTTTTGTTCCGTCTGTTATTCTTGAGGGATCTTGTTCCAGAACAAAATTTATTTTCTCTTCTTTTGTATTCTGTATGAGGATATAATAAAATTAAGTAGATAATATAATAGAGAAGAGTTATATTCACATAAAATTTCTAATTAAAAAAGTTCCAATCAACACATGGTTGATTTTTAAATAGCAGTATTCTTTTTACTCAAATATATTTAATAAAAGAAGAAATATACTGTTAGAAATCGAGATGGCCATATGAATTAAAAAACTCTTAAACCAAAAACTCGATTTTTATGTAGCTTAAATTTGTTCTCTTGAACGTGTTAGGTTAAATGATTTGATTGTAAATTATTTAATTGACTTGTTTAATATAAAGCACTTCAAGTTTGTTTTATTTTGTATCTTAAAAATTTGAGCTTGGTGAACTCAACAAAATTAACGAACTTTGGTGAAGGATAAATCGATTTGATTTATTGCAATCCCAACATATACATTATTGGTTGTAATCAGCATTTCCATTAACTAAATTTCCATAAAGCCTATGTTTTTTTCAGTGAAATAATATCAGTCAAATTTTCCTAAGATCATAACTTGTTGAATCGTTTAATGAACTTCTAGTATCTACGAGAAGAAAAGTTGTTTTTCTAATTTTTAAACGTGTCACAGTAAGACGAATAAAAACTAACGAAAACCGAAATAAGGAATTACAAATAAAATAACAATATTATAAATATTTAAACAAAAGTATCTGCTTTTAGAACTTCAGAAAGGCCCTCATCTAAATTTTAATATATCTATATATTTTTTTAAAACTAATTTTACAATTTTACAGCTACATTTACAAATTGTTTAGTTTTAAAAATTCAAAACACTCGTATTATGCGCTTTTGGAATAGCGAGAAATTTCAAAATTATATTATGATATTGGAATCTAAAATAACAGAACATATATATATCTTTTAAATTATTTTATTTTTAAAACCTTTTTTTTTTTCCTAGAACTTATCTAGAACACCCTATATATACAGAAGACCTACTTAGTTTCATTAACCTGCCTAAGAGAAAAGTAGAACTTCTCAAACACTAATATTAAATGATAATAATACTCAAATATTGAAAACTGCGTCGCATTGGTACAGTTTTCTGTGGCAGATCCACGAGTGCCACATCGGCCTGCTCTGCTCTGCTCTGCTCTGCGTCCCAATGTGCGCGGTTCCTATATATTTCAGTTACCACAAAAACTGCTCTGCTCTGCTCTGCTCTGCTCTGCGTCGCGAGTGTCTCAATGTGCGCTCGGCCTTAATGTCTACTTCAACATGTACCATATACCTCGATTCATAAGCCTTCTTATTTTTTAGACTCTTCGAACTTTTCCTCTTTCTGAACTCCAAATCCAGAAATAGCAAACTTATTGAAAATGAGGCGCTATCCCTCTATATCTTTTTTCACATTGCGCCTCTGCCGTCTTTTTTTTTTTTTTTTTTTTTAATTGACGACACCTGACATGACTTGATGACCAAAGTAGCTCATATAGCAGTTTATAATGTTAGGGTCCTCGCAAAGGGGTTGTTTTCTTAGTTAACGTGCCTTTATGCAACAGTGGGATTTCTAAATTTTGTCTCTCCAGGTATGATTAGATTAGGTATCTTTAAAGAGCAGGGCCGGGATGGCCGAGTGGACAAGGGTGCTTGCAATAGGTAATCAAAGTTAAGCAACGTCCATCGTGGTTAGTACTTTGATGGGTGACCGCCCACCAATGAACGCCATGCAGTCCAATTCTACCCCCACCCCCGGGTATGTGAGCCCCGTCAGCCTACTGGAGGTGACTCACACCGACCGGGCGTAGGAGTGATAAACCTTCCCCGTGTATTTCATCGAGAATCGTGGTGTGGTTTTCCAGGATGTCAATAACCGTCCGGAGGTTCGGTTCAAGGACGGTATGCTTCGGGGAAAGAAATATAGGTCCTCGGGGCCTGCTGACTCTGAGCTACCATAATCCTAGGATCTAGATCAGTTTGTCACTGTCCTTGAACCCGAGAGAGCTGACGCCATCGGTGAGAAGGACACTGCCCAATTGGCCCCAAAGTGATTGGTTATGGAGCTCTGGGCAGTCTGCCGCTGCACCATGGTGACCATGGCTTGCAGCAACGTGAGGTTTGGGCTACCCCCTCCAGGCTGTCTGTGCTCCCGCAAGCAACACACATGTCTGTAAGACATGTGTATGTCTGTAAGACCACACTGCGCGGCCAAATGTCTCATTAGGCCTATGCGCCAACAGAAAAAAAAAAAAATCTTTAAAGAGTACCTGACATCGCACAGGCTCGGGATCTCCATTTTGCAAACTATCAGGATTTTTTTACTCCCTTTAAAAATCTTTGGGCCACCGTGCACCCTTTAATGTTGTAGGCTGCCATGCTAACCACTACGTAACTGGTTCCCCCATATATTTACATTTATTTCATATAGAAATCCGGACTCTATTTTATACAGGTAGTGCTGTAAAGTCTTTCTTTATAGTCACATATGGTCGACGTAAAGACAAAGTGAACTGAGCGCCAAACTCCATATTCTGAGAAAACTGAAGTTTAAGTTGAATTTTGTGGAATAAGGTTATGTTTACTTCTATCGTTGCTGAAGTACAACATACTTCAGTTTGTCTTTTATGTTATGCACATATAAAGAAGCATGATTAAAAAAGAATTGTGCGATTAGTTCACTATTGTTTTATACCGACAATATACAATACTATCGCCATTTTATCTGCTTGAAAACATCATATCTGACAAAATCTGGATACTCCGAGACACGCACTCGATTTCGTCCCGATAGATCGATTTTTAGTGCCTTGCGCTTATCTTTTGTCATTGGGCCAACAAATATTATTTTTCCATTAGAGGCCGTGGAATGCGAAAAGATGAAGGTGGCGGTGGAAATACTTTTCCAAGAAGGTATTTTCTAGACTATAAAGACTCAGGTGAGAGTATTTTCTCTCGCAGCGTTTTCCCTTTTCGGGTCCCGAATTTATTAAAACCCCGACATTTATCGTTTTTTCTTATTCTCGACCTTGCTTTCATCGTTCGTCCTACAAATTCGGCGAAAAGAAAGTATTAAAAAAAATGAGGTTTATCTAAATTATGCCTTAGATTTCTCCCTAATGATCTTTATAAAATTTAAGGGAATTGAATATTTCAGTTTTATTAGAGAGATGAATTATTTCTTGGGAATGAGTAAATATCATTTTTTATTGAATAAAATATTCTTGTATCACATGCACATGATGTTTATAAATTTATAAAAAAAAGTTTCCGACATTTTGACCACCAGGAACAAAATCTAAATAAATTATAATATTTAGCAATAACAAGTTTTAGTGGATACAACTTTTTTTTCATTGATACATAAACAATATTGAGGGAACAATGATTTATTTAAAACGAAGTAATACAAAAATCCAGATAAAGTTATATTTGAAATATTGCATTTTCACTATCCCTTAACAATAATCAATTTTTTTTTTATCTTTATTTCTACCTAATTACATGATTATTATTGAAATTGAAATCAATAACGTTAAAAAAAAGAAATTATCATTGAATTATTACAAATTATGATTGACTAGTTATATTAATAAGCTGTTTATAAACTCTTGACTAGTAACTAAACTGCTACCCATTCATTACTGCAAAATTATAGAACAACTTACAGACCCGGCCACGCGTTCCTGTGCCTCAGTAGCTGTAATGGGTTTAATTAATTATAGCCTAATCTTTTTAATTCAGCTAAATCAAAATTCACTGATAATGATAAAAATGTTTCAGCTAATGTTTAAGCCTAAGGGATTGAGAATAGAACTTTAAAACTGTTTGGTAAAGAATTTAGAAGGGTTTTTATTTTTTACATCGCATATTTGACTATAGTGAGTATTAATGATCCATTCATTCACCACTTACTGGATTATTTCAGATGAGGCGGAATTGAATATAAGTAATGCACTTGTAAAAAGAACAAATAAAGAATATATTTGGAATAGTGTTTAGTACAATCACAATTGACAGTAAACAAAAATGTAGAAAATTAATCTTTTTCAATAATGCATATTAATTGAATTCAGAATATAACACATGATGATATGAAACCTCTAACCATGTTCTTAAAGTATATTATATCAAAACATATAAAATAACATATAAAAATTGAATTTTATGAATGAGGTAGATAACGTCAATTTATAACATTTTTATAATTATAATTTACATTTCTATTGATGACTAGACTTCATAATTTCTATCTATTGAAGTGCTAATAGGTTCAGAATGTTTTTTTTTTTTAACCTGTATTTTGCTAACACAAATTAGCCGGAAAAGTTAGATCTGGCTAATAAATGCCAATCCACCCTAAATATCGAAAAAAAAGGAAGTGTCAATAAATCAACTTTCACCACCATCGGTTGGAAGTTTAGAAGTTATAAATAATTACGCTCAATAGTATCACAAAATAATTGATGTGAAATAAAAGAAATCTGTAGGTCAATAATCCAGATAAAAACTATGACATATCATATATCATATATTTTAGGTTGGGTAAAACTACACACAATGAGCCAAATTTTATAGATATTGGGATTTTTATAGAGATTTTATAGGTATTAAGATTTACCATGAAACAATCGTTCTTGAATTATAATCAATGAAAACGGTTATTTATAGATTTTAAAAAATAACTTTTATTTATATAGTGACAATATGAAAATATTTAAAAGTATATTAACTTAAAAGTATATAAATTTAAAAGTCTATGATAGTTACTAGAAATTACTAATTAAACTAATATTTAAAATAGCTATCTACTACCCACACACTTATAGATGTGATTAAAATTACGATAAACTGGTTGATAGGATAAATTTACAAGCTTTTGAATATATTATAAACTTTGTTGGGATATAACAGTTATAACAACTTGCTGACAGCAATTTAATTACTTTGTTATATTATAATGAATCACTTGCTCGGCTTAAGAAGCTGTATTAAGTTATCTAAGCCTTACTCATTTCCATTATTGCCCGACGATTCGGCAATTAGGTAACACAACACAGGCACATATCCCCAAGTCATTTACTTCTCTTTCCTGATCTGTTTCCCACCATTTTTTTAAAAATTTCGTTCTTCGCAATTAAACGAGGGATCGGACTATTTGTCCATTTACTGAGGTCTCTTGACCATGGTCTGTTTTTTTTTTTTAAATATTAATTCCATTTTTTGGAAAGGATGATGGGTAAGGGTAAATTATTTTCCCACATAGTAAGAAAAATTATGCTTGCTTTATGATGCTGAAAAAAAAAAAAAAAAAATCATGATTGATAAACTAAAATATCCCATATTCTAGATCAAATCAATAATAGCTTATATATTATTTTTTAAAAGAATCCTTTTATCATTAAAAACAAAATTCCAAATATTCTCGTTACATACAATTATTGAGAAATGAATAAAAACTTTTAGAATCAAACCTAATTTAAGAATCGGACTTATGCCAGGTAAACCTTACAAAGAAGAATGTTTTGGAATGTTCTACGCCTTTCTGGGTGGGCCTATATCGGATTTATAAATAAGAAGCGATCGTCTGGATTCTCAGTATTTCCATGTCTTCCGTTGACAAAGTTACATTTGAGTCAGTGATCTATCACTGCAGGTTATTGTTTTTTAACGTGAGTCATTTATGTAAATATTCATTTACCAATAATGTCGGTGAATTTCTATTTAATGTGCTCCCTCCTTATTCAGAGAACGCTCAAGACATTTTTGAACCAACTTTACCAAGCTTGCTAAGAAGAAATATTATTGATGGTCTTTGCGCTTATCCTTCTGTTAGCTAAGCATGGTATGAACAAATTGAATTTAGAATGATTGATTGATCAATTTTGAGCAAATTGGAAAACTTTTAAAAGTTATTGTTGGGAGGGGAAAGGTTCAAAATTAAATTAAAGAAATGTTATAAAAAAAGACTTACTCCTGTCGCTTACTCACAATCAGTGACGTATCTTGGTCATTTGGTGAAAGAAAGTAAGGTATCGCCTGCCCAGAAACTTTGATCGAGATTCAAAATCTAAAAAGGCCATCGGACAAATCAGGTGCGCGCACTATTTTGGGATCTATAATTTTTCTATTTGAAATATATCGAAGATTGCTATTTGAAATTTATGAAGCTTGCTTTTCACCAAAAATATCTCCAGCATTTAGATGCAGTTTAAGAAGTTGAAGAGAGGAAATCGTGGTTATAAATTAAACTATCATTTTTGTTTACATTTGAAGCTTGTTAAATACATTAATTAATTCATCTGTTCCTTATTAGTATTAATTAATATAAGATAAATCACTCTTTTAGAAATAAGTAACTGGTGTAGGTAAAGTAAAAAAGACCTCTTGATAAATAGGCCACTGGTTGCCTATCAGTTTCCGACTGTTTCCAAGTTGCACCTACGTCCTTAATACTAGCATTTGTTTCAATGTTTATTTCTTTTCCCACATCAGAAATTGCCAATATTGGTAAGAAGCACAAGTATTATTAAAGTATTTATTAAGTATTAACTAAAGTAAGTATTTATTAAATAAGCCTACGCTCAAATTCATCTGACCATTTATTTATTTATTTAATTACATTTTAGGTGCCATGTAGAACAACAATGGCTAGAAAAACAAGGCACATCCCATTTAAATACGACATTCTTTCTTTTTTAACTATGGAATCATTTAAAGCGTCCTGCACTTCTTATATGAACAATTTTATAAACAACAAATACAAAACAAATAGCTCTAATAGATTATTATTCCAAAGCTTTAGGATAAGCTAGATCATTACGATTTTAAGAGCTGAAGATCGGCTGAAGTTATGCAATTTTAATATGGACAGGTGTTCGCACCTGGTATGAAAGAACTACTGAGCGAATTTTGGAGTATGTAGGACTAACGGTATGGATTTCTATAAAGAACAAACAAACAAACAGAATTTCATCTTTATTTATATGGATGTTTAGTCTCATTAATTTATATCCTCGTCTTAATTTCCTCCAAAAATTGCTCAAATCGCGTGCCATTTCTTTATTTATTGAGCCAAGGAAGTTGGTACTGTCTTCTATAATCGCTGATCCAGAAATCGTTCGCCTCTGTTCCTGAAGTCTCCTGGGACAGGAGTGGCACATTACTGGGAAGCGATGTGTCTAGGATCCTCTGAACATTGACATGTCGGACAGTTTGACACTTCCATTATATGTAGGAACTTACCCGATTTCTTTTAATGTTTATGTTTAATTATTTTATAAATAATTATTTATTCTATTATTAATTCAAGATTAAATTAAAGTTTTATATAAATTACTTATAATAAAGGTATTATACATTTCAATTATTATTTTTCGATAGCCCTGGGCCACCAGACCCCTGTAATTGTTATTCTTACAAATACAGTAATTTTGATTGATTGATTTTTCGATAGCAAGTGTTTTTTATTATTCTATTTTTTTTTTTTTTTTTGTCAAAAAGGTCATGAACCTTTTTAAATAAGTTTCATTTTAAAAGTATTTGAAAAACTTATTACGAAAATGTTTAATCAATAAATATTTTCAAATCTATATAAATAAAGATGAAATTCTGTTTGTTTGTTTGTTTATTTGTTCTTTATAGAAATCCATACCGTTTGTCCTAAATTCTCCAAATTTCGCTCAATGGTTCTTTAATACCAGGTGCGAACACCTGTCCATATTAAAATTGCATAACTTCAGCCAATCTGTGGGTATATTCTTTATTGTTATAAAATTCGTCATGAACTCGCTTTACAGTGTTTTTTTTCCATTTTAAATCATCCAGCCAAAGTTCAAAATTTTACCTCCCCCCTCAGATTTTGCGTATTTGACGGACTATATGACTGTAATAGTGACTTGAAGTGTAACAAATGAAAACTTATATCAGTAAAAATAAGCAAAGAAATGTTATTAGGTAATTGTGTAAAATGGGGGGTACTTCGAAATTTATTCTTGATAATTATTGGTGTAAATTAAAATGTTTTCGAAATGTTGAATTAAATGATGATTGTTGAATAATAATCTAAATATTATTATATTGAGTAACGATATTATACATTATATACCTATGATAATTAACTATAGGCAATTCCACGTCAAATCATCCAGCCAAAGTTCAAAATTTTACCTCAGATTTTGATAAAAATTTATAGGTATTAAGTACATACAGAAATAAGAAAAAATGCCAAATTTCATCCAATTCCAACAAGTAGTTTCAGAATTATGGTCATTTGAACTTTTGAGATATTTGAAGTTCCGATGACGACTCAAAATGAGCTCAAAACCAACTTGTAGGTGTTAATACTTTTCTCTGTAGAATGGGCATTAATTGAACTGGAGCTTTCAAAATGTATCATTAATTCTGCATTTCATACAGAATCGGGTGATACCATAAATATTAGAGAGATCATTTTCCATCATGGAAAAAAAATTCTTAAACATAAAAATTTAGATTTTTCCCAAGTTGTAAAACAGTCATCAAAAAATGCCATGGGCAAAAATCTCTCTCCAACTAGCCTAACAAACTATATATCAATAGAAAGAGGATAAAATTCTCTATCTAATGATGAAATAATATGAGTGGCTCTTTGACTTATAAGGATTTTATGTCGATTTGAATCAAATATAGTAAAATTTAATTTAAAAGTGGCGCATACAAATTAATACAGTTGAAATATCTCTAAAATATCCTCATACAAAGATATATTATTGAAAAGGGAATCTAATTTCCTTTTAAATGATATAATGATATAGGTGGGCTTTTGAGTTGGAAGTGTTTTATTACCATTTAAATCTAATAAAATTAATTCAACTCAGTGTGATGTACATTTCTGTCTGGCTAAAATCTCTAAAAGAGGTAAAATTTTGAACTTTGGTTGGATGATTTGACGTGGAATGGCCCATAGTTAATTATCATAGATATATAATGTATAATATCGTTACTCAATATAATAATATTTAGATTATTATTCAACAATCATCATTTAATTCAACATTTCGAAAACATTTTAATTTACACCAATAATTATCAAGAATAAATTTCGAAGTACCCCCCATTTTACACAATTACCTAATAACATTTCTTTGCTAATTTTTACTGATATAAGTTTTCATTTGTTACACTTCAAGTCACTATTACAGTCATATAGTCCGTCAAATACGCAAAATCTGAGGGGGGAGGTAAAATTTTGAACTTTGGCTGGATGATTTGACGTGGAATGGCCCCTATACTGATTCCATACTATTGTTAAAGATAATTTTGTAGTTTAAAAATAATGCACATATTTACAAAATATTAAAAATTGTAATCTATTAAAATAAATTTATGCATTTCCGAAATTGTTTTCTTTGACTAAAATATTTTTATGAATAAGTTTCAGAATAACTTTTAGAAATGAACTTTTATGGAAAAAGTTATTTGGATAAAAGTTTTAAGATAACTGTTAAAGCCGTTCTCTTTAACAAAATTTTATTTCGTTTTTTTTCTTGTAAATTATCCTTTTATTTTAATTGAGCCATGGAGGAGTTTATTTTATAGTAAATTAATTTAATAAGTTATAATTTTATTGAAACGAGAGAAGAAAATGTTTTGTTAAATAATAAGTTAGATGTAATTTATTTACAACTTTAGAATTAGGTAGCCTGGAGTTCTCGAGTGTTTTTTTTACGGTTTGCGGATTAACTGTCTTCAATCTTGTATTCCCGCGCCGTTTTAGTCAGTTGCCTTTCAACAGTTCATCACTCCCCACCTTTGGAACTGGACCTAGTCACGGTGATGGAAACAGTTATTTTGCTGGAACGGTTACATTCTCTCTTCAGTGCACAGTGACTGAAACTGCTCCGAACGGAACTGGTTACAGGTAACCGTTACAGGACTTGATAATTAGTTGACCTTTTTAAAAAACAGCCCCAGCTACCTGCATTACTTATAACTTCAGTCATTTTCAATATTTTTGTTTATTTTTTGAATTATCAATAGTTAAAGAAAAAAACCAAATCATGCATTTTATTAATTTTCATTAGTGTTAGAGGTTGTTTTTTTTTTCTATTGTTTAATTTACATTTTTTTCTTTTCCATTATTATATTTGAATTGTTTATATTTATTTTAGCAAAGGAATCTATTTTCAATTGTTTTAAATTCTATTTTTTTGTAAATCAAACATTTTAATTTTTGTAATTGTAACGGAGGGAGCTCTTTATTTCATAACTTTTTTTTTCCAATTTTTACATTTGAGTCGAATATCTCAAAAACGGCTTTAACCCTGCGTTAGTCGCACCCCTTTCCCTGACTCCAATAGTCGCTACGCACCCGTGAGGTGAAATCCATTATTCACCTCTAAAAATGATTGATACCAAATGATATTTATTTAAATTAAAGGGTATGGGCAGAAACAAAAAAATTTACATTAACAATGAACTTTATTATAAGAAATAAGAAGAAACATTAAAATAAACAAGAAGAAATAATTAACATATAATTATAAAGGGGCATAGGCACAAATATTTCAGTCATATTTATTAATACAACAGAGTAATAAAAAGAAATAGACTTAACAGAAAAAAGAACTTAATATAAAGAATATAATTATGAATAAATAAACTTTTGATTCTGATTTCTTCTGATTGGCTGGCTCCAGACTTCTTTTCATTGGTTGGCCATCCTAAAATTCCCATTCCTCTCTACATTTCCTCAGTGGTATCTTTGCCGGGAAAAACCGAGGTTCATGGCCCAAAATTTCTCCAACAATCTTCCCTGGGTGTTTGTCGGCAGCATTGTCGGTCTTCGGTTTTACTTATTTTGAATTTCTCACAGCAGCCCAATAACTTACAAGGCGGTTTTCCAGAACCTTGCCGCCTTCAGGTAAAACTGACCACCTGGTTGAGCATATACAGTACTTTACATATTTTGTAATATGTAATGACAATGATAGTCGCGCAGCACCTCAGAGGTGAATGTTGCCGCCAATGACAGGAAGTGCAATCTTCGGTGATGACCGGGGTACTGACTGGTCGGAATACTAAAGAGGGGAGCATATCTAGGAGGAGACTACACTGTGGCGCCTTATTTGAAATTGGCGCCAACAAATTAAAAATCATGCACCTGTCAGGTCTGCGCGACTAACGGAGGGTTAATGATTTTGATTAAATTAATCATTTTTAATCAAAATCAAGTCATCTTTGTTATATTATTTATAGAAATGGCAGTTAAAAAACATGTCAATTTCTAATCTAAGTAAGTTGGTAAGTGAATGTTGTGTGTTCCGCCCATCGCACCAGATTTTTTTAAATTAAAGTTAACTTAGATTTTCGACCCCTGCTAATTTTCACTTGATATGTTTATTATCATTCTTGTGTTAGATTATTACTTTAACTTACCTATATATGGAATATATGGTAAGGAAAGTATTGCGATCGTGAAAAATTTCGACTTCCGGTTTTCAACGGAAATACACGTTTTTGGGTCCTCTGAGTCCAAATAACCAAGTCCCGCGAAATGGTCTGTGTGTCTGTGAGTGTGTGTGTGAACAGACTAGCTCAAAAACTATAGGCCGTACAAAACTGAAAACACGTATGTATTTAGTCAATTGTATGTATATGCCCGCGATGTGACAGCAAAAATTTCATCATAATTGCTCAAAGGGAGGGGGTACTTTATTTAATAACTTTTTAAGCTTTTTTCGATTTTCTCAAAAACGGCTCTAACGATTTTGATTAAACTGGGTATTTGATGTATGTATATGCCCGCAATGTGACAGCAAAAATTTCATCAAAATTGCTGTAAGGGAGGGGGTACTTTAGTTAATAACTTTTTAAGCTTTTTTCGATTTTCTCAAAAACGGCTCTAACGATTTTGATTAAACTGAGTATTTGATCTATTTATATGCCCGAGATATGACTGTGAAAAATTCATCAAAATTGATCAACCGGAGGGGGGACTTTACTTAATAAATTGTGTATCATTTTCACGTGTTTTTTTTTTTATTTACTCAAAAACGGTTTTGACGATTTTGATCAAACTGGGTATTTGATGTATGTATATGCCAAAGATGCGATAGCCAACATTTCATCAAAATTGGTCAAACGGAGGAAGATTTAGTCAAAGAAATGGCTAAATCTGAGATATTATAAAAATAAAGAAAACATAAAGAGGAGAAAAAAAATAAAAATATTCAGTCAACTCATAAAACTCATTGAGCCCACGCATGCGGAGTACGCCATTAATGACAGACCATTGTTCATAATTAAAGCCGTTCTGTTCATTTGATTAGTGGCAATCAACAAAACGCATTAATTTCTAATCGAAGTAAGTTGGTAAGTGAAAGTTGTGTGTTGCGCGCACGCACCAGATTTTTTTTTAAATCATACTAGACTTAATTATGAAAATTAAAACGCGTGTTGTCAAAGTAATATTTCTACATAGTATTCATCAAATAAAATATGTTATTATGACTACGTATCCTACTAGACTATAGAGGAACTCCCTACCCCCTGGCTTCCACTCCTGATGAGGATACTCCGGTAGATCGGCGCGGGGCCCCCCTAACAGTTCCCGTGGTGGGGGCCGCCAGCGGTTAGTCCGCCATGGACGAGGCTCTGTGCCAGATCGGGGAGAGCGGTCCCTACCAGCAGCTGCTCCTCTACTTCGTGCTTCTTCCTTGCGTCCTCCCTTGCAGCTTCCACGCCTACAGCCAGCTCTTCATGTCATCCAGTCCTGAGCACTGGTGTGCTAGGCCACCCCATCTCAGGTCTAACAGCAATGTCAGGTAGGTCTTCGTTGGGAAATTAAAAAAAAAAAAAATCTATATATATATATATATATATTAAACAAAAAATACCAAAATTGCAGATTTATGTATATATATATATATATATACAGTTAGTAAAAAAAGTCTGTGTATACCACATTAAAATTTTCCAAGTTTTCCCAGGACATCAAAGAAAAGTGAAACAATATATAAATTTATATTTTATTTTTGTATTTTTATAGTTGTAGTTTTATGGTTTGTTTTATTCATGATATCCAAAATTACTTCAAAAAATACATATTATTACCTACTGAAAATACCAATATATATATATATATATATATATATATATATATATATATATATATATATATATATATATATATATACACAGAAATCTGTGATTTGGGTCGTCAGTTTCAACTCACGTAAAATTCAAATAGCATTAGGAAGTTGGTTGATTCAATTTTGTAATTTTATACATCATCTTAGTAAGGGATTCAATCGTTTTCATTGAAGAAGTAAATAATAATAGGTATTTTTTTGAGTAATTTAGACGGGGGTACTAGGACAGGGTAGGGCATCGAAGTAAAAAAAAAAATGTTACTACTTGAATCGTAGGTTTCTATGCTATAACCAATTTTTGTTTCCTAAGTGGAATTATGTAAAAATTTATATTTTATTTTTGTATTTTTACAATAAGAACTTGTAGTTTTTTGTTTTGTTGTATTCATGGTACCCAAAATTACCCTAAAAGATACCTATCAGTATATTTTTATAAATATTTTTAAAGTTTGAACATTTATCTTTGAAATAGATTGGAGTAATTTTAGTGCATACGAGGGTATTAGGAGAGGGGATGACTTGTAAATAAAAAAAAATTTACTACTTGAATTGTAGGCTGTTATGCTGACCACAGGTAACCCCAAGCAAACATATTAATTAACAATAAAATACAACGAAAATACGACGATTTTTTCGTTTCCTAAAGTGGAATAATATAAAAGTTTATATTTTGTTTTTTTATTTTTATAGTTGTAGTTTTTTGGTTTGTTTTATTCATGATATCCAAAATTACTTCAAAAAATACCTATTATTACCTACTGAAAATACCAATATATATATATATATATATATATATATATATATATATATATAAATTTGTGATTTGGGTCGTCAGTTTCAACTCACGTAAAATTCAAATAGCATTAGGAAGTTGGTTGATTCAATTTTGTAATTTTATACATCATCTTAGTAAGGGATTCAATCGTTTTCATTGAAGAAGTAAATAATAATAGGTATTTTTTTGAGTAATTTTGGATATCATGAATTAAAAAAAAAATAAAACTACAACTATAGAAATAAAAAAAAATAAAATATAAACTTTTATATTGTTCCACTTTAGGAAATGAAAAAAAAAAAATAATATTTTCGTTGTATTTTATTGGTAATTAATATGTTTACTAGGGGTCGCCTGTTCTTAGCATAGCAAGCTACAATTCAGTAACATTTTTTTTATTTAGATGTCCTACCCTCTCCTATTGTACTCGTATGCACTAAATTAGCTCGAATGCATTTAAAATCAATGTTAAAGATTAAAGTTTAAACTATAATAATAAATTTATAAAAAATATACTGATTGGTATCTTTTTTGGTAATTTTGGGTACAATGAATAAAAAAAAAAAAAAAAAAAAACTACAACTGTAAAAATACAAAAGTAAAATATAAATTTGCATAGTATTCCACGTTTGGAAACAAAAAAAAATTTTTTGATTGTATTTTATATGTTTACTGGGGTATGATCTGCATTGAAGTGGTTACAGCATAGAAACCAACGATTAAAAATGGTAAAACTTTTTTTCTTCCTCCCCTTTCCTAATATCCTCGTATGCACTAAAATTACTGGAATACATTAAAAATGAATGTCAAAAATAAATGTTTAAACTTTAAAAATATCAATAAAATATACTGATTGGTATCTTTTAGGGTAATTTTGGGTGGGTACCATGAATAAAACAAACCAAAAAACTACAACTATAAAAATACTAAAATGAAATATAAATTTTTATATTGTTTCACTTTAGGAAACGAAAATATCATATTTTCTTGGTAATTAATATGCTTACTGGGGGGTTCCCCTGTGGTTAGCAAAGCAGCCTACAATTCAATTAGTAACATTTTTTATATTATTTTCTTCTGTAACATATCATCTTTATCATATAACATCTTTTATATTCTTTTCTAAACTGTAACTTTGAAAGAATTAAAATTCACTACCAAAGAAAAATAAATATAAAATTAAAGATAAGTTAAAGATAATTGCTAATAGAACTTCTGAACCATTGCAAAATAAGTCTGTGTACATTTATTATAAACTCCTTCAAATACTTTACAATAATAAAAAAACGTTTTCAATATAAACAAAATGTTTTATTTTAGTCAGTTAAGTCTTTATAGCGGCCATGATTTGCGAGTTTTTTCTGTTACTTTCCTAAAAATGGAAATTTGTGTAGAAATTAGACAGTTAATTATTAATTTAAGAAATTAGGGAAAATCTTTAAGAGAAATCGCAGAAATAATTAAGAAACGTCACTCTACAGTTAAAAGAATAATTAAGCATTACCAAGAAATTAGTTATCTTCAACGTAAACCTAGATTTGGGAGGCCCAAATAAATTTTGAGAAATCACAGGCCTGCAATTTTGCGATCTGTGAATGATAATCCTACAATGAGTGGACCACTGCGCTGCAACAAGATTACCAGCTAATAGTAACACCACAATAACAATGTGTTTACAAAAAAAAAAAAAAAATATTATTTTTTGAAATAATTAGTGTACACAGACTTTTTTTCATTTTGTATAAATAATTTTTATACATGTCTTAAAACGTTGTTTATGAAATTGAAAATGTTTAAAAATGATCAAGTATTAAGGGACAATTTATAAAGAAAAAATTAAAAGAATAGTCGCTTATTTTTCCTTGGCTAATATTTGATTTTTGGCATGGTATACATAGACTTTTTTTGCTAACTGTACATATATGTATGTATATATATATATATATATATATATATATATATAGAATATATATATATTTATATAAAATATATATATATATCGAAAATACGACGATTTTTTCGTTTCCTAAAGTGGAACAATATAAAAGTTTATATTTTGTTTTTGTATTTTTATAGAGGTAGCTTATCTTTTATTTTTATTTTTTTATTCATGATATCCAAAATTATTTTTAAAAAATACCTATTATTACCTACTAAAAATGCCTATATATATATATGTACAGTTATCAAAAAAAGTCTATGTATACCATGCCAAATATCAATTATTAGCCAAGGAAAAATAAGAGACTATTCTTTTATTTTTTTAATATATATATATTTAAGCTAATAGTTGTAGTTTTTTGTTTTATTCATGGTATCCAAATTTATCCTAAAAGATAGCAATCAGTACATTTTTATAATTATTTCTAAAGTGTAAACAGTTAACTATTTGCCATTAATTTTCTGTGCATTCGAGTAGCATTAATAATATTTCAAAACAATCGCTGACGAGGGTACTAGGACAGGGTAGGGCATCGAAGTAACAAAAAAATGTTACTACTTGAATTGTAGGTTTCTATGCTATAACCAATTTTTGTTTCCTAAGTGGAATACTGTAAAAATTTATATTTTATTTTTGTATTTTTACAATAAAAACTTGTAGTTTTTTGTTTTGTTGTATTCATGGTACCCAAAATTACCCTAAAAGATACCTATCAGTGTATTTTTAGAAATATTTTTAAAGTTTGAACATTTATCTTTGAAATAGATTGGAGTAAGTTTAGTGCATACGAGGGTATTAGGAGAGGGGATGACATGTAAATAAAAAAAAATTTACTACTTGAATTGTAGGCTGTTATGCTGACCACAGGTACCCCAAGCAAACATATTAATTAAAAATAAAATACGACGATTTTTTCGTTTCCTAAAGTGGAATAATATAAAAGTTTATATTTTGTTTTTGTATTTTTATAGTTGTAGTTTTTTTTAATTCATGATATCCAAAATTATTTTTAAAAAATACCTATTATTACCTACTAAAAATGCCTATATATATATATATATATATATATATATATATATATATATATATATACCGTAAAACGAGGTGACTTTGTGACTAATGGGGTGAATTTGTGACTTCAACAGTTTTTGAATTTCCCTCCTTAAAAAGGATCAGGTTAGGCAATTCAGTGTACTTTTCAGTTGGTCAGTAATGTGCTGCAACCTACTGGCCACATATAACTTCTTTCATTCCATTTATCATGGTGCTTTATTTCAAATTTTCCAAGGCCTACAGCTAAGAGGCAAAGGAAAGGATCTCCTGACTCCAGAGAAGTTATAGATAATGAGCTGCCAGAAGATAGCCTCTTGCAAGATGCTCGGAGAATCCAAGAAAATATCCGCGTCTATACTAGCGCTACTGATAGAAACGTAAGTGCAAAGGTTCAAAAACATATCAATAGCAAAGTACAGCAACTTATAGATATTTTGGAGACGATTAATGACAAAAATCAGGAACAACGAGCCCTTATACAGCGAGCTGTAAGGGAGACATTAACATCTCCTACGGTTTATGAGCTTCTACTAAATTTATTAGTAGAAAAGACTGTACCAATGGTGTTAGAGGGACTCAGGTCGGCAAACCTTAATCAACAAAAACTAGTACCAGAACCGAGTACTTCCCAAGAGGTGGAAATGATTAGGGAACAGCCAAAATCTAACAACACCATCGTAGAGACTATTGGGAGTGAAACCTTCCAAATGGTTAAAAAAAGAAGAAGAAATAAAAAAGCCTCAAAACAGGAAAAGGAGGGCGACCCTGATAAATCCATACCTGCGGTTAGTGATAAAAATGCTCACTTGAAGAAGAAGACGATGGCCGATGTTGTCAAAACCTTGCCCCAAAAACCGTCAGATGCTGCTAGGCCGACATATGTTACTATAGCAGCTGAAGGGAAGAGTGCAGTTGATATCATCACCGCCCTCCCATCTCCGACTGAACTTGGGGTTAAGGCTAGAGTTGTCCGCGCAACTAAAGCAGGATCAGTTTTAGTTTGCGTTGAGGAAGATGGACATGTAAAGAGAATCCTTGAATCACAGAGATTAAAAGACAATGGAATGGAGGCCAAACTTGCATTAAGAAGGAAGCCAAAGGTGGAGATTAGGGGAGTCCCCCTTTCCTGGACTGCTGAAAACTTACAACGGATACTGTGGGACAAGCTAGCAGCAAAATCCGTCCCCATACCTGAAAACAAATCTAGCTATATAAAGCCGCTGTTCCACTCAATGGCCCGAAACCGGATAACTAATAATTGGGTGCTAGAAGTGCACCCTGTTGCTAGATATAATTTACTGAAGGAGGTTATTGATGGGGGTTGGTGGTCTCTTACATTTGTTGATTATCCTGACGCTTCCCCTTGCCTTCGCTGTCAGGGATACGGGCACACAAGGGCGACCTGTGAAGCGAATGGAGTAATTTGCAGATGGTGTGCAGAAATTGGACACATCGCTAAAAACTGTCCTGTAAAAGAAAAGATGACCGCCCCCACCTGTATTAACTGCGTGAGGGAAGGAGTCCTTGCTACAAAGGCTAAGCACCAGGCGGGGAGTCGGGACTGCCCTGTGCATATAGCAAAGACCCAAGACATAGTTCGAAGGACATATTATGACTAGAATTAATATCCTTCAACTGAACATGGGCCGCCGGCGCATTGTTGCCGACGAACTTCGGGCTATGATGCGGCGTTATGATATAATGGCGATTCAAGAGCCCAGTTGTCGTGGGAACAAGGTAATGGGGTTTGGCCTCACGTCGAGGGTTATAGCCCTAGGCAGTGGAGAGAGGAGGCCCAGGGCTGCTATTGTGATTAATAATCCAAACCTCGACGTGATGGATCTGAGTCAGTACACCACGGCGGATTATGCTTCATGCTATATCAAGTGGGGCAATATCGCCTTCACATTAATATCAGCGTACCTACCCCCAGGGGGTGATCTAGATGCAAGCATTTCCGCCATGGAAGGCGTAATTAGGAACGTGAGGAACGTGATGGTGTGCTCAGACACAAACTCCTGGAACACGGTCTGGGGGTCCAATAGAACTGATAGGCGAGGCGCAAAAATGGGCGATTTCATAGCAAGAAATCATTTGGTCGTTATAAACGAACCCTCTGCCACCCCTACGTTCTCTGGGGTCATGGGGCAGAGTTGGATCGATGTTACGATCGCTACGCCGGTTCTTGCAAGGTACATTTCTGATTGGACCCTCAGGTCTGATACGAGTTCCGACCACTCTTCAATACAAATTGGCCTGGTAGATGAGGTAGGATGTTCCCACGACTTTGACAATGGTTTTGTCACCCGGATAAATGACTGGAGTGTTTTTAAGTCCTATTTGGAGGATCGCATAGCTGATGAAGAATGGGAAGAGGCTGATATGGACGGATTTGAGATTCTAGACTACAAAGTGGCAAGGATTACTAACATAATCCGTGACGCAGCCGAAAACTCCCTGAAACATCGTCAGGCAAGAACAAGACCAGTCCCATGGTGGACGCCGGCCTTAACTGCCCTAAAGAGAGACCTCTACAAGGCTCGGCGGTCATATCAGAGGTGCAGGTGTGACGAGAGGCGCGCTGCTCTCCGAAGTGAGTACAAGTCTAAGGCCAGGGTATACCGAAACGAGGTTCGCTCACAAAAACGGAGGTCCTGGGACAACTTTATTGTTGTGGAGTCTTCGAAGAATCCCTGGGGTATTCCTTATAGGGTGGCAATGGGCAAA
The DNA here is from genome assembly GCA_911387785.2 of Aelia acuminata. Lineage (NCBI taxonomy): Eukaryota > Metazoa > Arthropoda > Insecta > Hemiptera > Pentatomidae > Aelia > Aelia acuminata. Next base: position 13,677,949 of record OU426981.1, read on the forward strand.
TTGACTCCTCTGCAAACTATTGCAGCCTTAAAGTATCAAGATGCACATGCCACTACCCTTGAGGAAACGGCAAATATGTTCCTTTCAGCGATTTACCCCAGGGACGATCCAATCCAGGACAATGAAAACGACAGTTTTGTGAGACGAACCACGGTATACCCGCCAGGAACGGACTTGTGCCCACCATGGGACATTCATGATCTTCGTATTGCCGTGGATAGGCAGAAACCTAACCGTTCTCCAGGCCTTGATGCTATTGATGCGGCGATTTTAAGGAATAGTCTCCCCTACATTGAAAATGCTTTGTTAGAGATTTTTAACAAATGCCTAGATACGGGATACTTTCCAAAAAGATGGAAGATCGCCGATCTGAGACTGCTCTACAAGGGAGGAAATAGAGATAAGGAACTTCCTAACTCCTACCGGCCCATATCTCTCCTCCCTGTGATGAGCAAGGTCCTGGAGACCCTCATGATGAATAGTTTACGCCCTGTGCTTAATAGGGCAAGCCACCCACGGCAATACGGTTCGACAAGGGGCAGAGGTACCGCTGATGCTTTACTCAGAGTGCGCACAGACGTTGAGGAGCGGGCGGAGCGCTATGTGATGCTACTGCTATTCGATATCTCCTCCGCTTTCGACAGCGTCTGGTGGCCCAGCGTGCTCCAACAGCTGCAGAGATTCGATGCTCCCAGCAACTTATATTCTCTTGTAAAAAGTTACCTACAGGACAGAATAGTAAGGATTAGAGGAAACTACTATGAGGTGGAAGCTTCCATAGAGCGAGGATGTCCCCAAGGATCCGTACTCGGTCCGGCCCTATGGAAACTTGTATTTGATGAGTTGCTGGGAGTATTAGAGGCTCAGCGGATCACTGCCACCGCCTATGTAGATGACCTTGCTGCTGTTGTGGCGTCCGATAGCAGAGCCGGAGTCAAGAGAGAAGCTGAAAGATGTGCCAGCCTAGTAGCCAGATGGTGTGAGGGTAAGAAAATGAAGATGGCCGCCGCCAAAACCAAGGCTATACTGCTTAAGGGCAAGACAGATAGGGCTCACCCAATAACCATGGACATGGAAGGCCAGAGGATACGTCCAAGGGAGGTGGTAACCTACCTAGGCGTAGGCTTGAATGTGACGCCTCACTTGGAATACTTGTCTGATAGGGTGGCCCAAACCGTAAATAATCTTAGTCGCATAGGAGGTGCTTTCTGGGGACTTAGGTTCCCGGCTACCATTACTATCTATAAAGGAGTCGTAGAGGGTATTCTCCGGTACGCCTCCCAGTTTTGGTATCGGGACCTCAACCAGAGACAGAGGAATAGGCTGGCATCAATTCAGAGGACGGCTCTGCTTCGCGCCACCAGAGCTTATAGGTCAACTTCGCATGAAGCAGTGCAGGTTCTAGCGGGGGTGGTTCCTCTCGACCTCCTCCTGCGAGAAGAAGTGACTAAATACGCTTATAGACATGAAGGCTCAGCAGGACTTTCGGACGCTCTAAGGACGAGGATTGTTGCAAACCCTAACAAATGGAAGCAGCTAATTCGGGAGGATACGATTGAGGAGTGGAGCCGACGGTGGGCAACCTCCCAGAAAGGGAGCACCCTCAGGAAATACTTTCCTACAGTTAAATCCCGGCTGTTGGCTAAATGGGTCCTCCCGGACTATTGGGTTTCACAATTCCTCACGGGGCATGGGGGTTTTAGAGCCCATCTCCATCGGCTTGGCCAGAACATAGTCCCCCACTGCTCCACCTGTGGTGTCCCAGAGACTGTTGAGCACGTGGTCACGACCTGCACTGCATTCGATGGAATAAGGGCCAGGATGCTGAGAGCCACGGGACTTTTCGTCCTCACTGAGGAAGAGTTTCCCCAGCTGGTGAGTGAAGAGAATTTCCCGCGGTTCAAGGAATTCATCTCAGGATGGAAAACGGCGTTGGGTCCGGCCCACTTCAACATAGGAGCCCGGAGAAGAGGACCTGGGCCAAGAAGACAGCCTTAGAAACAGAAGAGACCTTTCGGCTCCTAGGGACAGCAGTAGAAGTCGAAACTCAAAATAAATGGTTCACTAGCAGTAGTGGGTTGTTGCGCGGTCATGCGTAACTCCCCACTACTGCTATACCCGTATTGCCTGTGAGGCATGGAAGGGAGTAAATAAATAAATAAATAAATAAATTCATATATACATATCTGTGATTTGTTTCATCTGTTTCAATTCACGTAAAAATCATTAGCATTGGGAAGTTGGTTTATTTAATAGTTTTTTATACACCATCTTAGTGAGGGATTCAAAATCGTTTTCATTGAAGAACTATCTTAGGTTTTTTTTTGAGTAATTTTGGATATCATGAATAAAAAAAAAAAGAAAAAAAAAGAAAACTACAACTATAAAAATAAAAAAATGAAGTATAAACTTTTATATTATTACACTTTTGGAAACGAAAAAAATCATAAAATCATTATAAAATCAGTCGACTTGGAGTATTATGCTTGCTTGCATTGCCGAATTATCTCAAGTAAAAACTTTTTTTTAATAATAAAAGGAATTAGTGTTTTTCATAAAGCAAATGAAAACAAAAATAAGAAATGAATTTCGAAAAAATTGTAACTTTGAGAATTGGCATTAACAAAACGCATAAATTTATGATCTAAGTAAGTTGGTAAGTGAAGGTTGCGTGTTGCGCGCACGCACCAGGTTTTTTTACTTTATTACTATACCCCAGATTTTTTAGGGGAGAGCATCCCTGTCCTAGTACCCTCGTCAGCAATTGTTTTGAATATTATATATGCCACTCGAATGCACAGAAAGTTAATGCCAAATAGTTAACAGTTTATACTTCAGAAATAATTACATATAAAAATATACTGATTGATAGGGTAAATTTGGGTACCATGAATAAAAAAAAAAAAAACTTTAACTATAAACATAAATATATAAATACATAAATCTGCAATTTAGGTCTTCTCTTTTAATTCACTTAAAATTCAATAGCATTGGAAAGGGACTGGGGAAAACAGTCTTTGAACCTACCCTTGGGGCAGTTAGTAGCACTGGAATAACTGGAACTTAAAATTAGCACTCTACCTCCGTTAACACGATCATCGCCTCCATAAAATAACATAATATTTTCCGCCTCGCGGTAACGGAACTATTAAACTATTGTGTGTGTATTCTGGCATATTAGGTTCTGTCATTCTGATTCCAACTTTATCCATAACTCAAATTTGATATATTTTGAGTTGTAACCATGTTCTGGCCGGTGTGCGTAATATCTAATGCTCGGAATTCCATCTAGTAAACTTTTGAAAACGGCTAATAAAAACTTACAAAAAGATCATTATACATGCAATATAAAACTAAGTACATAAATAAAAAATCAAACATGACTTGATTTTTTAAATGAAAGAATAAACTTAATTATAAAGTAGACTAATTTCTCATTTATTTATTTATGATCATTATTTTGTTAGTATCTGCGGTTTCATCAACTATTATATAAATGAAATTATTTTCTAATTTATCTTAGATAAGATAAGATAAGTTAGATAAGATTTTGTGAAGTGTTGAAACAGTGCTCTAGAAAAATATTTCAGTTTTTTTTTTTTTTAAGTTATTTAAGTTATAAGTCGTTTTAAAATCTAATGAGTTAAAAAAAAGAAGATATTTTCGAAGTCGTGACCATGTTCTGTCCGGTGTGCGTAATATCAACGCTCGGAATTCCATCCAGTAAACTTTTGAAAACGGCTAATAAAAACTTACAAAAAAAGCATTATACATGCAATATAAAACTAAGTAAATAAAAAATCAAACATGACTTGATTTCTTAAATGAAAGAATAAACCTAATTATGAAGCAGCATTTCTGTTTTATTTATTTATTATTATTATTTTAATATCTGTGGTTTCATCAACTACTATGTAAATGAAATTATTTTCTAATTTATCTTAGATTTTGTAAGTGTTGAAACAGTGCTCTAGGAAAATTTTTCAGTTTATTTTTTAAGTTATTTAAGTTATAAGTTGTTCTAAAATTATGCTAATATAATAAGCAATATATATATTCAAAGATTTTTTAACAAATGAAAATCATACATACATTTTTTACATATCTTTTTCCATCAAACTAGATTTTTAGCACTCAGTATACGATTTGATCATAAGCAAAAAGTAAATTAAAAATAATAAAAGTAATATTTATAACAGTCGGTACAATTTGAAGTTCATTTGATACTATGAGGAAAAATATTTTAACTATATTTAAAAAAATAAAATACTTTTTTTTTTTTATTTAAAACAGATAATACATGTAAGGATTTAATGGAATATATAATTGAAAACATCGGTCTTAAATATGTAAAATGACAGGAAATTGAAATTATTTCAACAATTACTTAAATTATCATTTTTTTATTGCCTTTTTCAACCTTAAAACTGTTATTATTTTCCAATTTTCCATGGCTACTCAAAACATTGCTTTTGACGAACTGTAGCAAAGTTGTTTTAAGGGGAAGTTATTAAAACATAGATTTTCATTTTAATTCGTCAACTTTTCGAATGTTCTGTGGACTTTGTAACGAGTTCTGATATAAAAGGCTTTTATATTTTGAAAGAGCGCGAACAATACACTATGAATACAATGCAAACTAAATTTCGATCTCGTGTGGCCAAAACGAGTTTTGTAATGTCAAAGCTCATACCATATCATGCCACTAGGTACCCATTGTTAGCATATAGGAAATTAAAACCAAAACAAGTTTTTGTATCATTTTGTAGGTATATTTTTAAGTAATTTTAGATACCACGAAGACAAAATATATACTAGATACATAATAAAATAAAATAAAGCAAGATATATTTTCAAAAAATAAAATAAAAACAATATTGCATCTAAGGTGGATTTATATGGATTACATATAAAAATATTTTTTTTTGTTTTTGTATAACATCACTTTTATGCCACTAAGACTAATCGGACGATGCTACAGTGGGAGTTATAAACTTTGCATATCTTGGTATAATTAGGATAAAGATCTTTAATGAGTACCCGACATCGCACAGGCTCCATTTTACGTCTTGTCCGATGTAAGGCTTAGCCAAGAATTATTTAGCCCAATTAAAAAGTCCTAGGGCCACCGCGGAATGCGAACTCGCGATCTTTAGTGTTTTAGATAGATATGCTAACTACTACATCACAGGTAAACCCCCCCTCCCCAAAAAAAAAAATCAAATCTAAAGTTTGAAATTAGAATAAAATATATTCAGAATAGATATTAAGTCTCCGATATGAACTCAAAAACATGATTTTTCTGTTATATGTATTGTAATTATATCTGAAATCGCATTTTTTTTTTAAATTATATTTTTAATTGTAAACCATTCATTCGTTTCTTATGATTTATTACATTTTTCTTTAAAATTCCATGGTTGATGCTTTGATTTAGTTAGAAATCAAGGAACTTGCTAGAATATGCTACTCTTCTAAATCATTCATAAAACCATTATTACCAAAAATGGCCGAGTTTTGAGATATGACATTGTTGAAAGAAGTGAGCGAAATATGTATGGAGGTAAAGGGCTTCATGTCCAGATTTTTGATGAATTAAACTTAACACCATGGTGTTAAATACTATGATAAATACTTAAAATTACTTAAGAATGCTGTAAAAATGTTAATAAATATAATTGTGGAAAATGTTTTCTTCTGAACAAAAAGAAAAATGTGACGTGGTGCCCCTTTATATGCAGGCTACATATATATATAAACAATTACAATAAATAATAATAATAATAATAAATAAATAACAATACAATAAATAAATTACAAAAAATAGCAAATATATTACTGGGTAGGACTCCCACTGTAGCATCGTTCGATTAGCCTTAGTGGCATAAAGTGACGTTAAACAAAAAAATAACGGGTCTTTTTCATTTTAGGGAACCTGTTACTAAGTTATGACGGTTTTTTAAATAATAACAAAGGTTACATCATTATTCCAAAAAATCTGGTGCGTGCGCGCAACACACAACTTTCACTTACAAACTTACTTAGATTGGAAATTAAGGCGTTTAGTTAATTGCCTCTTTTCAAATGAACAGAGCGGCTTTACTTATGAACAATGGTCTGCCATTAAAGGCGTACTCCGCATGCGCTCAACGAGTTTTATGAGTTTACTGAATATTTTTATTTTTTTCTCCTCTTTATGTTTTCTTTATTTTTATAATATCTCAGATTTAGCCATTTCTTATTTTTAGGCGTAACGAGAGACAGTTAACTTCTCCATATAAACAAAAACAAAGGTACTTCATAGGAAACAAACAAACAAAAAAGGCCCCAACCCCCCCAAAAAAAGCCCCCTCAGAACATTTTAATAATGATAAAGCTTACCTGATATTAAAGAACACCTAATTTTCATTTAATATGACGAATATGATAAAAATTGTTAAAGCCGTTTTTGAGATCATCGAAAAAAAAGGTAAAAATTGGAAAAAAAAAATATGAAATAAAGTGCCCGCTCCGTTTGACCAATTTTGATGAAATGTTGGCTATCACATCTTTGGCATACACATACATCAAATACCCAGTTTGATCAAAATCGAAGCCTTTTTAGAGCAAATAAAAAAAAAAACACGTGAAAATTATACAAAATTTATTAAGTAAAGTCCCCCCCTCCGGTTGATCAATTTTGATGAAATTTATACAGTCATATCTCGGGCTTATAAATAAACCAAATACTCAGTTTAATCAAAATCGTTAGAGCCGTTTTTGAGAAAATCGAAAAAAACTTAAAAAGTTATTAACTAAATTTCCCCCCTCCCTTACAGCAATTTTGATGAAATTTTTGCTGTCACATTGCGGGCATATATATACACTAAATACCCAGTTTCAGATTCGCACGGTTTATAGTTTTTGAGCTAATCTGTTCAAACACACACACACACACATATCGACCTGACCTTCGTTAGTGACTCCCTACACCCTACTACCAGTTGGGAGGTCTGTGACCTGTATACGCATAGCGACCATCAGGCTATACTGACCATAATTGGTGACAGAAAAGCACTATCACATATGAGGCGTGAGAAAGGTACTGTCCGCTGGAAAACTAGGACTTTTGATAGGGAGTCCTTCGAAGTAATGATGGCCGCACCTTGTGAGCTGTCAGGCACAGCGGAGGATAAGGCAAGCAAGCTAATATCTCTAATCAGTACAGCGTGTGGCGCATCGATGGCTCGTAGTAGCTCACGTGTGGGTGGAACTCCTGTCTACTGGTGGAACGACCATATCGCAGACCTCCGTAAACGGTGTCACGCATCAAGGAGGAGGTATCAGCGATCAAGAGGCAGCACTGAGTTTCATGCACTGCAGGAGGAATTCCAAGCAGTGAGGCGCGAATTACGGCATGCAATCAAGAGGAGTGAAAGGCAATGTTGGAAGGAACTCTGCGAAGAGGTGAACGAAGATCCATGGGGAAGACCTTACAGAGTGGTCATGAAGAAGTTAGCGAGGAGTTCTAAAATAGCACCTAAATGCCCAGTTGCTATAGAGAAAATTGTTGCTACACTCTTTCCGAAACAAGAAGAACTTCCGCAGACTGGGCCGATACAGGCAGTTGACGTTCCAGCCGTAACGGCTGACGAACTCAGCGATATCTGTACAAACCTTCAGAAAAGGAAAGCTCCAGGCTCTGACGGTATCCCAAACTTGGCACTCAAGGCAGCTATGGAGATCAGACCAGATGTTTTTCAGGAAGTATTCAGTTCTTGTTTAAATGAGGGATCCTTTCCGAGAAATTGGAAAAGACAGTACCTAGTGCTGATTCCGAAAGGCAAAGGAAATCAATCGGACCCTTCTGATTATCGACCGATATGTCTGTTGGACACAGCTGGCAAAGCCCTGGAGAAAATCATTGCCAACAGGATACAAGAGACCACCGAAGGAGCAGAAGGCCTATCAAGGAACCAATTCGGTTTCAGGAAAGGAAGATCTACTACGGACGCTATCACTATGGTAATCGAAACGGCTCAGAGGGCTATTGCGGGAAAGCGGTGGAGGAGAGGCGCGAAGTGCTACTGTGCCGTCATCACACTGGATGTGAGGAATGCCTTCAACTCAGCGAGATGGAGTTGCATTCTAGACGCTCTGCAGGAAATGAGCGCACCCATGTACCTCAGAAACATTGTAAGAGACTATTTCAAGGACAGAACCTTGATATGTTCAACTGAGAACGGGCCTAGAAGGTTCCAGTTAACCGGCGGCGTTCCCCAAGGCTCAGTTCTTGGGCCTCTGCTATGGAACGTCATGTACGATAGGGTTCTCAGACTCACACTACCCGAGGGAGCTAAAATAGTAGGCTTTGCGGATGACATAGCAGTAGTGGTTGAAGCTAAATATATAGATGAAGTGACCTTGAAAGCTAATCAGAGCATTTCACTGATCCGCGATTGGCTAGCTTCTATGGGGCTCCAATTAGCAGACAATAAAACCGAGGCCCTACTAATTAGTAGCCGTAAAAGAAGGGAGGAAATCGTACTGAGAGTCGGTACGCAAGAGATCCGGTCCCAGCGTTCCCTGAGATACCTAGGGGTTATCATTGATGAAAGGCTGCGGTTCAAGGATCATATCCAGCGAGTATGCGATAAGGCAGCTAGAGTTGCCACAACGCTAGCTCGACTAATGCCCAACATAGGAGGACCCAAGAACAGTCGGAGACTGTTAATATCGACCGTAGTCACTTCCATCTTGCTCTATGCTGCCGCAGTATGGGAAAGTGCCTTGGATACGCTAGCCTACAGGAGACCCATGGTCTCAATTTATCGTCGGAGTGCAATTAGAGTGATCAGTGCATTCCGAACAGTTTCCTACGAAGCAGCATGTGTAGTGGCCAGGATGCCACCAATAGAGCTGATCGCAGAAGAAAGAAAGCGCTCATATAAAAGAATCAACCTCATTCCCAGGACAGAGGAAAAGAAGGAAACAATCGAGAGATGGCAACAGCTCTGGGACAGGACGCAGAACGGAAGATGGACACATAGGTTGATTCCTTGTATTCAGCCTTGGCTTGATAGGAAACATGGGGAAGTTGATTATTATTTGACACAACTGCTCACAGGACATGGCTGCTTTCGGGCCTACCAATTGAGATTCAAGCTGGACATTACAGCGGAATGCCCAGAGTGTCCAACAAGTGAAGAGAGTGTGGAACATGTATTCTTTTGCTGTCCCCGATTTAGTGAGGACAGGAAGGAATTCCGACAGGTCAGCGGATCGGAACCAACTGTCGGTAATATAGTCAGCTTAATGCTACGTTCTGAAGAGAACTGGCTCGCGGGCCAACGCCTTGCGGCTCAGGTCATGAAGCAACTGAGGAAGGAAGAAAAGGAGAGGCGTGCCTAAAGAAGAGGTAGCCTAGAACAATGGGGTGGCACACAGCCACTCCCCCCTCCATGAAGTAATGCCTAACGGTGGTCCCGTGGAGGTGGGAAACAGGTGTAGGGAGGTGGTTTTAGTGGGTAGAAATCCCACACACGGACAGGTACGGGCCTATCCGCGTCTTTTGAAGATTTCCACCTACCCGCGTAAAAAAAAAAAAAAAAAAAAAAAAAAAAAACACACACACACACACACACCGACCAGTTCGCGGGACTTGGTCATTTGGACTCAGGGGACCCCAAAAAGTGTATTTCCGTTGAAAACCGGAAGTCGAAATTTTTCACGATCGCAATACTTCCACTTACTATATATTTCATATATAGGTAAGTGAAAGTAAAAACATGATTTATTTACTATCTAACTTATTAAAAAGAACTTTTGCAAATATTGCAACAAAAAAAAAAAAAAAAAAAATGGTTATTGTTCTGGAGGCGATAGGCTTTCATTGTCTCGAAAATTTCTATGAATAAATCCCTGCCTTTGTTACGACGCCTCCATACCTACTCACACAAGTAGGAGTCAAGCGATACACTATGAATAGATAAGCGATGAATATATAAATAGTATCGCTTTATCGGCTGAAACCTTGCAGTTTTCGAGCCATGTACCTTTATATACACTTCTGAATTGGTTATATCCCTGTCTTCGGCATCTCCAAATCGGAACGAGTTTCTTACGGTAAATTATTTTCATGTAGTGTCTTTCTCTGCATTTCATTTTTCCACGTAGAACACCGTTTCTTTATAAAAATTTGATAGCTATGTTATTTTACTTCAAAACCGAATATAATTCTAACAGATTCATTTTTAAAATACAGAGCACAGATTAACTTAAATAATAACCTTTAGAGAATTTCAAATATGAAATCATATGACTTTATCTGATATAGATAAATCAATGTTTAAATTCATAAAATAACCGTTATCATAACGTAGGAACAGGTTGCCTAAAATGAAAAAGACCCCAAATAACAAATATAATACAAACAAAATGTAATCAAAATGTATAAAAAAAAAAAAAAATAAAAAAAAATAATATAAAGAAGAGGAATTAACTATTAAAGAAACAAAGCAATCCACATTCAGAATAACCTTATGTAGAAACAATTACTGTAAGATTTTAAAATCACTTCAATGATAGAAATAATTTACATACTTATATTTCAAAAAATGTCTGTATGATAATAATTCACTGGTGTTTAGGCAAAAGGGCTTAAGTGCCATTTTTATGAAAATGAGGTTTTTATGGCTTCTTGACGAAAAAATCTATCTGTTTTTAATGGTTCAATTGGCTTAAGTGAAATCGGCTTACTAAATGGTGTAATTAAGCTGATCTTAACGGCACACGTGTACAGATCAAAAGGGTCTATGTAGTTATGCCAATTCTACGCCCTTTGGATTTGATACACAAAGATATGTCTGGTACCAAGTTCTTCTTAAGCAGCATGCAATAATTTCGATGGAAAAACAACCGATTTGGATCTAAGCTAATTATGCATTTATTAAATTGTGTACTCTTTAATCTAAAAAATAAAAATTAAATTCTCAGTTTTTATTATTATATCATTTAAATATTCAGATTGTTAACAAACTATCAAGATTTCATTCATAAAAATAAGATAACTGACTGAATAAGACATACATTTTTTGGAGAAAAAAAAAATGAAAATAGAGCTTATTTTATGTGGAGGGAAGCAAAATGGTTTCGGTACGACAATGATGTAATAGTATAACTACAATTTTAACTACAAAACAAAAACACAACGGACGTATTAGTTTTAAAAGCAGCCTGAATAGAGAATATCCCTTTGATTATGTTTCATTTAAAGAAGAGGCAGACGGTCTTCTTAAATTCATAAAATCTTCTTAAATTCACGATGAAAAATACCTACAGTGAGCCAATCCCAATATAAAGAAAAAATTAAATCTGCTTACAAATCTGCTAGATCTTTTACAACTTATTCCCCCCTACTTCCACATTTTTACAGAAACCTTAGGTGTAATAATGATGAAGATATTGACCCTATTGGAGATATTTAGTTGAGGTAGAAACAGTAGCGGATCTAGGGGAAGGGCAGGGGGGGGGCACGCGGCCCCCCCCTGAGAGATGAGGACACTCATAAAGTATGACTATTCCTATATGAAATGAGCTATATTTAGTTATTTTTGAAGTTCACTAATTGAAAATGAATTGTATTTAAAGATTTTCAGTAATTTATAACGTCGTTATGTACTAATATGTATTTTAAATTGGGGCCTTCATTACTCATGAAAATTTCTGGATCCGCCACTGTGTAGAAATAGTTCGATAACTTCATCAAGAGTTTCATTTTTAAACTAATAATGTACCTTTAGATTGATTTTTCATCATTTGTGTAATTGATTGTGTATTTTTAGTGTTAACACGTTTTTATATAAATTCATAATTTCAACATGAAATAAAATATTTTTGATTTTTCCAAACTTTTGGACATCTTTAGGACAAGGTCTATTTCTCATATCCTTGGTAAAAATGAATTAGGTTGATTATTGTTAAGTACAAAAGGCTAATGAGTTATGATCAGAAGGCCATAAGAGACAAAAATATTAGATACAAAGGGCTTAAGTGCACTTGAAATAAATAAATAAGTAATATTTTGTTTAAATTTGTATTTCGCTATAATGTTTAGTCTCTTATGAGATAATATAGTGATTCATGAATAAAGAAACCTTAGACAGGATTTAAAATGATTTTTCAAAACTTTGAAAAATCGTTGTGTAAACTTCACATTCCAACACTTAAGCCCTTTTGCCTAAACACCGGTGAATTGATATGGAAGAATCGAATTGAAACACGTACAGAAGTTTAAATTATTGTTAAAATAATTTTTTAATTAAGGGCTTGTAAAAGTTTACTTCAAAGAAAAAAAAATATAAATATAGGGAACAACAGTGAAACGAAATTTGATCGAGTTTATGTTTTTAATTGAACAAAAAACCTGTGTTAATGTTAATTGAACAAAGGTGAAACCTTTGTTTATTTTCCTCGTACAAAAAACAACCTTATTTTTGTAGTTTCTCTTTTATTCTTCCCTGAGATAAAAGCTATTAATAACAAAAGAGAACTTTATAAAAAATTACCTCATGAAACGGGACGGAATAATTTTATTTATTTAGCCATATTTTAATATTTGAACGCTATTGTGAGTTTAAATAATTTTTATTAGATGAAAATAATTAATTAAAATGTCAGACAACAATAAAAACTGAAATAATTAACAAGGTTACAAAATGTATCAATTTGTAACGATACAGTAAAATAAAACTAACCATATGATCTTTAGAGCAAGACTAACTCTCCAGTCCAGGTTCCCGACAAGCGTAGAAGTCATAAACTGTACTAGAACAGTCATACATACAGTCATAAACTGTACTAGAACAGTTTGTTCCAACAAAAAGTTTTAGAACTCTTTTCGATCATACGTTTTGTGTTTCATGTAACAGTTCATATGCAGTATATGGCTTTATTATATTATATATAAAAAGGCTAGAGCCTCTCTATGTTTGTTACCTCATCAACTCGAAAATTAGCGGATGGATAAATCTGAAACTTTTACAACCTTGCTCTTTAGCCAAATAACAGCTATATCCAATTTTTTTGTAAATATATACAATGGAAAACTACATCGGAAAATAGGAAAATATTATTTTTCTATTATATATTCAAAATGCCAGTTTCTTTTTATGCTACAAAATGAAAAATCTGGTGCGATGCGCGCAACACACAACTTTCACTTACCAACTTACTTCGATTAGAAATTAATGTGTTTTGTTAATTGCAACTTCTCAAAGTTACACATTTTTCCAAATTAATTTCTTATTTTTGTTTTCATTTACTAAAAAAAAAAACACTAATTTCTTTTATTATTAAATAAAAGTTTTTACTTGTGATAATTCGGCAATGCAACCATAATACTCCAAGTCGTCTGATTTTATAATTCTTTATGCAGTTGTTGAAAACTTCATATAGTTACCATGAAACAAATAATTTCCATTAAATGGACAGAGTGGCTTTAATTATAAACAATGGTTTGTCATTAAAGGCGTACTCCGTATGCGTGGGCTCAACGTGTTTGATCAAAATCGTTAAAGCCGGTTTTTAGTAAATAAAAAAAAAACAGGTGATAATTAGAAAACATTTTTTAAGTAAAATGGCCCCACCGTTAGACCAATTTTGATAAACTTTCGGCTGTCACATCACGGGAATATACATACATCAAATACCCAGTTTGAATAAAATCGCTAAAGCCGTTTTTGTGTGAATAAAAAAAACACGTGAAAATTGGACTACATTTATTAAGTAAAGTACCCCCTCCGTTTTACCTATGTTCTTATTTTTAGGCGTAATGAGAGACAGTTTATTTCTTCATATATATAAAAACAAAGGTACTTTACAGGAAAACTAAAAAGGCCCCTTCCCCATTTAAGCCCCCTCAGAACATTTTAATAATGATAAAGCTTACATGGTATTAAAGAAAACCTACTTTTCATTAAATATGATGAATTTGATCAAAATCATTAAAGCCGTTTTTGAGATATTCGAAAAAAATTTAAAAATTGGAAAAAAAAGCTATGAAATAAAGAGCCCCCTGCGTTTGACCAATTTTAATGAAATTTTGGCTGTCTCATCGTGAGATAATACATACATCAAATATCCAGTCTGATCAAAATCATTACAGCCGTTGTTGAGTAAATAAAAAATAAACACGTGAACATAAGAAAAAGTTTATTAAATAAAGTACCCCCTACGTTTCAGAAATTTTGATGAAATTTCGGCTGTCGCATCGCGGACATATATATACATTATATATTGAGTTTAATCAAAATCGTTAGAGCAATTTTTGAGAAAATCGAAAAAAACGGAAAAATTAGACAAAATTCTTTAGATAAAGTACCCCCTCCGTTTGGCCAATTTTAATGAAATTTTTGCTGTCACATCGCTGGCATATACATACACCAAATACCTACCCAATTTCAGTTTTGTACCGCTTATAGTTTTTAAGCTAGTCTGGCTAAACACACACAGACACACACACACACACACACACACACACACACACACACACACACACACACACACACACACACACACACACACACACACACACACACACACAAACACACACACAGAGTCCATTTCGCGGGTCATTAAGACACAGGGGACACCAAAACGTGTATTTCCGTTGAAAACCGGAAGCCGGGTTATTTATTATGTATACTAAGGGAATATTTTCCCTTAGTATACATTTCATATATAGGTAAGTGAAAATAAAAAGTACTCACGGGAATAGGACTATTCTTACAGCTTATTCTATTTTTCATAACATTTTTTTTTTACATGCAATATTAACCCCTACTTATGGACTACACGAGTTGTAACAATCATTAGAAACAAAATTTAAAATACATTCAGCAAATATTTATAATTTTGTCTTGGTATAGTTTTTTAATGTAGACTAAAATGATGTATTTGGGTAAATTAGTTTAGATTATTTGTTTAAAGTCACTTTATAACACTAAGGCTAATCGGCTGATGCTACAGCCGGAGCCCTAAATTTTACGTATCCAGGTATAATTAGAATAGGGATCTTGAATAGGCTCGGGACCTCTATTTTACGTCTTATCCTAGGGACAGCATAGCCAATGATATCTTACCCCCTTTAAAAAAATTCTAGCGTCACCGCGGGACGCGAACCCGCTACCTTTAGTGTTTTAGGTTGCTATACTAACCACTATACCCCCGGTAAATCCCTTTTGGGCAAATTTATACACCGGAATAAATTTATTTACTTCCATAACAGTTAATATTAGATTAAGTCAAAGCACAGCCTGGACGGGTTCAGCTAGCATATATATATATATATATATATATATATATATATATATATATATATATATACACATATAAACACACATATAATATGTGGCTTTTATTATGAGATTATAAGTTATATTAGTGAAACATTTTACTTTCCGTAAACTATCGTTACAGTGAAGAAGAAGAATTGGTACATAACGTTAGGGTCCTCGTACAGGGGCTGTTTGTTTAGTTACGTTTCTTTATGCTACTCAGGCTAATCGGACAATGCTACAGTGTGAGTCCTAAATTTTGCCTATCCAGGTACAATTAGGATAGAGGTCTTTAACGAGTACCTGACATCGCACAGGCTCGGGGCCACCGCGAGACGAGAATCTGCGACGTTTTGTATTGTAGGTAGCTATCCTAACCAGTACACCACAGGTGACCGAAATATCTCATTATTATTATTATTTTGGATTATTATTAATTGATAATTATTTAATTATTCGAACCTATTGAACAAATAAAATCTAAAACTTTCTTTTCGTTCTTGAAGCAATAGAGCATTAAGCAAATAGATCTGACAAAGCTCCAACATTAATTTTAAGAAAATCTAGTTTGAAAGATTTCTTAGAAATAATAATTTATTTTTTTTTCTATGTTGTTTAACGACCATTTATGCTACTAAGGCTAATCCGACGATGAAATAGTGGGAGACCTAAATTTTGCCTATCCAGGTATAATTTGGATAGGGATCTTTAACGAGTACCTGTCATCGCACAGGCTCGGGGCCACCGCGGGACGCGCATCTGCGACGTTTTGTATTGTAGGTTGCTATGCTAACCACTATACCACAGGTAATCCCTAATTTATTTATCCTACCTCCATTTTCCGTCAGATCGGAAGGTAGGCATACCCAAGGATTTCTTACTCCCTTTAATAAATCCTAGGGAAAAAATGCGGCCTTAAGTACTGTAGACTGCTATGTTAGCAACTACACCACAGAAGGATGCCATTTATTTTCTTTAAAGATGCAGTTTAACTATATTTATTCACATTGTTAAAAGCATTTAAGACTAAGGTATTATGTTTAATTCAATAAGAATAAAGACTTAGTGCCCTTTACCTCCATAGATATTTCGCTCACTTCTTTCAACAATTTCATATCTCAAAACTCGGCTTATTATAATTGTTTTTTGCTGGATTTGCTGGATGAGTAACATATGCTAGCAAGTTCCTCGAATTTCAAACTAAATCCAAGCATCAGCTATGAAATTTTTAATAAATATATCATAAGGAACGAAGAAAGATTAAACATTTTAAAAATATTTATACATTTATGCTTCTTCAAACGGAGAAAAATTGTTATTTTACTCCCACTAAGAAACATTAGCGGCCCCTGACGGGATGCGAACCCGCCTTATTGTAGGCTGCTATGCTAACCTCTACACTACAGGGGACACCTGTACGAGGGTGTTATAGTTAGTTTAGGTATAGACCCTTCAGAATACTATTGATGTATTTTACATATTCAATATTCACCATCGAACGTAGAAAAAACTCAAGGACCAAATGTTGGTTGATATATGTTCTCAGCACGTTCACACTTGCCATCCTATATCAACAGTTACAAATGAGCTGTACTCTGAGAGGTTCGGGTTCGTCGTTCGTCTTTGTTTGTTCAAGTGTCACTGCCAATGTTGATCTTTAAGGGGATTCTAACGGCGAGTTATCGTTTATCGGACGTTTGAGTGGACGTATCTAACTGTTATTTGGAAGTTGATACATGGGTAATTCTCATTTTAGGGTCAAGTTTTAGTCCATTACAACTTTTACATAAATGATTAAGCCTAATCTGATTTTTTTTCCATTGCTATTACGTTGAAGGTATATTTCTTCATAATAAAATATTAAAAAATGAAAATATTAATGAATAATTTGATTGTATAATTACTTAAGCTACTAAAATGTCATTACCACGTAGTATCCCACTCTCGATTTTGTGGTAAACATGTATTTTTTTTTCTTTTGAAACTTTTTTACGTTCACTTACGTATATATGAAATATATGATGCATATAACAGGGGAAAAAAAATGTTATGAAAAATAGAATATGCCGTAAGAATTGTCCTATTCCCGTGAGTACTTTTTATTTTCACTTAACTATGTATGAAATATATAGTAAGGGAAAGTATTGCGATCGTGAAAAATTTCGACTTCCGGTTTTCAACGGAAATACACGTTTTGGGGTCCCCTGAGTCCAAATTATTAAGTCCCGCGAAATGGTCTGTGTGTCTGTGTGTCTGTGTATCTGTGTGTGAACAGACTAGCTCAAAAACTATAGGCCGTACAAAACTGTAATTGGGTATTTGGTGTATGTACATGCCCGCGATGTGACAGCAAAAATTTCATCATAATTGCTCAAAGGGAGGGGGTACTTTATTTAAAAACTTTTTAAGTTTTTTCGATTTTCTCAAAAACGGCTCGAAAGATTTTGATTAAACTGAGTATTTGATCTATTTATATGCCCGAGATATGACTGTAAAAATTTCATCAAAATTGATCAACCGGAGGGGGGACTTTACTTAATAAATTTTGTATAATTTTCAAGTGTTTTTTTTTTTTTATTTACTCAAAAACGGTCTTAACGATTTTGATCAAATTGGGTATTTGATGTATATATATGCCAAAGCTGTGATATCCAACATTTCATCAAATTTGGTCAAACGGAGCGGGCACTTTATTTCTTAATTTTTTTTCCAATTTTTACCTTTTTTTGGATGATCTCAAAAACGGCTTTAACGATTTTTTATCAAATTCGTCATGTTAAATGAAAATTAGGTGTTCTTTAATATCAGGTAAGCTTTATCATAATTAAAATGTTCTGAGGGGGCTTTTTTTGGGGGGAGGGCCTTTTTTGTTTGTTTGGTTCCCATAAAGTACCTTTGTTTTTGTTTGTATGGAAAAATTAACTGCCTCTCATTACGCCTAAAAATAAGAAATGGCTAAATATGAGATATGATAAAAATAAAGAAAACATAAAGAGGAGAAAAAAAGAAAAATATTCAATCATCTCATAAAACTCGTTGAGCCCACGCATGCGGAGTAGGCCTTTAATGACAGACCATTGTTCATAATTAAAGCCGTTCTGTTCATTTGAGAAGTGGAAATTAACAAAACGCATTAATTTCTAATCTAAGTAAGTTGGTAAGTGAAAGTTGTGTGTTACGCGCACGCACCAGATTTTTCTTTTTAATGTTTAATGATAGTGGAATTTATTTCCACTCATAAAGAAATACTTAAGCATTCTGAATTATATATTTTTTTAATTTTTGTTAACAGTAAGTATGTTTAAGTAGTTTCAAAACTTTGTCCCTTCACTTTGACGTCATTACCGATCAGAAAACCAAACAGCTGAGATAAAGCCTTGAAAAAGGGGGGACAGTGGGGAAATTTCTTTTGAGTGTAATGCTCACCATGGAATTAAAGGACAACCACCCGTGAATTAACCGACTTCAGTTGTGAGCCGGCCTCCGCGCATGTGCCTCGTAAAAAAATTCACGTAACACGTAATACATTAATATATACGTACACGTGTATGTATAAACGCTTTCTTTTCAAATTATTTCATTCTTTATATCGTATTAGTTTGACTAACGTTTTTCTCAGCCAGTTGGCAACAAAAAATGATCTCAACTAGTTACATTATGTTTTGGCCGAATAAAATACGTGGAAATGTCATTACCAAGTTAAAAACTCGTCTCATTCCCACGTCCGAATTATTAGCTCGGTAATGATATAATTTTGTAATGAAAATTGTCCATAATCTGAAAATCACCCATATATAAAAATATAATTAGATGCTATCTATGGGCTGTTTTTACAATGTTTGACGTATTATTTTTTAATGTAGTTGTAAATATCATAAGTAAATATTTAATGAATTCAATCATAAGCCAAATTAACTCAAACATAAGAATAATTGCTGTTTGATGGGACTGGCTTATATTTTCATTTTTATTGGATCCCCCCCCCCCCTGACAGAAAGGATTGAACTGTCCTGGTGGGGCTTAGCGAGACTGACGTTTGGAAGCAATCTCTGTCACATCTGAATCTAATTGAGTTAACTAGCAGCATCGATTAAACAGCCAGGTCTCTGCTGGGGCTATCTGATCGCTTCTGTCTCCCGATATTGAAAGGTATAAATAACAGTGCGTAGCTTCTCTTCAATGTTCTCGAGAGAATTTTATTTTAATGTTTGTTTTATTTTTATTTTATTAATTAATCCGATGGCGGTTAGAGGTTCAGGGTGAGCCTTTCCTAGCCCGACCACCTCACCATAGGCTGGTGAAAATTTAAAATTAAAAAAAAAATAAATTAAAAAATAAATAAACATAAATAAACTTCAAAGTAATGCCAGATGGCTATATTTTGAACCTTGCTATGTACAATAATGAAAAATTAATGGAAACATAACTCACGAGCTAACACAAACAAAATTAGGCAAAATAGTAATTAAAAGAAATTTCTATAAACAGAAATTAGACTAAAATTAACAATAATTGATTAGAAAAGATATCTTTTAAATTTACTTAAATATTTAGAAGAAATTACGTGTGCATTAACATTAACATTAATATGAAATGTTCATTGACTGATGAAAATGATTTCAATGCTAATATTAAAGTCTTTTAAGGTTAACAGTCTATTAATTAGAGTCTTTCAATATTAATTAGCCACTGTGGCTAATTACACCTCACCCAGACTGGTCCGAGGTTACTAACTGCTCGTTCAATGGGAATAATCGTTCACTTAGACCTTGAGAGTGATAAAAGTTGTTACCTGGTGACAACTTTGGGAGTGAGCAGTCCAAAACCTGCATAGAGGGCTGCTGGGCCATAGAATGCTTGTCCTCTTGAGAATACCTGGTAAGTTGCGTTGAGGCGTCGATGTTTAAATTGGTTCAAAACAATCTCCTCGGACAACATTCACACCCCGTGTGTGTAATTTTAATGTAATATTTCTTTTGTTTTTTTAATTTAATCATACGGTTGAACGTGAGGAGCCGAGGGCTCCCGAAGCGGCCCGAAGTGGCCCGAAGTCCTCGTAGCGCTTCCGAAGCTGACTTCGCACTACGTACACACTTCTTAGTATTAATAGTTAATACAAAATTAATTGAGACAAATTAAAAAGTAATTTAAAGTGTTTTGGCCACAACAATTAAAATACAATAAATAAAATAATAAATAAAAAAATAAACATGGAGGTCAGGCCTGCACCTACCCCCTATTTTTGGCCTCCTCCAATTTCCATCACCGATAATTAGCTTCTACCCTTAGAGCCGCGGCTACGCTCGATTTTTTTTTTTTTTTTATATTTCGATCTAATTAGTCCTTTTTACTCTTTCGATCTAATTGGCAATTTTTATACTGCCGTACACACTCATAACTACACACAACACACGCCGTACACACAACACTCCGTTCTCGTTCAATTCGTATGCTTTCTAGGTATGATAACTCAAGCCCGAAAATAGGGTTAAGGGGGTGGGTAAGAGCGGTTACACCTATTTTTAATATTATTCCCGCACCTACCCCCCTATTTTTGGCCTCATCCAATTTCCATCACCGATAATTAGCTTCTACTCTTGGAGCCGTGGCTACGCTCGAT
This sequence comes from Aelia acuminata, assembly GCA_911387785.2. NCBI lineage: Eukaryota > Metazoa > Arthropoda > Insecta > Hemiptera > Pentatomidae > Aelia > Aelia acuminata. The sequence goes on from OU426981.1 coordinate 13,698,883, forward strand.
TTTTTTTTTTTTTTTTTTTTTAATTATTAAGATTCAAGTAGTCCTTCATCCTCTTTCGATCTAATTGGCAATTTTTATACTGCCTAACACTCCGTTCTCGTTCAATTCGTATGCTTTCTAGGTATGATAACTCAAGCCCGAAAGTAAGGTTAAGGGGGTGGGTAAGAGCGGCTACACCGATTTTTAATATTATTCCCGCACCTACCCCCCTATTTTTGGCTTCATCCAATTTCCATCACCGATATTTAGCCTCTACCCATGGAGCCGAGGACTAGGCGGGATTTTAATTTTTTTTTTTTAAATTTTATTAATATTTCGATTAAATTACTCCTTTAAAAAAATTACTCCTTTTTAATGTAGTGTTGGACAAAATTATGACAGTATCCTGGCAAAATGATGAGGCAGGTGCAGTAATAGGAACAAAGAGGGACGATGTGAAAGTACACTGTCTGGCCTTTGCAGACGATCTAGCCGTACTATCAGAAACAGAAGAGGAAGCCATAAACCAGGTAAACACTCTGAAAGAAATATCCGAGAAAACGGGACTACATATCTCTTATGAAAAGACAGAAATTATGACAACAGATCCCAACTTCAACGAGAAAATATTGGACACCAAATATGGGAAAATAAAAGTGACAAAAAAGTTTAAATATCTAGGCGAGATAATATGTAGTAACGGAACGGATAGGGTGTCCATAGAAGAAAGAATAGCCCAACTGGAAAGACTGGACTGCGCCACTAGATATGTCTACAACAAGAAAAAGTTGTCTTCAAATGCAAAAATAAGGCATTAATGTACTGTCTTAAGACCTGTTATACTGTATGGTATGAAAACAGTCAGCCTTCCCAGCCTTGAGAAAATTCTGAGGATTGAGAGGAAGATTCTGAGGAGGATTCACGGACCCAAGATAACGCAAGAATTTGACATCGAACTGCATCACTTATTTGTGGACTTCAAAGAGGCCTATGATCGAATCGATAGAGTAGAACTAATAAGGAATCTTCAAGGCTTGGCTATGCCAATAAAACTTGTCCGGCTCATTGGAATAGTCATAACAGGAAGAACATCGATGGCTGGCGCATATGAGGAACTTCAGGAATCTTCCAAGAAACTCGGTTTACAGATAAATGAACAAAAGACCAAATATATGAGATCTTCGCGAAAGGCAGATGATGCGAAGCAGACCGTGAGGGGCAAAAGGTAGAAATATGTGGACAAAGCTTTGAAGAGGTCGACAAATTTAAATACTTTTATTTGTGATCTGTGGTCACAAATAAAAATGATATAAAAGAAGAAATAAAGGCGAGATTGGCTTCAGGTAGTAGGTGTTTGTATGCACTCCAGAGATTGCTCCGCTCCCGAAATATCTCACGGAAGGCGAAGATAAATATATGCTGTAAAATCGTTAGGCCAACTGTGACATATGGCAGCGAGGCGTGGGTATTGACCAAAGAACACGAACAAGTCATTAGGATTTGTGAAAGAAAGGCTCTCCGAATGATTTTTGGACCGGTATGTGAGTCAGGGCAGTGGCGACCAAGGAGGAATAGGGAGTTAATGGACCTTTTTGGTGAGCCCGATATAGTTGTACTCATCAATACGGCAAGAATCGTCGCAAGAATCTCTTGGCCATGTAGAGAGAATGCCGGAAAACCGTATACTAAGAAAACTATTATATGAGAGACCAGGAGGAAAGCAGTTAAGAGGAAGACCCCGTCTGAGGTGGCTGGAGAGCTGAGGCGGCAGACAGAGGAAGTTGGATGAGGATTCTTTCGGAGGCCAAAGTCCTTAATGGGCTGTAGCGTCAATGGATAGATAGATAAGATGACGCAAGAAGAGTACAGACTAAAATCTAATAAACGAATATACAAGAATGTGGAAGATTTGGAAACTGTCGTCAGAAGACTGAAGTTTTACGGGCACATGGTCAGAATGAGTAATGAGAGATAAAATAATAATATAAATTCTTATAATATATTTCATTTTATTTTTCAGTATAATGTAAAATAATTTACATCAGTTGTACAGAAAGTGTCTGTACAGTACACGGTCTAATTACCGAGTCAAAACCTGACCTCTTACTGTAAAAAGTCACTTTCTGTACAAGTGATGTAAATAACTATTATTTAACAATATTTTAGGCTTATTATATTAACATCGATAAAGAAAGGAACACCAAAAATTCAAATTATTTCTACCATTGGTACGAAATGAGTTAAACGTCCCAAAAATTTTGTTAACGGATGCAGAAAATTACAATAAATCACTCCTTAAAAATAGGAGATCTAATCACAATATAAACTGGACAATAACACAATAACACAACTGGAATAACAAATTAATGGAAGCCAAATCCAATTGATTGAATATTTACATGACTAGGGTACTTGTAAATCTGATAATAATATAAAATTATATGAATATTTTAATAATCAGCAGTTTAACATGGTAAAATAAAATCTAATTTTTAACTTGTTGAGTACAGAGTAATACAGTTACTGAGGAAAAAATTATAGGGTGAGAGATGGTAGGGGTTAGTTTGCTTCGAAAAGTTTATTTCGTGGAAACCTAAAGGTTTTGATGTGGAAAATAAGTCAAAAGCAGTTATTTTAAAAATTAAGAATATATTCTTAGTAAGTAATGTTCATAATGTGTTACATATTATGTTACTAACTAGTGAGTATTGATTTTATTTGATTTGTTTCAATATTCAGGGTTTTTATTGATTATTGATAAAGAGTTTTGGGTCCTGCTTTTGTGTAGAAAGGCACAAATCATAGATAAAATAGTGAAAGAGAAGATTAAAAAAAATAACTGCCAGTTAATAGATAAACGGAAAGCATGATTAATGAATTAGAATAGATATATTTTGCCATATATCTATAAAAATTAGTAATATTTTAGATAAAAATGTGTTTAATATTCCTTATCTGATAAGCATATATGTATATCTTCTTCTACTGATTTTTTTTTTGTTTTGTATCTATGAAGACAAACTTGAAATAAACAGTTATTGATAGGATAAGTAGACTGTTGTATGTATTTTATATTAATAATAATTTACCCATTTTATTTTTAAAACAGACTCATCTTCTTTATTTTGTTCTTACATCAGAAGCTTTCGGTGCTTGGCACCATATTCATCTAAAATTATTTATTATGTTATAATTATATAAAAATATTTTTTTATTGTCATTAGTTATTTTAGCATTTTCATACCTGTATTTTATTATCCTAGTGGACATCGTCTGATTTGTAAAAAAATTTTTTTGATGAGATTCATCTTCGTCACACCTAAGGATTCTAATTAATATAATGTTAAAAAATTAAAATTTAAAGTCATAAGATATTTTTTTATATTATATTTTACTGAAATTTTTTATATAATACCTTTACTGGAAACATGGGAAACATCCGTCTACTGCTTCTATAAATCAACCAATGGATTAAGTCCTTCTTTATTATAAACATCCCCACCCTAGCCCTCACTGTTTTAAATTGACCACATTCTACAATAAAAAAAAAAAAAAAAAAAAAAAAAATAATGTACAACTTGATCGGTCAATTTAAAACAGTGGGGGCTAGGGTGGGGATGTTTATAATAAAGAAGGACTTAATCCATTGGTTGATTTATAGAAGCAGTAGACGGATGTTTCCCATGTTTCCAGTAAAGGTATTATATAAAAAAATTCAGTAAAATATAATATAAAAAAATATCTTATGACTTTAAATTTTAATTTTTTAACATTATATTAATTAGAATCCCAACGTGTGACGAAGATGAATCTCATCAAAAAAATTTTTTTAGAAATCAGACGATGTCCACTAGGATAATAAAATACAGGTATGAAAATGCTAAAATAACAAATGACAATAAAAAAATATTGTATAAAAAAATATTTTTATATAATTATAACATAATAAATAATTTTAGATGAATATGGTGCCAAGCACCGAAAGCTTCTGATGTAAGAACAAAATAAAAAAGATGAGACTGTTTTAAAAATAAAATAGGTAAATTATTATTAATATAAACAGTTATTTTAAATATAGAAATGTTGTTTTTTTTATTATTCTGGCGATAACAGCGGAGAGATATGAATTCATTGAATATTATTATTACGTGCAATAAATTTCTAAAATGGGCGTTGACTTTGAATGGGAACAGCTGATTCATCGCCTACCGGAAGCCAATTCACTGCCTCATGCATCAAAACCTTTTCAAATATTTTATTGTAAGGGTAATAATAAATGCAATGCAATGGAGAATTATGAGGAGAAGTATAATTATTTTATTTCATTATGGTTCAAAAATACGTGCTCATTTCTTTCAAAAACGGCATATCTTAAAAAGATTTCGATTGTTTGTTTTTAAAAATACTTTTTAATGAATCAAAGCTACATGAAATATCAATGTTTGAAGATATGAAATTAGTGGTAAAAATATATTCACAACCTTGACTATTTTACGTTTGTAAATTTTTATCTGGGTTAATCCATATGAACTGGTCCAGTCTAGTTGCGTTTATTTATTTACATTTATATATTTTTAAATATTTTTACCAAAGAAAGAACAATGAATCAGTACAAGTACATAAGTGCAATTATTTTATTTTTTAATTCTTATTTTTCCAATGGCGGCCATATTACTTTCGAAAAACTGCGTATTTTTAGCTATTTCAGTGTTCTGCTTCAAATCAAATATCTCCTCTTTTACTCATCCTAGAATATTCAAATAAAGACCAATCTCTTTAGAAAGGTCCGACCTTTAATAAAGATTATTACAACTATGAACTTAAAACCAAGTATTAAGGTCCATGTACCCCTTCCAGGTTTAAAGCGGCAATTTTAAAAAAACCGGTTTTCAAAAATTATGTTTTGCAAGAAGGCAGCTGACTAAGGGTTTGCTATTTTTTTTATTTGGTAGATAAAGTTAGGCACTAGAATTTCACAAGGTTTCGAGTTGAGGACTGCACGGTTTTTATTTTTAATTTCTTGAAATTTAAGAAATGTCAAAAGTTTAAAGGCTTAATTTCTGTGTAAGGCATGAAAATAAAAAATTGAAATTTGGCCCAGATTTAGTCCTTGGGTGGTGGATTGAACTGGTTGAAATTTCATTTTGTGGAAACGGAAAGAAAATAATATATGCTGTTTAGCGCTTTGGATTTAATACTTATTTTAGTATTTTTCAATGTTTTATATCCTTGCAATTAGTTGAGTCCACAAAATGAAATTTTGAAAGTTCAATCCTCTCTACCGAGGGACTAAATCTAGGCTAAATTTCATATTTTTATTTTCTTGCCAAACAGAGATATCAAGCTTTAAACTTTTGAAATTGTGGAAATTTTAAGAATTATATAAAAATAAAAAACCGTGCAAGTCCACAGCTTTTTAGCAATTCCTCTGTTATTAAACTTCCGAGTCCGCAAAAATATCTGTACATCAAGAGAATCGGGACTTTTTTTTTTCTGGAGATTCGATTTTTTACTTTTCCCACCAATTTCACTATATTATATCGCCAACGCCTCGTTTAAGAACTGAATGCGTTTGCAGGTTTATCTATACTATTGTGTTTATCTCCGAGTATAATAGTCATAATAATGTAAAACTAAATTATATATAATTTTTAATAAATTTACTAATAAAATCAATATAAATAAAGATGAAATTCTGTTTGTTTGTTTATTTGTTCTTTATAGAAATCCATACCGTTTGTCTTAAATTCTCCAAATTTCGCTCAGTGGTTCTTTGATACCAGGTGCGAACACCCGTCCATATTAAAATTGCACAGCTTCAGCCAATCTCTGCGCATATTCTTTATTGTTATAAAATTCGTCATGATCTCGCTTTACAATGTTTTTTTTTTACGACGACCGTTTGAGTCGAAAAAACGGCCTTAAAATTCATTTTATAGATTTAGAAGAGGCCAACAAGGCCTGGTAAGTCCGTCCCTTGGCAGGCGTCGAGTTCTGGGATTTTTAAAACATATGTTTTTTGTTTGTTTTTTTTTAACATTACAATACGTTTATTTACATGTATGGTGAACTTATTTTTTAATAATGCCTCCTAAAAAGCGAGCTTCAATAGGAGTAGTGAGCTCAAAAGCTAAAAAACAACGTCAAATACGAGCAGCTGAAACTCTCGACGAACATCAAAATAGGATTGAACAGCAGAGGCTTAGACAGGCAGAATCACGGGAAACTGAGTCTGCCCAAGAATACGAGGCCCGCCTTGCGTCACAGAGGCTTAGGCAAGCCGATTTGCGAGAAGCTGAAACTGCAGGGCAATATTTCTGTTTGTTTGTTTGTTCTTTATAGAAATCCATACCGTTTATCCTAAATTCTCCAAATTTCGCTCAGTGGTTCTTTCATACAGTTGCGAACACCTATCCATATTAAAATTGCCGATCTTCAGCTGATATTATTTATCCTAATAAAAAACGTAATGATCTCGCTTTACAATGGGTTTTTTTACGAAATCGTCCGTTTAATTAGAAAAACTAAATTTCCCGGGCGAAACCGGGACATACAGCTAGTTTATTATATAAATCGAAACGAATGAATTGATGAAACACTTGATTGGAATGTAAGAGCAAAATCAAGAGTGAAACGAAGCAATCTATTTCATTATTAAATTTATATTTGGAAACCTCCAGCTACATTATTTGATTGGAATTCTAGATAAAAATGTTTCAATATATTTATATTTATTACCGACCAATCGCGGCAATCTGCCCTCACTCTCAACTGCGAGTAATTCATTAAAAGGTTTTCAATTTGTTTTTACCATAAATTCTAAAGCGGTCTTAATTTTAATTTATATATTAAGGTCTTCATTACCCAAGTGGCTGTTATTATAAGAGTAAAAAAAATGTTATATAAACATATAAAGCGAGAATAATAGGAATTTCGTTTATGAGGATAGATTATTTTTAAATAGAGTAGGGGAGAGCGGGGTTGGTTGGCATAGGGGGTAGGTTGCCATCGGCTTATAGTTTCCGTCACACCTGTTGTGAAGGCCCCACCATTGTACCATGTGACCCCGCTCGACCTCGGAAGTTTTCAATCCGATGCTGACAATGTAGAGAAGAGTGTGCTTCATTCATTGATTTTACAACATGTAAGTAAATTTTTATATTTTCAGTAAATTTGGTTTAAAGGAATGGAAAGACATTTGACTCCGATTCTGTCCACATAGCCACAAACTCCTTTGAAAAACCTAACCTTTCGATTAACCAGTTTCTTGTTTGATTGTTCTCCCCTGCCTCGGCTGTCATCTTTCATATGATCTCTCCTGTAGGGTTAGTTGGCTCTCTTCAACTTTTTTTTTGGTGCAGTAGCAATTCACAAAAGCAAGGTAAACATAATCAAAGGTGAAACTACCAATTGTCTTTAGTTCCAGAGAGGAAGATGAGAGCTATTTTTCTTATTCAGAAAGTGACGACAATCTAAACTTCTATCTTCTTCTATTGTCATTCTATTTTCCCTTAAAAGCTGTTAAAAACCGATTCAAAATTATTATACCTTTATAGTGCAGCTATTAATAATAATAACAATAATATGTGTCAGGCAGTACTTGAATGAGATGGCTAAACAACTCCACCTTCTAGGCCAACCTACCCCACGTGTGGGGTTAGTTGGCATACTCTGGATTAACGAATTCTTCAATTTTCTATGATCTTATTATTAAATATTATGTTGTGAAAAAAATACTTGAAGTACTCTAATACTTGGAGTTTACAGTGGTATTAGGTACAGTGGTATCAGCCCCACTGGGATTATACTAACAGGAACGACTCAACAATCAAAAAAGTGAAACCTGTTGCCAACCAACCCCGCTCTCCCCTATCGTTAGGAGCGTTTTTAGTGCGTTATGGGTATATTTGTGGGTTGGAGTAAAGAATAGATGTATTTAAATTGTAGATTATTTATTTTTTGAAACATAATGTTAAGGTATTTACAGTCGTAGTCATAGAAATTGCATCACTTGAAAATTTTGAAGGATCTCCTTAAACCAATGTTGTTCATACCTTTTGATATGTTATGAATGATATGTTGTGATAAAATGTTTTTTTTTTAATGAAAAGAGTCTGTTACTAGCCCAGAAAAATCGTTAAAACGAGAAATCGTTAATGTATGAAATAAATAATAATCATAAAAACATAAATAGAATTGTTGGAGCTGAGTTAACGAGGAATTTAAGAAAAAAATGTTTTTTTACATACTTACATACAAAAATCGTATAAAAACATTAAAAATAAATTTATCAAACTATATTAATATCAACTAGTATTTTATGGAACCGCCATTAGCCCTGATCACTGAGGAGATCCTTTTTGGCATTGTTTCGATCACATTTTTTATAATTTCATCACCAACCTCCTCATTCCACATCGATTGCCTGCTTTAGCTCGTCTTTATTAGGGATATTGCCTGGCCATGGCAGCGTGGAGATCCCGTTTTCTGTTAAAAACTGCTTTACCTAACCAAAAAAAAACAATGGTAAAGTTAATAAAAAATTGTGCATCTAAGAGCTAAGACATTTTTTTAAATAAAACTGTCTGCCAATTTTTGAGGTTGTAATGGCCGAAACAACTCTTTGTATGCGGGATGCCCCAAAAAGAAACTAAATAAAAGAATTTATGAAAAAAAAAAAGAGTAACTACTTGTTAAAATATATATTTTACCAAAGCAATTCTCTCATAATTGAAGTTCCCTCAGACGGTTTTTTTTTTTTTTCAACCATTTTGGTTGTTAAATGAACGATTAAAACGTTTTTTAAATATACTAACCCTTACAGTGAAAAAGCAAATATATATTATGAAATAAATATTCCGAATGAACTTAATTTTCCTGGAGCATGGAGATTGAAGAAAAAGAGTTTTTTTTTTTTTTTTAGGTTTCCTTAATCAACGCTTTTCTCCAAAAATAAATTCCAATTCAGCGGCGTTAATATCGGTAGGGCAAATTCAATATTTTATTTTTGAAAGAAATGTTTTCCAATATTGTCAGGTATTACAAACCAGCACAATGAGCCTGTACAATGCTCTGGGTGTTTGAATTTATTCAATAGCGAAAATACCTACTCGGTAGTCTGATTCTTTTGTCCACTAATAAACTCGAGAGAGAGAAAGCCCTTTATAACTTTAACAATCCCTTTCTTTATTTATTTATATTTTTAAAAGTCATAGAAAAACAAGTTAATAATCGAAGTCTTCTAATAAAGTTAAAATAAGAAAATTCATCAGAAAAAACGACTGACACCCTACTTTTGCTTGTTACTGTTACTTGTACTGTTACGTTAAATAAACAAGCAATTTATGCCACTAAGGCTAATCGGACGATGCTACAGTGGGAGTCATAAATTTTGCCTATGCAGGTATAATTAGGATAGGGATCTTTATTGAGTACCTGACTTCATAAAAGCTCGTGACCTGTATTTTACGTCCTTTCCGAAGGACGGCATAGCCAAGGATTTTCTACTCCCATTAAAAATCATAGGGCTACCGCGGGACGCGAATCCGCGACCTTTGTATATTGCTTTGCTAACTATAGGTGACCCCAACCCTACTTTTTTATCCATATTTTATTTACTGAAACTGATGCCATAGCGTAAATATATACACTGTAATTAAACCTTAGTATGGATCCCGATATATTAAGTAAGAAAGACTAACATTATTTACTAATAGTAGGGGAGAGCGGGGTTGGTTGGCAACAGTTGATTCACCTTCACCTTTTTGATTGTTGAGTTGTTGCTATTAATATAATCCCAATGGGGCTGATACCACTGTAAAGTCCATGTATCAGAGTACTTCAAGTATTTTTTTCACAACATAATATTTAATACTAAGATCATAGAAAATTGAAGAATTCGTCTATCCATGGTATGCCAATTAACCCCCTATGTGGGGAAGGTTGGCCTAGAAGGTGGGGTTGTTTAGCCATCTCATTCCTGACAAATATTATTGTTATTAAAAGCTGAACTATAATGGTATAATAATTTTGAATCGGTTTTCTACAGCTTTTAAGGGAAATAGAATGACAATAGAAGAAGATAGAAGTTTAGACTGTCGTCATTTTTTGCATAAGAAAAATTGCTCTCACCTCCTCGCTGGAACTAAAGACAATTGGTAGTTTCACCTTTGTTTATGTTTAACTTGCTTTTGTGAATTGCTACTGCGCCAACAAACCTCAGTTGAAGAGAGCAAACTAACCCCACAGGAGAGATCATGAAAGATGACTGCCAGGACAGGGGAGAACAATCAAACAAGAAACTGGTTAGTCGAAAGGTTAGGTTTTTCAAAGGAGTTTGGGGCTAAGTGAACAGAATCGGAGTCAAATGTTTTTAGATTTATTTAAACCAACTTTACTGAAAATATAAAAATTTACTTACATGTTGTAAAATCATTCAATGAAGAACACTTTTAAATACAGCAGTTAGGTGGGGCCTTCACAACAGGTGTGACGGAAACTATAAGCAAATGGCCAACCTACCCGCTATGTCAACCAAACCCGCTCTCCCCTATATTAAGAAAGACTAATATGCTCTATAATTCCAGAGGATGGAACTACTAAAACTGGCTCTATGATACTCCTATTTGTTTTCATAAATTATTTCACCGACCCCAAAATCTTTATCGACAACCATGTCGATGTTTGTTGGTACTCAGTAAAGTTGAGAATGCAGTTGAAACTTCATATATATATATATATATATATATATATATATATATATATATATATATATATATATATATATATATTCATTCACAATACAATACTTTCACCAATGCAGTACACCCGCCTTACAAAGCCAAACGCAATTCCGAACCCGAACACGTCTCGTTAAGACAAAACTCTTGCCTGCTCCTTTCAAGATGACAAATGTCCTATCGAAAATGAAACATCGCCGACGTTATAAGGGTTCTCATATTCTCTTCCCTTGGATTGATATTTTCATTTATCGCTGTCTTTTGAAATGAAATCATTCTCTCTCAGTTCTCACACAATTTCAATTCCGCAGTTTCAGAGAATTCATTCTGTATTTTCCTTAAATAATGTTTCCTATATGAAATGTATGAATTATCTGTATCTATACCATTGAAGGTAAGGTAGCAAGCTAGTATTTTTGATTTTGTTTTTTGTAAAACAATTTTTCATAAAAATAATTTCATCTAAAGGAAAAGATTTGGCCATGGAAGGGAACTTCGAAACCGGATCTCTGCTGTAACCAAGTGAGTTGCCAAGGTATTTATCGGAGCTAAACAAAAAAATGTTAAAAGGAGATAAGACGAAACTAATTCAGGGGAATTCAAAATGTCATAAAATAACTTATATAAACATGAACATTATTTTCTATATGCTCATATTTATGCTATCTATTTTATTTTATTTAATTTTTTTTGTTGCCTCTACCCTGCAGGATCATTGGCAACATGTCGAAATTTAGATTTTCGAGTAGTACTTGATTGCTTTTAGATATTCCAAAGTTTTTTTTACAGTTTTTTCATCATCTCCCGGAATTTCGTTCAGTGTTCCGTTTAATGCTATATTTGTTCTTTGATTCCTAAAAGCTTTGCAGTCTATTAAGATGTGACTTATGGTGATTTCCTCACTGCATATTCTGCATGTTTGAGGTGCGAGACCTTTTAGCAAATATGCATGTGAAAATTCACAGTATCCAATTCTAATTCGGCAGAGGACGGTTTCTTCCCTCCTTGATATTCTGCTCGAGGTTTTCCACTTGGTGGGATTCCTCTTTATCATTTTTAATTTGGCGTCTTGGTTATTCCATCTGGTCTGCCAGTTTTCTCTGATTTCAAGTTTTATTTTTTTTACAAAGTCTTCAAGAGGAATATCATTTAATATTGTTACCTCCTCTTTGGTTCCGGAAATTCTTGCTGAGCGGGCTACTGTATCTGCTTGTTCGTTCCCCGTGATTCCGCTGTGTGAGGTGGTCCATAAGAGAACTATACCACTCCCTTTCTGTTTTAATTCCCACAAACGGTTTCTAATCGCTATTATTAATCCGTTTTTAGGTCTTCTATTCTCTATTGCTAACAGAGCAGTCATTGAGTCTGTTACTAATACCCAATTCCCACTGCCATATGACTCGATTTGTTTAAGAGCTTCATTTATTGCGGAGGTCTCTGCAGTAAATATCGAGCATATGTCTGGCAGTCTGGATAATTTTCTAAAGTTTGGGTAAGTTGTAAAAGAGCAACCCACATCATTTCCAAGTTTGGTTGCGTCAGTATAAAGGACTCTGTATCCCACATAGTTCTCTAGTTGATCCCGGAGACAACTGCGAACCGCCTAACCGCACTAGACCTTCCTCCTAAAAGTCTGGAACAGATGCAGAGGGCAGTGTTGCTCGGAACTGCGACCTTTGTAAGAAAATTCATAAACATTAAAGAATAAATTTTTCAAGCCTTAACATTGACCTAGGTCCGGGTAAGTGTGCCATTACCGGTGAAAAACCGAGAAGAAATAATAATAATAACAATGACAGCTTAACGAGACCGGAGGTTCTATGCCGACACCACAAATGCGCACCTCTATCCTGTTATTAATCCTTTAAGCCTGAATTACACCAACCGAGTAGCTCGCTCTGCCACTCGGCCCAGTAAAATATTGAGGATTGGGGTGATTACACGTGGAGGAGACAGCAGGCGAGTCAGTGCCATTGTGATTATACCTTCGTGAAACATGGTTCCGCATAGGAGGCAAATAATACAAATCAAGAAAGTTTTCAAGAAATGTTGCAATTCGATTATACCTGCCATTAATTTTTAAGATCATGATTAAAAAAAATCTGGTGCGTGCTCGCAACACACAACTTTCACTTACCAACTTACTTAGATTAAAAATTAATGCGTTTTGTTAATTGCCATTTCTCAAATGAACAGAACGGCTTTAATTATGAACAATGGTCTGTCATTAAAGGCGTACTCCATGCGTGGGCTCAACGAGTTTTATGAGTTGACTGAATATTTTTCTTTTTTTCTTCTCTATATGTTTTCTTTATTTTTATCATATCTCATATTTAGCCATTTCTTATTTTTAGGCGTAACGAGAGACAGTTAATTTCTCCATGTTAACAAAAACAATGGTACTTTATAAGAAAGAAAGAAACAAACAAAAAAGGCACCCCCCAAAAAAAAGCCCCCTCTGGACATTTTAACAATGATAAACCTTACCTGATATTAAAGAAAATCTAATTTTCATTAAACATGACGAATTTGATAAAAATCGTTAAAGCCGTTTTTGAGATAATCGAAAAAAAGGTAAAAATTGGAAAAAAAGACATGAAATAAAGTGCCCCCTCAGTTGGACCAATTTTGATGAAATGTTGGCTTTTACATATTTGGTATATACATACATCAAATACCCAGTTTCTTCAAAATCGTTAAAGCCGTTTTTGAGTAAATAAAAAATATGTACATGTGAAATTGGTACAAAATTTATTAAGTAAAGTCCCCCCTCTGGTTGATCAGTTTTGATGAAATTTTTAAAGTCGTATCTCGGGCATATACATACATCATATACCCAGTTTGATCAAAATCGTTAAAGCCGTTTTTGAGTAAATAAAAAAAACACGTGAAAATGATACAAAATTTATTAAGTAAAGTCCCCCCCCCCCGGTTAATCAATTTTGATGAAATTTTTACAGTCATATCTCGGGCATATAAATAGATCAAATACTCAGTTTAATCAAAATCGTTAGAGCTGTTTTTGAGAAAATCGAAAAAAACGTAAAAAGTTATTAAATAAAGTACCCCCTCCCTTTGAGCAATTTTGATGAAATTTTTGCTGTCACATCGCGGGCATATACCTACATTAAATACCCAATTTCAGGTTACCACGGTTTATAGTTTTTGAGCTAGTCTGTTCACACACACACACACACACACACACACACACACACACACACACACACACACACACACACACACACACACACACACACACACACAGCCCATTTCGCGGGATTTGGTTATTTCGACTCAGGGGGTCCCAAAATGAGTATTTCCGTTGAAAACCGGAAGTCGAAATTTTTCACGATCGCAATACTTCCACTTACTATATATTTCATATATAAGTAAGTGAAAGTAAAAAGATATTTAAATATTTAAAATATTTTTTTATGTTTTTCTCTTGTACCCGATTTCCATGGTAGGTTCCAATTCCTGGAGCCATTTTACACAGAATTCTGGGTACTGAAGATAATCCACAACCAGATTTTTTAGAACCGTGAATTTTTTTCTTTTTTTGGTTGTATATTGACTTCAATTTTTACACATCAAAGTCAAGTAAATTCATAGCTTTTACTAACTTGATATAAGCGATCGCATGACGAATTTGCTTGTTTTTATAGGTTGCTGATTTGAAATTCCAGAGGCATTCGTGTGATTTATACTTTAGTATAAATTTAATTGTCTTTTGGGAGCTCCATTTAGCCATTTTGAACTTAATAAATCACAAAAGATTGAGACCTGGGATAAATCGCACTACTATGTTTACTTCACCTTGACTGATCGCACCGACCGAGTGATGTGCCGAGTAGAGTGGTCCGGTGGTGGGGTATTCACTCGGCCGGGAGAACAGAACAGCCTCCTATCCACTGCCTCGCCCAAATCACTCGCCTGCTATCAGGCCGAGTACTGACTTTGCTGATTACATTAACCGAGCACTCGGTGGGTGCACTGTCTCGGTCCACTACTCGGTGGGTGTAATTCAGGCCTTAAGGATTCGCTCACAACCGTGATGCGCAAGTTCGCTGAAGCGGAACTTAAAACTTGCCAAGAGAAGCTATAGGGAAGATATAAAGAAGAAATTGCCCACAACAAAACCTTAACGAAATTAATTTAATCTTATCATTAATTTTCTTTTTAATTATGGATTAATTTTGTTTTCATCAATTAGTTCACTCAATAGTACACTTTGATTTCTTTGATTCTTTGGTTTGATCGCACTAAATTATTTTTTTTTCTGTAATCGTTGAATAATGGTAACATTACTAAACTGAAATGAGTGAAGAAAGTGAAACATTTTGCAATAGAGTGAAGAAAGTGATTACTTTCTTCACAAGTGAAGAAGGTGAATTGCCTTCTTAATTAGTAATAAGTATAAATTAAAAAATAATTCAAGTTGGAAATTAAATGCTTTTAAATGTATCTTAACATTGTAAGAATTTATTTTAACAAAATAAATTGAAATGTGAATGAATTATTGGTGGAAATAATCAATATATTTTAAAATTTAAATATAATAATAATTACCTTCCTTGTTTATAACCTGCACTTGTTTACAACTATGCTTATAACCTTTCACAACCATGCTTATAACCTACCAACAACATACCATAATCTTCACAACATCCTAATTTTGTTCATATTCTGGTTAGATCTGATCATGTATTACACGATTACAGAAAAAATTTAATGTTACACTCGTGAAAAAAGTAGGATTTACAACTCTCGTGAAATTACCACACTCGCTTCGCTCGTGTTGGTAAACGTTTCACTCGAGTTGTAAAATGATCTACTTTCGTCACTTGTATAATAAATAACTATTTTTAAATTTAATTATATCAATATTTTCATTCTTTTTTCCTTTGCCTCCTTCTTTGTATATGTAATTGTTTATCCATTTATTTTATCTGCTTCAACTGATATCTGTTTACGACACAACATCTTTTCATTATTAACTTTGGATTAATTTATATTATTTAATACTATATCCAATTTTTTATTAATATTTATATTTGTTTTTTGTTAATATTGAAACAGATGGCTCTGGTATTGCATTATTATCTATTATTTTGTTTTGACAAAGTTCTGAATCAGAAGTTGCTACCTCTGATCTAAATTTGGCTAGTTCCTTTTCTAAAATGTCATTTAGTCCAAGTCTTGTCAAGCTTTCTTCAGCTTGTTGAATGTATTCCTCAGTTGGGTTCAGTGGAAACATAGTCTGAACAGGATTAAAACACGCTAAATTAAATGTCGAACCATGAGCACTGCATTCCATGCATCTTGGACTATAACAGTATCCCTGTAAATGATCCTCGCATGTGCCTGAGCCAATCTTATTAAACTCTCAAGAAGACGCACTGTTGTATGAGAGACATTCAAAGAATCATTTCTCAGCTGAAAGTGATAGTACTCTCTCAAAATTATCATCGCTTCTGGAGTCAGCTTAGGAAGCAGGGTTTTGATAATGCAGTAATATGCTTGCAATTTTTCAAGGCTCCACAAACTTGACCCTGACCCACAGTCAGGCAACAGTTTTCTCAATAATATAAAGGAAGAAATTAATTTATCCCATTCAGGATTTTTGTTGTCAAGAAGGATAAAAACAAGATCAAATTTACTCAACAAAGGACTAGCAATGGCACAATTAACAGTGATTAGATGCGATGGATCGTAATTCCCTTTAGGATTAGTTGCAGCCAAAATGGTACATTTCGTACTTAATTTGCAAACCATGCCTGCCTTTGCAACACTTATAGTTTGCTGTTCCATTGCTTCATGTATACTTGCTCTGTCATGCTCTCTGATGGAATTAAATTCATCTATACAACATATGCCTCCATCAGCCAACACTAATGCACCAGCCTCAAGTTGCCATTCCCCTCCGCCCATCAGAGCGGAAACAGTAAGCCCAGCAGATGTTGATCCAATACCTGTAGTCAATACAGATCGTGGGCTTAAAGCAGAAGCAAATCTCAAAATTTGAGATTCACCACGTACTCGTGCACCAGATCCTGTTTCTTGGCCAACTCCACCGGACAATACTAATAATAATTAATCAATATATATTATAAAGCAAAGTGTACAATGTGCGTGCCGAAAAGGCTCAAAAACGACTCCACGTAGGATTAAGGAAGTTATGTCGTATTTCAGCCACATAACCCCTAACGGAGAAGAAGGTTTCCGTTTTTCTCTTAAGAGTGTAAAATTGAAGAGAAAAAGACTGGAATTTTACGCCTCTCGCACCATTTAATTGATAGAGATAGGAATTTATGAATGAAAAATTTAGTTCGAGCTCCAGACTACCAGGAAGCGCTAGGGTGCGTTTCACTCAATGTTTATTGTTCATTCATCCTCATGTTTATTGTAAAGGTTATATATTTGTTCAGCTGTTCTTTTTAAATTACTAAAATATTAAGCGAAAATAATTAGTTTCTCCTTTGCTTTCAAAATAAAATAATGATATTACATCTCATTAACTAAAATCAACTAAAAAACCAACTGGATTCCTTAAAAAATTAGTTTTCTCATAAGAAGGCAGTATAGAAGTATTCACTGATCAGCACATTACATTTAATCTATATATAGTATATACCTAAGTAAATTTAATGCAGTATGAGTGAACATTTCTTAGTAGTACATTGAGCGAATAAAATTAGACATAAAAAGAGATGAATTGACTATATATAAATTGAAAATGAAAAGTTTGAAGTGTTTTTATTGTATTTATGAAAAAGAAGTTGGTTTGGTTACTATATATTTTTTTTTTTTTTTAATTTTTGATTGTTATTACCCTTTTTATATTATTTAGTCTATTTTATCTTTCTAGTCTTAAAAAAGTAAAACTAACTCTAACTAATGGGAACTTCGGCATCTATTACTTTGGATGCAGGCTCTAGTGCGCTTCCTCATTGCCCCAGCAGTGACATTCTCTAGTGTGTTTTTCATTAGAAAAACTTCTTTTAGACTTAAAAAGTGAAGTGCAATTGTATCATGAGTTACACCACTAAAAAGCTAACTGAATTCCGCAGTTTGTAGGAAATTTGACAGCTTCTAGGATGCTCCAGTGGGGAGTGAGAAATTTTCAAAAACTATTAAAAATTTAAGTTTTAATAAATGTTTCGTGTTTAGCGCGTTAAAAGTCTCACTGAATGTGGATTTAAATAATAATTAAAATAACTTGACCCATTTCATATTCTAGAAAATTTAATGCTAATTAAGAAATATCATCGTTTTTGTTTCTACGCTAAACCAAAGTAGAGAAAACTGTCATTTTTCAGAAAAAAAGTATGATTTTAAAAATAAAAACAAAAAAAATTCTATCTCAACAGATTGAGAAAGGAAACTCGTTTTTGCGCCATTCTACCTCGTTTAACATGCATTATTACCCAATTTTTTTTTTACACTAGGTCTGGGACACCCAGTATAAGCTCCCACATTATAATAAGATCTCCAATGAATGCAATTTTAAATATTTTGTTTAAAGGAATAAAACTACTGTATAGATTATTACCTATATGAAAGCATCATTTTTATTGTTTTAAAATAATTAATCATTAATCATTTTAATTTTTACTTTCACTTACCTATATATGAAATATATAGTAAGTGGAAGTATTGCGATCGTGAAAAATTTCGACTTCCGGTTTTCAACGGAAATACACGTTTTGGGGTCCCTTGAGTCCAATTAACCAAGTCCCGCGAAATGGTCTGTGTGTGTGTGTGTGTGTGTGTGTGTGTGTGTGTGTGTGTGTGTGTGTGTGTGTGTGTGTGTGTGTGTGTGTGTGTGAACAGACTAGCTCAAAAACTATAAACCGTGCGAACCTGAGATTGGGTATTTAGTGTATGTATATGCCCGCGATGTGACAGCAAAAATTTCATCAAAATCGCTCAAAGGGAGGGGGTACTTTATTTAATAACTTTTTACATTTTTTTCGATTTTCTCAAAAACGGCTCTAACGATTTTGATTAAACTGAGTATTTAATCTATTTATATGCCCGAGATATGACTGTAAAAAAATCATCAAAATTGATCAACCGGAGGGGGGACTTTACTTATTAAATTTTGTTTCATTTTCACGTGTTTTTTTTATTTACTCAAAAACGGCTATCACGATTTTGATCAAACTGGGTTTTTGATGTATGTATATGCCAAAGATGTGATAACCAACATTTCATCAAAATTGATCAACCGGAGGGGGGACTTTACTTAATAAATTTTGTATCATTTTCACGTGTTTTTTTTATTTACTCAAAAACGGCTTTCACGAATTTGATCAAACTGGGTATTTATGTATGTAAATGCCAAAGATGTGATAGCCAACATTTCAACAAGATTGATCATCCGAAGCGGACACTTTATTTCATAACTTTTTTTCTAATTTTTAGATTATCTCAAAAACGGCTTTAACGATTTTCTTCATATTCGTCATGTGTAATGAAAATTGAGTGTTATTTAATATCAGGTAAGCGTTTATTAAAATGTTCTGAGGGGTTTATAGAGCAAATGAAAACAAAAATAAGAAATGAATGTGGAAAATGTGTAACTTTGAGAAGTGGCATTAACAAAACGCATTAATTTCTTATCTAAGTAAGTTGGTAAGTGAAAGTTGTGTGTTGCGCGCACGCACCAGATTTTTATTATGCAGAGGTTAACCCGAGTCACCCGGCCGAGCCAAATCGTTTCTCTTCAAAAATATAATATTTAATATTAATATAAAATTGATTATTAAAGTTGTATTGCATAGTCGGGGATAAATAACTTTTATAATCATAATAAGTTTTTCTAGTAGTTTTGACAGACAACTAGTTAATGATATGGGTCTGTAACTGATTGATTGATTATTGTACATCCTCCCTTGCCTTTGAGGCAATACGGATTTTTTTAGGCAGTATAAAAATTTCTAATTAAATCGAAAGAGTAAAAAGGAGTAATTTAATCGAAACATTGATAAAATTTTAAAAAAATAAATTAAAATCGAGCGTAGTCCTCGGCTCCAAGGGTAGAGGCTAAATATCGGTTATGGAAATTGGATGAGGCCAAAAATAGAGGGGTAGTAGCGGGAATAATATTAAAAATCGGTGTAACCGCTCTTACCCACCCCCTTAACCCTAATTTATGGCTTGAGTTATCATACCTCGAAAGCATACAAATTGAACGAGAGCGGAGTGTTAGGCAGTATAAAAATTGCCAATTAGATCGAAAGAGTAAAAAGGACTACTTGAATCTTAATAATAAAAAAAAAAAAAAAAAAAAATCGAGCGTAGCCACTGCTCTAAGGGTAGAAGCTAATTATCGGTGATGGAAATTGGATGAGGCCAAAAATAGGGGGTAGTAGCGGGAATAATATTAAAAATCGGTGTAACCGCTCTTACCCACCCCCTTAACCCTAATTTATGGCTTGAGTTATCATACCTCGAAAGCATACAAATTGAACAAGAGCGGAGTGTTAGGCAGTATAAAAATTGCCAATTAGATCGAAAGAGTAAAAAGGACTACTTGAATCTTAATAATAAAAAAAAAAAAAAAAAAAATCGAGCGTAGCCACTGCTCTAAGGGTAGAAGCTAATTATCGGTGATGGAAATTGGATGAGGCCAAAAATAGGGGGTAGTAGCGGGAATAATATTAAAAATCGGTGTAACCGCTCTTACCCACCCCCTTAACCCTAATTTATGGCTTGAGTTATCATACCTCGAAAGCATACAAATTGAACGAGAGCGGAGTGTTAGGCAGTATAAAAATTGCCAATTAGATCGAAAGAGTAAAAAGGACTACTTGAATCTTAATAATAAAAAAAAAAAAAAAATCGAGCGTAGCCACGGCTCTAAGGGTAGAAGCTAATTATCGGTGATGGAAATTGGATGAGGCCAAAAATAGTGGGTAGGTGCGGGAATAATATTAAAAATCGGTGTAACCGCTCTTACCCACCCCCTTAACCCTAATTTATGGCTTGAGTTATCATACCTCGAAAGCATACAAATTGAACGAGAGCGGAGTGTTAGGCAGTATAAAAATTGCCAATTAGATCGAAAGAGTAAAAAGGACTACATGAATCTTAATAATAAAAAAAAAAAAAAAAAAAAAAATCGAGCGTAGCCACGGCTCTAAGGGTAGAAGCTAATTATCGGTGATGGAAATTGGATGAGGCCAAAAATAGGGGGTAGGTGCAGGTGGTAGGTATCAAACTTATTATGATTTTTTATTAATAATCGGCTCGAAGGGTAGAGGCTATATATCGGTGATGGAAATTGGATGAGGCCAAAAATAGTGGGTAGGTGCGGGAATAATATTAAAAATCGGTGTAACCGCTATTACCCACCCCCTAAACCCTAATTTATGGCTTGAGTTATCATACCTCGAAAGCATACAAATTAAACGAGAGCGGAGTGTTAGGCAGTATAAAAATTGCCAATTAGATCGAAAGAGTAAAAAGGACTACTTGAATCTTAATAATTAAAAAAAAAAAAATCGAGCGTAGCCGCGGCTCTAATGGTAGAAGCTAATTATCGGTGATGGAAATTGGATGAGGTCAAAAATAGGGGGTAGATATTTGTAAAGGTAGTGTACTAATCTACCTTAAGTAGATATTTGTAAAGGTAGTGTACTAATCCCAAAAATAGGGGGTAGGTGTACGTAGATTATTCTTATAATCATAAGAAATTATGATAATTTCTTCGATGTTTTGCAATTTCTTCCAAAGCCTAGGGTGGTGCTTTATAGCAGGAGGTGATTTCAACGCTAAGCACCAATATTGGGGATCACGATTAAGCAACCCAAGAGGTAGGAACCTGAGGGCTGCTATCCATGAGCTTTCATTAGACACGATAAATCATGACACACCGACATACTGGCCAACATCATTACGTAAATCCCCGGACCTTTTGGATTTTTTTATTACAAAAGGACTAGGGACTGTTCCTCACACCATACATACGAGTTCTGATCTTTGCTCTGATCATTCCGCTGTTAAACTCATTATCCTGGATGAGGCGGTTAACCTGGACAGAAGACCGAAACTTATTAATGGCACAATAGACTGGGATGCATACAGGGAGCTGTTAGATAAGTCGCTTTCCATCCCAGTTTCTATAAAACATGAAAGTGAATTAGAAGAGGCTGTAGACATGTTCACATCAAAAATTCAAGAAGCGGCATGGTCTTCATCAATGCCCAAGCATAATCATTCCAGATCTGCGCACTTACCGCAATATCCTCAGTTTATAAGGGACTTGATCAGGGCAAAGAGAAGGGCGCGTAAGGTATGGCAGACTGACAGACGTCCCTAAGACAGACAAACATACAACCGACTTAATAATTAACTCAAAAGAGAAATTCGAAAATTCAACAGGACGAACTATGACGCTTACATTAGTAGCCTTTCGACGGACGATGGAAGCTTGTGGAAGCATACCAAAAAACTGCTAAAACATCGAGAGGTATCCGCACCACTTCGAAAAGAAGATGGTTCCTGGGCCGTGTCGGATAAAGAAAAATCTGAGCTCTTCGCCAACCACCTTTCTTCTATATTTACACCATTTACTGATTTCATAAATACAGAACATGATACCATTGTACAGAACACCTTAGACATTCCACTACAGCTGACACTCCCACCACCTCCATTCACTCCTTCACAAGTCGCTCTACAAATCAAAAAATTACCAAAAAGGAAAGCCCCTGGTTATGACTTAATTACAGCTGAGGCACTCCAACAAATGCCGAGAAAAGCTCTTGTATTTCTAACAACAATTTACAACTGTATACTGAGAACGTCCAAATTCCCAATACAATGGAAGTACTCCCTCATAAAAATGATCCACAAACCAGGTAAAGACATATACAACCCGTCATCCTACAGACCAATCAGCCTCCTCCCAATATGCTCCAAATTATTTGAAAAATTAATACACAAAAGATTAGTTGACATACTTACAGACCAAAAAGTGTTACCTGACCACCAATTCGGCTTCCGCACTTACCATTCGACGACGCATCAACTACACAGAGTTACTGACTACATTGCTGGAGCTCTAGAACAAAAACTATATGCAACTGGAGTATTTTTGGACGTTGCTCAAGCGTTTGACAAAGTCTGGCACCAGGGTCTTCTCTTTAAACTAAAGACCATACTCCCTTCCACTTATTATCTGATTCTTCAATCTTTCCTCTTCGATAGATTTTTCTCCGTCCGGCAGGGTTCGGAAATTTCTTCAATTTATCCAGTCTTGGCGGGAGTACCACAAGGCTCAATACTAGCACCTCTACTCTACATCATTTACACGCACGACATACCTATTAACAACGAGACATTGACTGCAACTTACGCTGATGATACTGCAATTATCACGAAACATCAGGACCCAACACAGGCTTCATTGACATTACAACATCACTTATACAAATTACACGACTGGTTTCAATTATGGAAAATTAAACTCAACCATGACAAATCAAAACACATCACATTCACTCTTAGAAAACAAACCTGCCCCCTGTTCATATTGACAACAACCAAATTCCACAGACGGACTCAGTACACTATCTCGGACTCCTTTTCGACAGAAGGATGACATGGGGCCCACATGTCAAAATGAAAAAAAGGACTCTTGACAAAAGACTCAAACTACTCTACCCACTACTTTCTAAATCATCAAAACTGAAACTGAAACAAAAATTAAATACGTACACTTACTTACTGAAGCCCATATGGACATTTTCCTCACAGATATTCGGCATTGCTAAAAAGACTCACTTACAAAAACTTCAAACTTTTCAATCAAAATTGTTATGACTTATCTCAAAATCACCCTGGTACGTGACTAACAAAACTTTACATACAGACCTCCATATACCAACAGTCGACCAGCACATAACGACGCTATACAAAAGATTTTTTTAATAATTTAAACGGACACCCTAATAGACTAATCAGTAATATGGCTGAAGTACGGATGGATACGAGAAGACTAAAAAGGCGCTGGATGAGAGATCTGCTCTCTTAGACGGCCAAGGTAATTGAATCAAGCCAGGAAGGGGGTGCTGTTGGGTGCTTTCCCTCCTCATGCCTGACATGTCATCATATCCCACTACCGTCATCTCATTCGCTGATTGTCAGCACCTTGCTGACAGGTGCGAATCAATTATTGAAGTCAAAAAAAAAAAAAAATATATATAAAATTGAAATAAGGCGGTTACCCATGAAAAATGATTTAATAATTTTCTTGTCTCTCACCTTTGATGAAGTATATATTTTGTCCTGTCACAACAATTAAGTTTTTATTTTGAAAACTTTCAAAGGTAAAAAAATATATTTATATTACCGCGCAAGTAAAAAATAATTGAAAGAGAGAAGATACTAATAAATGTGAGAAGACAAAATAAATTGGACTTTACGTTCAAAACACACCTTTGAAAAAATAAGGTCTGTTATACAAAAAGATAAAAAGTATATTTCATAAAAAATATTTACTTGAAAAAGATCAAAAGTTTTGTATTTTCAGATCTCTCTCATTGAGCCAAGTTGCTTATTTTCAAACCGAACACATGAAATAAAAAAAAAATTCTGATTGGATTGTTTTGAATATATTTGTTTTTGTTTTTTCTTAAAAATTACCATATTTTCCATAGGCTAGACTTAATTTACTCTTCATTTTTTTTTATTTATTTAAAGTAATCGCTGTCTATGAAAACTGGTCGTCAATGTATCTGTATGATTTGAATTATTCATATGTCCCGTAAAACTTATACATACAACATAAAATATTTCACCAATCATTTTCGAAGTTTGTACGAGTATGATACAATTAAGTGAATTAACTTTGTTCAATATACCTTTGAATATTTTAATATCCTTAAAAAAAATCCCACTCACCCTATATTAGTTTTCATATTTGCTCTGCTTCACAAGTTAAATATTATGAAAAGGAAAGTTCTTTTCGTATGGATCCTAATTGGATTGGTGGTTGGTTTTTTATGGATTGGAGGCTAATGGAGAATGAATTGGACTAGGACTAGAGAGAATAAACTATGAGAAATGAAACACACACGGCCATGGAAATCATCAATTCGGAACACTAGACGAAAAGAAATTATATTAACAAGATTAGGAATTGGACATACACTACTCACACATCATCATTTGCTGACTGGAAAACCAAGCTGTACACAGTGTAACGTTAATATTTACAGGTCTAAACAAACTCAAATTTATACAACTTTTATTCCATTATTATCTACTTTTTGATTTATTTTTTTTGTATTATTTTTTACTTTCACTTACCTATATATGAAATATATAGTAAGTGGAAGTATTGCGATCGTGAAAAATTTCGACTTCAGGTTTTCAACGGAAATACACGTTTTGGGGTCCCCTGAGTCCAAATAACCAAGTCCCGCGAAATGGTCTGTGTGTCCGTGTCCGTGTGTGTCCGTGTCCGTGTGTGTGTGTGTTTGTGTGTGTGCGCGTGCGTGTGTGCGTGCGTGTGTGCGTGCGTGCGTGTGTGTGTGTGTGAGTGTGTGTGTGTGTGTGTGTGTGTGTGTGTGTGAGTGTGTGTGTGTGTGTGTGTGTGTTTGTGTGTGTGCGCGTGCGTGTGTGCGTGCGTGTGTGCGTGCGTGCGTGTGTGTGTGTGTGTGTGTGTGTGAGTGTGTGTGTGTGTGTGTGTGTGTGTGTGTGTGTGTGTGTGTGTGTGAGTGTGTGTGTGTGTGTGTGTGTGTGTGTGTGTGTGTGGGTCCCCTGAGTCCAAATAACCAAGTCCCGCGAAATGGTCTGTGTGTCCGTGTCCGAGTGTTTTTCAAAATTTCGAAAATTTCGAAATTTTCGAAAATTTTCGAAATTTTTGAAAATTTCGTTCCATAATAAATTTTCGCAATATAAAGCGATTTTAGAGGAACAGTAATCGTTCTCGATGTTCAGAAAGGCATAAGAGACCAGCTTTACAACGAGACGTAAATGCACCTACCGATTCATCTTCACGATATATTTACGAACTTGTAGTAAAAGACAAGCAAGCAGTAAAAAACCGTGCGAACCTGAGATTGGGTATTTTGTGTATGTATATGCCCGCGATGTGATAGCAAAAATTTCATCAAAATTGGTCAAAGGGAGAGGGTACTTTATCTAAAGAATTTTGTATAATTTTTAGGTTTTTCTCGATTTTCTCAAAAACGACTCTAACGATTTTGATTAAACTCGGTATTTGGTGTATGTATATGCCAGGGATATGACAGCCAAAATTACATCAAAATTGACCTAAAGGAGGGAACACTTTACTTATTAAATGTTTTCTTATTTACATGTGTTTTTTTATTTACTCAAAAACGGCTGTAATTATTTTTTTTAAACTCGATATTTAATGTATGTATATACCCGCGATGTGATAGCTAAAATTTTATTAACCTTATAATGTATATAAAACTTTTATTAATTAAAAAAAACATTTATTTTACTTAGGAGGGTAAAGTAAATACGCAATGCTTAAATTTTTTAAAGCATCGAAATTTTTTAAAGCATACAAAAATATTGTATAACATAATAGTCTATAATTAATTATATTTTAGTCTAGAAAATTTCGTTCCATAATAAATTTTCGCAATATAAAGCGATTTTAGAGGAACAGTAATCGTTCTCGATGTTCTGAAAGGCATAAGAGACCAGCTTTACAACGAGACGTAAATGCACCTACCGATTCATCTTCACGATATATTTACGAACTTGTAGTAAAAGACAAGCAAGCAGTAAAAAAAAACTTGATGATATTAGTTATAAATATAATAAAAATATATATAAGTAATAATGAATCGAAAATTACTGAGAACTTCCAAATTTTGCTATACCATGTAAATATGAAACCGGAATTCGCCAATGATAGGAGTTAGCAGTCAATATAATCTTCTAACTAATCCGTCAGTGGTGTCTCCAAATATCAAGAAAGGACACAAAAAGTGATCTTGCTCCATGACAATGCCCCATCACATTCGGCTAAACGGACCAAGGAAACGATCCAAGTGTTTGGTTGGTAAATTCTTCCGCATGCGGCTTATTCACCAGATTTTGCCCCATCCGATTACCACCTATTTGCATCGATGGGACACGCACTAGCTGAGCAGCGCTTCACTTCTTATGAAAATGTACGAAATTGGTTAAGTGATTGGTTTGACTCAGAAGAGAAAGCATTATTTTGGCGGGGAATCCACACATTGCCTGAATGATGGGAAAAATGCATAGATAGCGAAGGACAGTACTTCGAGTAAAAAAGTATGTATCATTTTTACACAATCAACTCTTATTTGCTATTTGCAAAATTCCGGTTTCATATTTACATACCTGGTACAGATGCTCTATAACTTATGGAGATATACCAATAAAAGCTATACTTAAATGTGGAAAAATGTGTTAATGGCGTTTAAAAATTATAGAAACACGTCGATTTCTAATCTAAGTAAATTTGTAAGTGAAAGTTGTGTGTTGCACGCATCGCACCAGATTTTTTTAATCTACATTGGCTTCATTTACACTGGCTTACAAAACCTCCTTAATACATCTGAAAAAATATTACTCACTTTGGAAAATTAAATTAAACCATGAGAAATTACAACACATAACATTCACACTCCGACTAGATACATGCCCACCAGTTTATATCGGCAACCACCAAATTCCTCAAAAGACAAAGTACGGTACCTTGGAATATTATTAGACAGAAGGATGACTTGGGGCCCTCATGTCAAAATGAAAACAAAAATGGCGTTAAACAAACGTCTGAAAATACTGTACTCACTATCTTCCAAATCATCAAAACTGAAAATCAGACAGAAACTCAAGGCATACACATACTTAGTGAAACCTATGTGGACATACGCCTCACAAATTTATGGATCAGCAAAAAAGACACACTTACAAAAACTACAAACCTTCCAATCCAAAATTTTACGACTAGTAACGAACGCACCTTTGTACGTTAGTAACCAAACACTACATACTGACTTACAACTACCAACTATCGACGTACTACTAAGGACTCTCTATGCTAGCTTCCGTATCAAATCACACGGACATAAGGACATAACAATAGACTTATTAATGACATGGCCACGAATGAGATGCCTTTTATGAGGCGGCTGAAAAGGAGTTGGATGAGAGGTACTCTCCTCCTCCGTACTTTTTATTGCATAGATCTGTGATATTCTTACAAAATAAAATAAATTGAAAGGAAATTGTCTTAAAATATTGTAATATTTTTTTTTTTTTTGTTTCAGGTAAGAAAATCTGAATTTTCGGTAGTCTTCATGCTATAGAAGATGAATTGAAAAATTGTATGTATGTATCAAAGAAGTGTAATATTTTACTAAGATATATCTATAATCATAGTGTCATTTAGGATATTACATACTTACATAATTTTTTAATCAATAAATTTGAAATACATTAATTAGTTAAAAATATGTATGTTTATGGAATATACTATTTTTATAAATAACGGAATTTATCAATAAATGTATATAAATGTTTAATGCAGAGATAAAAAGAAGTAAACTTAAAAATAAATGAGGAATACGTTTGTACATTATTGGCTTCACGATACTAGATATTCAAATGTGAAATTTCATATACATCATGAATCCTAACAAGGCTCTATTTATAGTGGACTTATGTAATAAGTATATCTATCTATTAACCCCGAGGCCAAAGATATCCGAAGAAATACAGTCTCTGTATTAGTCTGGACTCAACAAGCCCTGATAAAGATCCTTTATCAAAAAGGATTATTTTTTTTTTTCCGTTTTCAAAATAAAAAAGGTTAAACCGAAAATCCTGACTATTGATCATCCTATCGTAAAGAAAAACAGTTGACTTTTAAACACCTCTAAATTATTTAAAATACTTTCCTTTTTGGATAAAGTTTTAAGGTTTATTTAATTTTCATTGAAACTTGAAAACACGAAGTATTGAAGTAATAGAAAAGACCCTTTGAGTGATTATCAAAAACTTATTAAAAGGCTTATTAACTGTTGAAAGGAGTTGGTTTCTAGCCTTCAATTAGTAACAAACTAAACAACTTTTAAGTTCCCTTCTCCATTTTATGGATAATTTCTTTAAATATACTTAATTCCCTTTTCCACAGAGCAATTGACTTTTAAATCGATAATACCTGCTAATTTCTCGTTCTTTCTTCTTCCGGTTTTCCGGTACCCCGGGTCCAGATTACCAAGCCCCCCGGAATGGTCTGTGTGTGAACAGACTAGCTCAAAAACTATAGGACATACGAACCTGAAATTGGGTATTCAGTTAATGTATGGGTCATTCTCACGTAAGTGGGCACTTTAGTGTCCCAGGCCGTTTATAGAGATTTAGATAAACTTAGGACTCTAAGACATCAATTTTGTAAATTCAGGAGAGTTGTAAAGGTAGACCCCATACGACTTAATTTTGATTGTATAACACACGTACCTTAAAAACACCAGAAAAAGGTCGAAATTCATTTTCCTGTCATGTCCCGAGGTCTGATTCTGCTCAAAGTAAGAGTTCTGTGTCCGTATACTAGGTCAATTTTTACATTTTTTCTGTTCTATATTTTCAAAATACTTAAAATTTCATAAAAGCAGTCGAATCCTTGATGATAAAGGATTAGAATTGAAAAAAAATAATTTTTATGATATCCCACAGGTTTTTTTTCATTCCCCTGTCAATTTTTAAAATTAAATTGTCACCACACTATTCAGGCGGGAAATTAGTAAAAAATATATAGTCAGCATGAAGGGGTCTTTCCCTAAGCAACCACAACTGTTAACTTAACCTCAGTACAAATCCAAGCTCTCCAGAAGCAAATAAGTTCTCAAACTTGAGAGGTTACGTTTAATAGTCTTCATTCCCCTGTCCTCTATAGTTTTGGTCAGGCAAGTTTTTCTTTTCTAATTTTTGAGAGATAAAAGATTTTGTAGCACAGATTTCGTTTTTCAAATAGCGTTATTATATCTTTTTTTTCCTTTCAACGGTGATCAAATAAACCTTTCATTCATTCCCCTTTCGTTCATTCCCCTGTCTTACTGTAAATTAAATGCTGCAGGTAAATAAAGATAGCGACGTGGATTGAAGCTTTCTTTTGGTGCTCAACTTTTTCAAAGCATCATCAGTCCTGAATAATGAGAAATTAAAAAAAAAAAAAAAAAAAATTCAACATGAATTGGTGTTCTTCCACGTCGACTCCTTGCTTCTTATAGTCTAAGGAATAGTATTACACCGAAAAAAAAGTTTATTTGTAACCATAAAATTTAAAATATAAACGCCGTAAAAAGTGCCCACTTTGGTGAGAATGACCCGTATATGCTTTCGATGTGACAGTAAAATTTTTATCCAAATCAGTCAAACAGAGGAGTTACTTTATTTCATGAATTGGGTCTCACTTTTGAGTTTTTTTCGATTTTCTCAAAAACGGTCCAAACGATTTTGATCAACTCGTCATGTGTAATGAGACTCAAGTATTTCTTAATATCAGGTATGTTTTATCATCATTAGAATGTTCTGAGGGGACTGAAATGGGAAAGGGGATTCCTTTCTTTTCCTATAAAGTACCTTTGTTTTGGTTTATATGGAGAAATTGACTATGCCTATCGTTACGCCTAAAAAAAAAGAAATGGCTAAAAATTAGTGACCGACCGAAGTTTCGGTTTCGGCCGAAAAACCTGGTTTCGGCCAGGCCGAAACTAGCTCCTGTGTCTGATATCTCCAAGAAGGAAGTAGGACTACACGATTTAAGCTTGTAAGCTCGATCTCTTTCATGGCATTTAACACAAATGAATTTAATAGTGGGAAGCATCAGTTATTTTAGTTAATTACGCTTGTATTGTATTTCGGTAGAACATATATTTTTCTCATTCTTTTGGTATCTTTACTTGATCGAAAACTTTAAGTTGGGTGTGGAGACAAACATTTGAGAGTGACAAACAAAAATGTCCTCGAAAATCACATCAAGTCTTGACATGTAATGAAAGCATGCTTTTGATATAGAAATCTTTACGTTAAGTGTAAAGAATAGTATTTATTCTTTACCTTGGGCGTTAAGAACCTTTCAGTGCTTTTAATCATCTCCTCATTAATAATGAAATTGGTTTTCCAAAAAAAAAAAAGATTAACATAAATAACAATATATATTCTAAATTCTTAAACTTAAATTAGTCGACATGTTCACAGATTCAATACAAAATTGAAAAAATCTGGTGCGTGCTCGCAACACACAACTTTCACTTACCAACTTACTTAGATTAGAAATTAATGCGTTTTGTTGATTGCCACTTCTCAAATGAACAGAACGGCTTTAATTATGAACAATGGCCTGTCATTAAAGGCGTACTCCGCATGCGTGGGCTTTTTCCTACTCTAATTTTCATTAAACATGACGAATTTGATAAAAATCGTTAAAGCCGTTTTTGAGATAATCGAAAAAAAGTTAAAAATTGGAAACAAAGTCATAAAATAAAGTGCCCCCTCAGTAGGACTAATTTTGCTGAAATGTTGGCTTTCACATCTTTGGCATATTCATACATCAAATACCAAGTTTGATCAAAATCATTAAAACCGTTGTTGAGTAAAAAAAAAAAAAAACACATGAAAATGATACAAAATTCATTAATTAAAGTCCCCCCTCCGGTTAACCAATTTTGATGAAATTTTTACAGTCATATCTCGGGCATATTATTAATTCAAATACTTAGTTTAATCAAAATCGTTAGAGCCGTTTTTGAGAAAATCGAAAAAAAAACGTGAAAAGTTATAAAATTAAGTACCCCCTCCCTTTGAGCTATTTTGATGAAATTTTTGCTGTCACATCGCGGGCATATACATACACTAAATACCCAATTTCAGAATTTCAGGTTCGCACAGTTTATAGTTTTTGAGCTAGTCTGTTCAAACACACACACACACACAGACCATTTCGCGGGACTTGGTTATTTGGACTCAGGGAGCCCCAAAACGTGTATTTCCGTTGAAAGCCGGAAGTCGAAATTTTTCACGATCGCAATACTTACACTAACTATATATTTCATATATAGGTAAGTGAAAGTAAAAAAAGGATCAGCCATTTTAAAACAAGAGGAGGTGAGGTGCAAAACTCGTTCGTTCCATTTTTTTTGAGAAATCGAGATAGCAGTGGATTCTATAAGATACTGTAACGCTCTTTTAACGAATCATATCAGATTGAAGCAAATATTATTTCATATGGATTTTCTACTACTACTACTCCGTGGCGCTACAGACCGATGTGGTCCTTGGCCTCCTCAATTAGCCTTCGCCAGGTGGCTCTATCTTGTGCGGTCGCTCTTCTCCAGTTGCGGGTGTTCAATAGTTCACGGGCGTCCCGGATGACGGCTTCCTCCCACCTTAGGCGTGGTCTACCAATCCCTCTTGTCCTGTAGAGCTTCCCGTCGAGCAGCTTTCTTGGGATTTCCTCTTCTGACATTCTGGCTACGTGGCCGGCCCAACGCAGCCTCCCAAGCTTGATGCACCTCATCACATCCGCCTCCCCATACAGGCCATATATCTCCCTGTTCGTCCTCCTTCTCCATATTTCACCGACTTTAACTGGTCCAAAGATCCGACGAAGGATCTTTCTTTCAAAGATTAATATATCTTTTTCCTCAGTGCTTGACAGGGTCCATGTTTCTGAACCGTATGTGAGTACAGGCCTAATGAGGGTCTTATAGAGGAGACATTTAGTATGCCGAGAGATTGCACTGCTTCTAAGGTGTTTACTAAGGCCAAAAAAACACCTGTTTGCCATTATTATTCGCTGTTTAACTTCCAGAGATATTCTGTTTTCACAGCTTACCACAGCTCCCAGATATGTAAAATGGTCCACATTAAGAAAGGTAAACGGAAAAGGGCCCATAGCCACAGGCACTCGAACTGCGTTCTCTGCTCCAGGTCCTGCACGCATATACATGGTTTTTTCCTGGTTCACGCTCATTCCCATAGTATCTGCAGCTTCAGCCAACTTTAAAAATGCATTTTTTTTATATGGATTTTCGCTATACAAAATAGTGGTTTGTTGCAGACCTAATTTGTTTCATGGCACACTGTGTTTCAAAACTGGTTCGTTACTCGTTGTGAAGTTAAACTCCTTTGTTCCTATAATAACTTCTCACTTTGCACCCATCCTATTCGCTCACTTCACCAGTTTCTGAACAAAAGATCGATGTTTTATTTCAGTTTATACTCGATTCTTCTTACCTAGCTATATTCATAATCGATTTTCCAATGGCTCAAACAAGCTGAAAGACGTTGATAATCAGATGGAAAAGCATTTTGGTGACGAGTGGAGGGCCAATGATTCATTGAAGTATTACACACGACTTCTCAATATATCTGCCACAGACGAGGGAAACAACCAACAACAGGATGACAAACTCGCTATTATTGAAGAAGACGATGGCTTTAGGTTCTAGTCTTTGTGAAACATTTTTGTAGCTAGGTGTTTTCTATCAGTACGCCGATATTTTTGAAAAATTCATAAAAAAAAAAAAAAAAAAATTAATCAAATGTTTTAAGTCAGTGGGTGATATTATTTTGTAAAATGATACCGATATTATTTATAAAATAGTTGAGAACCTAAATAAGTATTAGTTATTAAAAAAACTTCGCTTTTGTTTTCTTCTCCTCGTATTATTTTCCTTATTGGAAGATCAACTTACGCTGTTTGAATCAAACTCGTTCGTTCCAAAGTGGTGTGCAGCAAAAGTCTTTCCTTTAAACATTTTGTTGCAAAACTTTCTTATTTCAATCTTTGTTAATTTTTTCTTACACTTACCTATATATGAAGTATATAGTAAGGAAAGTATTGCGATCGTGAAAAATTTCGACTTCCGGTTTTCAACGGAAATACACGTTTTGGGGTCCCCTGTGTACAAATAACCAAGTCCCGCGAAATTGTCTGTGTGTGTGTGTGTGTGTGTGTGTGTGTGTGTGTGAACAGTCTAGCTCTAAAACTATAGGCCGTAAAAAACTGAAATTGGGTATTTGGTGTATGTCTATGCCCGCAATGTGACAGCAAAAATTTCATCATAATTGGTCAAACGGAGGGTGTACTTTATATAAAGAATTTTGTCTAATTTTTACGTTCTCCTCGATTTTTTAAAAAACGGCTCTAACGATTTTGATTAAACTCGGTATTTGGTGTATGTATATGCCAGCGATGCGTCAGTCAAAATTTCATCAAAATTGATCAATTAGAGGGTGCACTTTACTTAATAAATGATATTTTCTACACAAAGTAAAAGCAACAATTTCATAAATCCAGTTCTTCCAAGATGTTCTCTCCCTTACCAATGTTCCCTTTGACAGCACATAACAGAGGCCAGTTCGTTAGCCCAAGAATAAATGAATTTTAGAATTGTTTTCAAATCCTGGATCCCTCAAAACATATTCCAACGGTTTTTCTACATCCAGCCTTCGAACATTCCCCCCCCCCCCTCTTCCACAGGCTTCCAATAGCCCCCTTCGAATATAGGGCTTCAATTGATTACACATTTGATACAACACAACTTTTGTTTTTCATTAAATGCTTTAAATTTTAAAGTTGTGAAGTTCTTCAATTTTTTTTTAGGTCGGTGGCTGTTGGATTTATTAAAAAAAGAAAAGAAAAGTGTTATCAACAAATTTATAGGCTTAAAATGTTTTACCAGTAGAATTAAACTCCTGTTTTTCATGTGATCAGTAGGAATCAGATCTCGCTGGGGGCATTATATGTTTAATATTTGGTCACAGCTGGTCTCTGCGTCATACACAGAAACCTTTCGGTTGAGCGTAATCAAAGTAAAATCACCTCATTGCACGACAGTTGAGCACTTGACAAATGACTAATTTTATATTGTAACGTGAAAAAAAAAAAAAAAAACAAAAAAAAAAAAAAACAGAACATATGAATTCAAATAGTTCTTTTTTTATTTATTGAAACTGGGCATTATTTTAAATAAAAGTATTTTAAATACAAATGAAAATACTTTTTTTTTTATTTTAGTATTTTAGAATTAAATTAAAATAAATCACATATTTATTTTCATTTTAATTCTAAAATACTCAAATAAAAAAAAGTATTTTGATTTTAATCTTAAAATACTAAAATAAAAAAAAAGTATTTTCATTTGTATTTTAAATAATAAAATAAAATAAATCTTAAGTAGGTTGTTTGAAGTTAAACAATTTTCGTAATAGTATAGTGTGGTCTTTTGCACTAGAGCTCTCACTCCTTTTCGATTATCTAAGTAGACGTCTAATGATTTCATTTCTCATACATGGTTTTATGCATAGATTTTGGGGTGGAGAATGAAATATTAACTTTTTACCGCCATATTCAATTGTCACGAAATATGAAACAAAGATTGTTCATAAGTCAAATAACAAAGCCAATTCCTCATAATTTTTACAATAAATAGGTTTTTTATGGGGGGGGGGGGCTGATTATAGACTTTTTTACCAGTATATTCGATAGTAAAAAATCAAAAACTGTTAGAGCCATACACGAAGGCATAAACAGGATCCCAGTCTGGAGACAACACCAAAAGAGTTAGTAAACTTAGTAGAAATGTATTTTGTAATGTATGACTAATACATTAAAAAAAGTTATAATCGGTCATTGCGTTAGGGCTGATTTGCCGAAATTCCTATTGGACGGAGGTCTTTAGATGGTGTATGGGTAGCGAATAGTCTAATGGGTAGCCCAATTATTTTAAATAGGTTCCGAATCAGATTGGAGCTGTAGAAAAAGAAATTAAATTTAATAACTTCGACAAAACGAAAGCGAAGATGATTTGAGTACCAGATACATTACACCAAGCAACGACAACCGAAAAAAATTTAAATAAAAACTGTCGATTTATCAATCCATTGTAATATTTAAAAAAATATTTATTTATTAATCAATTTCATTGCACTAGCTAATATGTTTAGAAAGTATTTTGTATTTTCATTTTAATTTTTTTTATTTAAAATACAAAATGCTTTTTTTATTTTGCATTTAAAATAATTTTATCGAAAAGTATTTTAAATGATTTGAGGATAAAATGCATTTTATTCAAATTTATTTTAAATACTTGCTATTTAAAATAAAGTATTTTAAAATAAAAATTAAAATACTTTTTGCCCAGGTGTGGAAAGAATTAATACACACCTATAAAATAGTTCTAGACTTGTTGAAACAAACTTTTCTAGTACATGTTAGTGACTTTTCGAGTACCTTCTAAGCTTATCTGAAACGTTCTAGAATGTTCTGATTTGGCCTAAATATAAAGAGCGACGGACTGGAGAGTTAGCGTTATTCTGAAGCTCGAATCATTTTTTTTTTTTTTTTGTGTTACTGTGTCATTTCAAGTTAATACTTTTTGTAACTTCCGTAATAATTTCAGTTTTTATTGTTAGTGTGGCATTGTAAATTATTTTGGTTTAATTTAGAATATTTAAATCTATACAAGTGTACGATATCTATACTAAGTATACTAAATAATATTAAACTGTAAACAATATCAAACATTTAAATAAAAAAAACCTTAAATAGACGAATGGGAAGCAGAGACTGGTTTGGACAGAGCAGAATTAAAAAGGACTGCGTTTTTAGAACAGAAAAAACAAAGACTAAAAACAATTACTTGTTTCAATTATTTCCTTCACAATAGCACTTACGAGGGGTGATCAAAAAGTTCCAGGACTGTTGAGATTGCGCGGCAATGGAGTGTCATAGAGCAGTGCGGTTGGCAGCATTGTTTAGCGTGACTCTTCCTGAGCTCAGCTGTTTATTCAGTTTGTTGATAACCTTCTTCATTGCAAAGTTACTGCTGATTTCGTAAAACAAAGTTTTTTGTGTTCGGCGATTTTGTGAAATGAATGTACGAGTAATGACTTGTTTTAAGAAGTTTTCATTGTCATTTGCCATTTCAAGAAGTTCCTGACAAACTTGAACTCTGTGTTCTTTCTGCTGCTCAGTCAACAGTCTCGGAACAAACTTTGCAGCCACCCTTCTCATCTGCAAATTTTCTGTTAAAATCTGTTGACACGAACCAAATGAAATGTTCAATTCTTCAGCCATCTCACGAATGGTTAGTCGACGATTAGAACGCACGAGACTGTTCAATCTTGCAACATGATCGTCGTCAGTCGAAGTAGATGGGCGCCCTGAACGAGAATCATCTTCACACGATGTCCGGCCTTCCTTGAACCTTTTGTACCACTCATGACACCTTGACCGACTCAGACATTCATCACCGAAAGCCACTTGCAACATTTGAAAAGTTTCAGTAAACATTTTACCCAACTTCACACAAAACTTTACGCAAACGCGTTGCTCTTCCTTTACATTCATTTCACAAAATCGCCGAACACAAAAAACTTTTTTTTACGAAAACAGCAGTAACTTTGCAATGAAGAAGGTTATCAACAAACTGAATAAACAGCTGAGCTCAGGAAGAGTCACGCTAAACAATGCTGCCAACCGCACTGCTCTATGACACTCCATTGCCGCGCAATCTCAACAGTCCTGGAACTTTTTGATCACCCCCTCGTAAAGGCATTCTATA
The DNA here is from genome assembly GCA_911387785.2 of Aelia acuminata. Taxonomy (NCBI): domain Eukaryota; kingdom Metazoa; phylum Arthropoda; class Insecta; order Hemiptera; family Pentatomidae; genus Aelia; species Aelia acuminata. Next base: position 13,736,198 of record OU426981.1, read on the forward strand.
GACTATTTTTCTTCAACTGCTCCTTTTATTTATTTTTGCATACTTTTTTTTTTTGGAAGTTTATTAAATGCTTATCGTACACGAATACAATCATTTTTGAGTTTTTCTATGTTCGTGCGTTATCACAAAAAACGAAACATATCAAAAACTTAAAGACCAGTCCTGAACGGCAATAAAGTAATATTGTTTTATTATTTTTTAAAAATTTATATATTGAAATTTACATCTGCATGATATCAATACAATAATTAAATATGATTTAAGTAAATTAAAGAATATTGTTTTAATTTAGTAGATCTCAAGGCCATCTTTTTTTTATACGCCTCGGAGAACTATCTAGGATAGAGGAGGAAGCTGGGTTGGAGACAAGTGGGTTAGAATAAGAAGGAGTATTTAAAAAAAAAAAAATTAAAATAATTAGAAGTGCATATTGTATTGGGCGTTCGCAAACACCTTCAGGATAAATATAAACACAAAAATACACATAATATCTATAAATCAAGAAAAAAAAAGGTTTTTAGTTTCGAATAATGCTTAGAATCTGAAAGTTTAATTATATCCCCTCCCCGCCCCCCCAAAAAATAAAAAATCTCGAAAAGTCTTGTAACTCATGTTTCGTGATAAATTAAAGGAGCTTTCCCAAGGGTCACAGCTGCTAGGAACTTTGCAGTCATTCGTCTTTTTTCATAATTTCTACAATACCGTCATTTCTGTTCTGTTGCTTCCACACTAATCCGCTATTTCAACATTTTTTTCACCCTCGTTCTTTTATCCTAATAAGGGACGAATATTAACTCGGTAGAATTATTAAGTGAAGTGTTGAATTTCCCTCATGCGTCTGCTTACGTTCTAGCAAAGTGTCCGACCTGACAAAGGCTAGTGTATGCTGAAGTCGTATTGGGAGGGAAGAAAATTTTTTTTTTAAATGTTTTTTTCAAATCTTTAAGATTTTATTTATTGTATCACAGAATAAGTTTTATTCATTTCCGACGAGATACATGCCCATCAGTTTATATCGGCGACCACCAAATTCCTCTAACTGATAAAGTACGATACTTTTGGACTAATATTTGACATCGCATTCATGTCATAATGAAAGGAAAGATATCCTAATCATCAGGATTGAAAATCAGACAGAAAATTAATGCATCCACGTACTTGTCACCTGCGGTGTAGTGGCTACCAAAGTTCGCGAGTTAGCATCCCACGGTTGCCCTAGCATTTTTTGAAGAAAGTAAAAATCCTTGGCTATGCCGTCTTTCGGATCAGCCGTAAAATGTAGGTTCCAAGCCTGTGCGTTGGCATGTCAGGCACTCGTTAAAGATCCCCATCCTAATTATACATGGATAGATAATAGATTAGCCCTTGAGACTTAGTTAATGAAAAAAGTATTTTCAAACTGACAATTTAGTATTTTATCTTGTCAATAAAAGATATATCTGAAGTCTCGCCGTAGTATCTGTTATAGTGACCTACCGAAGTTTCGGTTTCGGCCAGTTTCGTCCGCAGTCTCGGTTTCGGCCAAAAATTGGCCGAATTTTCGGCCAGGCCGAAACCTAGCTCCTTTGTCTGATATCTCCAAGAGGGAAGTAGGACTACACGATTTCAACTTGTAAGCTCGATCTCTTTCCTGGCATTTAACACCCTTGAATTTAAATGTGGGAATTACCTGTTATTTTAGATAATTACACTTGTATTCTATTTCGGTAGAACATAGATTTTTCTCTTTCTTTTGGTAATTTACTTGATCGAAAATTTTTAGTTGGGTGTGGACAAAAAAATTTGAGAGTGACAAACAGACATGTCCTCGTAAATCACGTCAAGTCTTAACATGTAATGAAAGCATGCTCTTGATACAGAATTCTTTACGTTAAGTGTAAAGAATAGTATTTATTCTTTACATTGAGCGTTAAGAACCTTTTTGTGCTTTTAATCATCTCCTCACTAATAATGAAATCTGTTTTCTTAAAAAAAAAGATTAACATAAATAAGAATATATATTCTAAATACTTAAACTTAAATTAGTCGACATGTCCCCAGATTCAATTCATAATTGAAAAAAATATTTTGGTCAGTAACCTTGTCATGAAAACCTTCATCAAATGGTGGTAGTAGGTTTTGGTCTTTGTTCTTGTATGGAATGGGAATCAGATGCAAAATCAATTTTTCAACCTTGGCAGCCCAGCGGTTTACCAATAACATCCCAAAAATTTGTCTCAATTTTTACCTTGAAGAAGGTAACTAGATTAAATTCATTAACATTTGCGACCAAAACTGACTCAGTATATTAAATAGCTTCTGACATACAGCTTTACTTATTCAAGAGGCTGTCATTTTGTATTCTATCGGTTTTATTATGGACAGATTTACTATATTATTTATTATTTACACATAATAATATGAATTTTATTAATATCAGCCTGTTATTTCAAGATTATTCAACTTTTAGGGCTGTACTAGTTAAGGGGGTATGGTCTAACATCCCACGGGGACCAGCCGTACTAGGAAGGAGGGGGCCTTGATTCGATCCTATAAATTAACTAATACACCTGTTTTTCCACTCTTGTATACCAGCTCACTTATTAAATGAATAATTGGGTTAAATTACTGTTATTTTATAAGCTTTCATTGATATTATTGCTAAACTAGACATATTACACACTTATATGTATTGTATATAGACACGTAAATAGTTTCGTTTTCGGTTTCGGCTAAAATTTTGGTTTCGGTCCGACACTAATCTGTTATATAATTCCCGTAATATCCGAGTATTGAATATCCGAGATCGTGAAAAATCGACGGACCATAGGCAGCTGAGCCTAACAAATCTCCGACAAAATATCCCAGCTGAATAAAACCATCGTAACTTTACACTCTCCTCCCCCCAACCATCCCACTACTACCAACAAAACAACCTCAGGTTTAGGTTGGCTACACAAACATCTATTGGTGATGGTTTAGATAGAAGATACATTTCCACATTTAATTTATAAGTTGGTACATTTTTTTTTTTTTTTTTTTTTTTTTTTTTTTTCGGTTGGCGCATTAGGCCTAATGAGACCTTTGGCCGCGCAGTGTGGTCTTCTTACAGACATTTGTTTTGCTTGCGGGAGTACAGACAGCCTGGAGGGGGTAGCCCAAACCTCACGTTGCTGAAAGCCATGGTCACCATGGTACAGCGGCAGACTGCCCATAGCTCCATAACCAATCCCATTGGGGCCAATTTGGCAGTGTCCTTCCCACCGATGGCGTCAGCTCTCTCGGGTTCAAGGACAGTGACAAACTGGTCTAGGTCCAAGGATTATGGTAGCCCAGAGTCAGCAGGCCCCGAGGACCTATATTTCTTTCCCTGAAGCATACCGTCCCTGAACCAAACCTCCGGGCGGTTACGGACATCCTGGAAAACCACACCACGATTCTCGATGAGATACACGGGGAAGGTTCATCACTCCTACGCCCGGTCGGTGTGAGTCGCCTCCAGTAGGCTGACGGGCCTCACATACCCGGGGGTGGGGGTAGACTTGGACTGCGTGGCTTTTATTGGTGGGCGGTCACCCGAATGGAGCGGTCACCCATCCAAGTACTGACCACGATGGACGTTGCTTAACTTTGATTATCTATTGCAAGCGACCTTGTCCACACGGCCATCCCGGCCCCTATAAGTTGGTACATATGTTTTCTTATGTTGACTACATTTTTTTTTTTTTTTTTTTTTTTTTTGGCTTAATAACTTTAATTTGCGCCTGTCAATAAACATCAACAATCAGCAAATGTGAGGTGTGCTAATTTTAATAAGGGCATGTTAGGCATGGGGAAGGATAGCACCCAGCGGTACCTCTTGTCTGCCTTGTGTCAGGTAACCTGGATTTTTAACGAAGGAGATCTCTCATCGAGCGCCTTTTTAATCTCCTAGGTATGGGCATATCAGCTGTCGCCATGCCTCTAATCAGTTGATTGAAATGACCGTGTAAGTGTGTATGGAAACGTTTGTAGAGTGTCTTTATATGTTGGTCTACTGTTTGCATTTGTAAGTCAGTATGTATTGTAATGTTGTTCACGTACCATGGTGCATTAACTATGAGTCTTAATATTTTTGATTGAAACGTCTGAATTCTTTGTAAGTGGGTCTTTTTGGCTGTACCGTATATCTGTGAAGAGTAAGTCCATATTGGTTTCAGTAAGTATAAATATGTATTTAATTTTTGTCGTAGTCCTAGTTTTGAGGTTTTAGAAAAAAGGGAGTAAAGTAGGGCGAGTCGTTTGTTAAGTGTTTTTCGTTTCATCTTAACATGCGGGCCCCAGGTCATCCTTCTGTCAAGAGTAAGACCAAGGTAATGTACGGTGTCAGTTTGAGAAATTTGGACATTGTCGATATAAATTGGAGGGCAGGTATTTTTTCGAAGAGTGAACGTTATGTGCAGGGATAGGATATATATGTAATAAAAATTTCAAAATATGTACATAAATATGGACGTATATTTGCAAATATATGTAATAAAAATATGAAAATATGGACAAAAAAAATTAAAATATTTGCAGAATATTAAATAGAATAGTTAAAAATATAAAAAATAAATGTACATTTGAAAAATTTATAACATATCAAAATAAAAAATAAAAATAGGTAACGAAATTTTTGGAAATGTAAGATTAAATTTAAAACTTCTTCCTCATCTTCACCATCAAAAACGTTGCAAATAAGGTGCATTTTAAGATTTTCTTCGGAAAATCTACAACGATTCGGTCGAAGTAATGCTTTGTCTTTGCTGAACGATCTTTCTACATCGACTGATGTGACGGGTGCGAATTTAAAGGCATTTTTCTCTTTAAGTTCAAGGGCCAAATCTTTTTCGGGGTTTTCTCCTTTGTGCTGACGTGCAATATTTTTCAAGTCGTCAAGTCCAGGATTTTTTTCAAAACAACTTCTAATTTTTGTTTTACAACGGTTTCCTTGTTTCCTTTGGCTTCATTTATTTTCTCGATTATCTTTGCAAAATTTCCAAGCTGTCAACAAGTGCCATATTTTTAGTTTCCAACTGTTTTATGACTTGTGATAAAAAACTAAAGTTACTAGCTAAGTAAACCAGATCTTGTTTTAATTTATTATCTTTGAAGAGAGCGTTCGCTTCTTCTATCGCTGAAGAATCAACATCTAGAGTCAATGTTATATGTTTTATTTTTTCGAAGTTCTCTAAGTAGTACTCCGCCGCCTCTAACCAAGTTCCCCAGCGTGTAAGGACTGGTTGGGGTGGTAAACTAAGCTCGGGATACATGTCTTTCAATATATTAATACGACCTGGGGCCTTCATATATATTTTTTTACATTAGATATTAATGAATCCACATTTGGAAACAATGCCCTGACCGTTTCATCAACGCGATGCAAAGCATGTACCAAACATTTCACATGAATTAGTTTTGGGAAAAAATTTTTAATGCGTTGCCAGCCTTTATCATATAAGGAGCTGCATCAGAACAAAAAAGCAAAACTTTGTCACATTTGTTTTCGTTCCAAAGTAGACCAATCGAGTCGTTGAAAAACCTTGCAATACTACCGTGGTCACATTTTTCTAAAAATTCGCAGTTCAGTATATATGCCTTTGTAGGAGTGTCTGAGAGTTTGCCAACGATTAAGAGTATATTCGCCAAATATCTTCCGACGGAGTCCGTCGTTTCGACAATCGAGACCCAAATCGGACCGTCCCCTATATATGATTTGATTTGTTCCAATCTTTCATTATAAATGTCTTTAACATAATTTTTTCGAAGGGTCGTATGATCTGGCATTTTCTACCCAATATATTTTTCCAAAAATCCTTTAAAGGCTGGATTATTTATTTTGTATAAAGGAATATCCGCCTTTAACAAAGCCCGGCACAAATCAGAGTTAAAACTAGACTTACTTGACCTTGCTTCTCCAGAAGTCAAAAAAGTTTGTTTTTTGAGTTGGTTTTTTCTTATTTTCTACGTGTTTCGCTGTTTTTAAATGCTGTACAACCAAAAATCGTTGATCCGTAGAAATGTTTTTTTGGCAGCACAAACAATATAGAACACCTTCACTGTCGCATTTAAATGTTTCTCCTTCCAACTCCGCAACGTACTTAGCGGCTAAGCTTTTTCTGTTTTCTTTTCTTTTTGGCATTTCACCCACTAGCGATGAACTTATCACTAAATTTTTCAAGCAACTGAGGTAATATAAGCATTGTCAAGGATGAGGATCTATATAAGAAAAGAGGGGGATCAAAACTTCTGAGAACTGTCGACAATGGTTGGGTGTTTTGATTTTCCTAGAAATTTTTAATCCCTACGTTCAGTCTTTGTGTATTTATTTTAAGTATTGATAGAAAAAAGACAAAAAAAAAAACAAGGGAATAAATAACAATAATTTTAATTTAAATTCCCTAAAAGTTGTAAAATATTGACAAAAATATGTATTTATCGAAATAAAAAACGACAAAATATGGAAAAATATGGAAAATAAAAATGGTTCAAAATGGTTTATATCATGGTAAAAATCATTTAGAATGCATTTACATGCATTTTTAGGCCTCAGAACAAAATATGTAAATACATGAAAATCCCATCCCTAGTTATGTGTTTAGATCTTTCATGATTTAGCCGAATTTTCCATAATTTACACCAGTCGTTTACTTTATGTAGTTGTTGTTGTAAAGTTAGTGAGGCATGAGTAGGATCTTGATGTTTAGTGAGAATTGTAGTATCGTCAGCATAAGTAGCGGTCAGTGTATCATTGCTTACGGGTATGTCGTGTATGTATATAATGTAGAGAAGAGGAGCCAGTATTGAACCCTGAGGTACTCCCGCTAGGACTGGACGAATTGATGAAGCTCCTGACCCCTGCCGAACGGAGAAAAATCTGTCGAAAAATATGTTGACTACATGAAGATAATTTTAAAAATCTTTGTAATGAAGAGAAAAGATTAGTCTGGGCTGAGAGTTGAACCCGGTGACAGTTTTAAAGTTTACCGGTGACGACACCACAGATCGCGCCTCCATACAAGGACCGGCGTACAAACCGAACCGAACCTCGACACTGCACTAACGCAATCATTCCTCCTCGTTCTTGGTCTACCCCTCGGACGTTTCTCACGCGACGCTTCTTTTTGGAAATCTTTCATTATAAGCCTTCGCAATTTCACTTCATTATCAACTTCGCCTTGACTGGAATGATCCAGTAAGTTAAATGAGTAGATAATTAATACTTACTATAGTCAAATATGCGATGTAAAAATTAATATTTCTAAATTGTTGACTAAAATATTTAAAATTTGGCGTAAAGTTCTATTTTAAATCCCGTTGGTTTTTAGATTAGCTGAAACTTTTTCATCTTTATCAATGAATTTTGATTTAACTGTATTTAAAAGAATACTATATAATCGATTCAACGCATTATAGGCGGGCGCAATCGAATATAGGGTGCGCTAGTAGTTTTGCAAAATGTCGGAAAGAACGGTGTTAGGCCTAGTTGATGTGATAGAGATAATTGGTAATTTTAAAAGACCATTAATTGAAGGGCAGGCTATTCTTGATGCAAACCACATATTTACATGTGGAATAATATCTAAAAATAAAAAAACAGTTATTTTACAAGCCTCAAGCCTTTAAACTAGCAATCTTAAAGGACTGCCCCATCAAATAAAAGTGAAAATCAAATTTATTAATAATAATAAGCAATTTTCTTGTCATTCTACGTGTAAAGCTGGTAGTTCTGGTAAATGCAAACACATGATTGTAACTTTACTCGACGTTTTTCGGTTAGTAATAACATTAATTACCTATTCACACAATCTTTGTTATGAGAGCTTAGATTCTTTGTCATATTATTTATTTATTTCTCAAAACTTTCAGGCTTCGCATTGAAAACATGAAACAATTAAGCACAACGGATGTAATAGAAAAATGGAGAAAATTAAAAAAGAAAAACAAATCTATGACACTATGGTCTCAATGTTATTTGCATAAAACTAGCATTTTGGAATAATAAAATGTCAAATACTAATATTTACCTGGATAAATATAGTCTCTTTCTTTAAAATAAAGACTACATATCGTCATATGTTTCGATACAGGCTTATCTATTCTTAATTTTACAATCCACTCTTTAAGAAGCTTTTTATTTTTTGGAAATAAAAGGGAATGACACGTCTTTTGATTTTCTAATTGCACACTGAGGGACCGAGCAATACCTATTAGATATTTTTCAAACGATTTTTTGCTCAATCGGGTTTTAATTATGGAAAAATAAATTAAAAACGCCAAAAAACCCTATGAATCCCAGGTAATGGCCCCGCTTTTATCCCCGTTTCTCTAGTTCCTGCAGCGCCGTCGCAGAAGCAGCACCGTCGCTTGCGCCCGCCTATACCTACGAGTGGCCGGTTCTGCTCGTAAATATTATAGAAATGGATTATATTTAACGTATTGTTTCATTCAATCATCACTTTTTTTTTGTAATGAAAAAAATAGTTTTATATATCATGGCTAGGTCTAAAACAAAAGTTAATCCATGTTTGAATAGGATTACGAAAACTCAGACTATGATCGGATTATATACAACGATGATGTTATAACTTAAGTATTAAGTACACAAACTAGACTTGCTATGAATATCCAATGAGGATTGTATTAGTATTAAGGTACTAGCGTCTTTACTTTCTGTGAAATAACAAGACGAGACGGTTTCTCTCCTTTCTAGCGGACTCATTTGTATTCATCTATACAACACTTACTCAACTTAAAAATGAATATTTATCAAAATATATTCTCATATTCTAAGGAACATTACATAGCCTTTTTGGTGTAGCCTAATACCCGGCTAGTTTTTAGCAATATTAGAAGCAGGGTAAAGTTTTCATCAAAAGCTAAAACTTAATACCAAATGTCACTATTCTTTATTTTATTTTATTTTATTTCATGTTATCTTTTTTTTATTTTACATTATAGTATTTTATATTTTATATTATTTTATTTTATGTTCTACGAAGAGGTGAGATGCGAAACTCGTTCGTTCCACCTGAACACATTTTTCAGGAAACTCGAAAAACTTACCACTACTTGTAGAGTGGCCAGATAAAGATAATTTTTTTTTGCCTTCGAAAGGTGCAGCTACCCTATGTAAGTGAGCTTGGAATAAAAAAAATTACTGATTTAGAGGTAACAAAAAATGAAATGAGAAAGTTTTGCAACAAAATTTTTAAAGGAAAGACTTTTGCTGCTCACCACATTGGGACGAACGAGTTTTAATTCACACAGCGTAAGTTGATCTTATTAATAAGTAATATTTATATAGTTTCACAGCCATTGTACAAAATAATACCACCCACTGACTTGAAAACATATTTTTATTTCACGAATTTTTGAAAAATATGATATATAAAACTGATATAAAAAATTATGACTACAAAAAAGTTAAAAAAAGACTAGATCTTAAGGCAATCGTCTTCTTCAACAATACCGACCTCACTATCCTGTTGTTCGTTGTTTCCCTCGGCAGTGGCAGATATATTACGAACTCGTGTGTAATATTTCCACTCGTCACCAAAATGCTTTTTCAGCAGATTATCAACGTATTAAGCTTGTTGGAGCCATTGAAAAATCAATTATTAATATAGCTAGGTAAGAAGAATCGAGTATACACTGAAATAAAACACGCGAGTTTAAGGAGCTTTCGATATTTTGTTCAGAAAGAGTAACAGAAACTGCTCAAGTGATGGGAATGGGTGCAAAGTGAGAAGTGATTATTTTAACGAAAGAGTTTTGCATCGAAACGGGTAACAAAACAGTTTTGAAACTCAATGGGCTATGGAACGAATCAGTTTTGCAAAAAACCGCTATTTTGTATAGCAAAAATACGTAAGAAATAATAAGTTTTGCTTCAATCTGATAAGATATGGTGAAAGAGCGTTAAAATATCTTTCGAAATCCACTACGATCTCAATTTTTCAAAAAATGGAACGAACGAGTTTTGCACCTCACCTCCTCATATATTATATTGTATTACATCATAGTTTAGTTTAACTTTTTTGATATTTTGCTTTCAATAATTTTTATTTATTTCACATATTTTTGCATTTGTTATCTGCAGAATATTTGTAATGAGCAAATGTACGTTCCACACGTATTTGTGGTCCATTTCGGTGAATTGTTGTAATAGGCGGTCTCTTGGCGACCTCTTAACAGTCGTCGGGGTGGAATGTGGTGGATTTAGGTGTATGTGCTAATGGGTTCATGTTGAAAGTTAGTCTTTGGTGAAAGTGTTTGCAGCATAGTTATATACATATAAGTTATAGTATAGTTATATACAGTATATTTTATAAATACATTCACGTAACAATCGAAATAGTCAATTGTTAAAACTATCCTACTGACCAATTAGCCTGCTTTCTATGCTCAATTCATTTGAAAAATTGATACAGAAGACTAGTTGACATTTTGACTGACCAAAAGTTAATACCTAATCATCAATTCGGTTTTCGCACCTACGCTACTACAACTCAAAACTATATGACTTGTCAAAAGACATATGGACGTATAACTAATATGGACTACCTTTCACAGATATACGATAAACCCAAAAAGACCAACTTACAAAGAATTCAGACCTCTCTATCAAAACACTACATACTGACTTACAAATACGAACAGTCGACCAACATATAAAGAAACTTTAGAAATGTTTCCATACTCACTAACGCGACCTTACTCACTCATTCAGTCCATACTCATTCATATTAAACGACTGATAAGAGGCATGACAAGAACTGATATGCCAATAAATAGGAAATTTAAAAGGCGCTGGATGGGAGATATTCGTTAGCAAACCAGATAAACTAAAACGTAACTGACAAGAGGTACCGCTAGATGCCATCGTTTCCCATGCATGGCATGCCCTTATTAGCATAACGCACATTTAATGATTGCCTAGTGTATTGACAGACGAGAATAAAGACATGAAGCCAAAAAAAAAAAAAAAAAATATTTATACTCTTTCAGCCTAAAGGTGCCTTTACACCTTACGAACATCACCTTCGAACAAGTTCTCCTTCGAACCTTGCCGTACCTACGTGAAGCGAACAGCCATTTATATTTCACGTTACGTTAAGCGAACCAATATGGCTGACACACCCAAAGCTAGCTTATGATAAAGAAAAAATCTCCATTATCGATATATTTTATATTATCTGAAAAATAAAAAAATAGGAGACGATTTACAACGTTTCACAAATTACACTATTATCACAAACAACTCCTTTCACTTAGGAAAAACCCAAATCAAAAGTGACACTAGCGCAACCCCCGAACCCAGGCGAACAGATGAAGTACCTAGAACACCCGAACAGTCGACGTGAAGGCTTCACGAAGGTTGTTCGAGGGTGGTGTTCGAAGGTAAAGTTCGTAAGGTGTAAAGGCACCTTAACACGTTAGGTATACACTAAGGGGTGCATTGTGCCCCTTACTGTAGACGAGGCTATCTAACCATCAAGACTGAACTGCTGCGCGGGCTCAGTTGGTATCCCGTTTTGAAGGGGCTCACCTCAACCAGGAACTGTACTACTGTTAATTTTAAATAATTAGAGGCCTCATTTAACAGAATTAAACAGGCTTCATATATATTTTTTTAATATTCTCTTAAGCTATTTTTCTTTGTTTATAGAAATTTTGTTTTCCCACATTGCCTATGTATATGTTCTATTTATTACTTTGCACAGTGCTAAGAATATAAAGAATAACTAAATTAAGCCTTAAAATGTAATATGCTTAAATAACAAGCGATTGAATCGTAACATGCTTTACTTTATAATGTATTTTAAACAGTTTTAGCTACTGTAATATATTGGGTAATACATTGAAAAAATCAACAATCAATGAATTCATAGAATGCACCTAGGTCTTAAATTTTAGTTCACCCCCACTCCTATCACTTTTTTTGGAGAATAATAATTCTTTTAAGTAAATTAAATTTATTGGATCTTTGAGTTACTCTCTGAAAAAAAAAAGATATTGAAAGCATTCAAGGAGGATTATTATTAAAATGAAGCGAAGAGTGGTGGGGGAAATAATAAGAAATGATAACAGTAAGATCCGGAAGAGGAAGGGTCCAGTATTTGCTTCCTAAACTTGCCATTGTCTTTAACGGCCGTTTTAAGACAAAAACCACTCTTTGTCTTAGTAGCGGCAATTGTTCCAAGCCCTGGCCTGAATCAACTCTAGTTTAAGAAGCTCATCTATATCTCATCTCATAATTAATTTTAATGAATGAACAAATATATCAATGGAATTAGTATTTGAGGCCCAATGCTAACCTAAAAGTAAGAGTTTTACTTAACTTACAGATCAATGATTACTATTATGGCAGAAAGGGTGAGATTTAATTTCCTTAAAATATAAGCATCCTTGAAATATTTTCATCCTTTCTTTTAAAAAAAAAAAAAAAAATCTTACAGACTCATTCAATTAGGTTAACTAATAAAAAAAAATCGTTCAACTCTAGAAACCTTTAATTCTAAGAAAACACTATAAGATAAATTAGATAGAGCTTAAACTATCTATAAACTACCTCAAGCGGTATGTAGATAATTTTATTTTATTTTAATATTAAAGTTTCGCCCTATAATACAATATTTATAATATAACAATTACAATTTAATAAAATCACAATTCAAATATGAACTTTATAATTACAATACAATATATGATGTTAACCCTGTTAATATTACATGTTAAGCCTGAGACCTTAGACCGGCTGCCGTACCCAGTGGCCTCAATACTTTTTGCCACATTCACTCTTCTTTATGTCCTTATTCCTATTTTTCTTTTAAATGTTTCCATCATCCATCAAGATGCAGGTAAAATTAATTTGGAAAAACCCGAAAAGAACGCCATGTCAATTAGTTTACAACCCTCGGAAATGTTTGAGGAAACCATAAACCTCGTCACTGGGAAATACCGGACGGGCTGGAAACAGGGTTAAAGCAACGCGAATGCCAATTATGGAATAACAATTTTCATATGTCCTCCTCTCGTCCTAAATATGAATAAGAAAATTATGACTATTTTGTCTGCTCGCCATGCTCCTCTAATATTCATGAAATTAAAAAAATATGTGTTGGAACGTACTTAAGTAGACATACTTACAAATAATTTTTAGAACTGTTAAATTGAATGTTTTATATGTATATCTGTTTATTTTATAACATTTTTATATTATATACCTTATTTTTTTTTTTGAGTTGTTACCTAAGATTTATAAATGTTGCGATAATCATACGATCAATTCAGTCTTCAAACGCTGAAGCGGACGGAACTGATAGATCAGTCTACTGGCCCCAGGGACTGCAGCGCTCGAACTGATAGATCAGTCTACAGGCGTATAAGTGTTAAGCTATATTTTAATGAATATAGTGCCCCCCTATTTAAGAAACATCATACATTTTTTTAAAGCATTCTGTTACATTTGAAGTATTTCGTTCACGTTTTCTTTTAAAAGATGCTGTCGGGAAGACTCGGACGCGTAGCATTCTGTTAATATATGCAACACTGGGAGAGGTACCCCGCAGGAATTGAGGGGAAGGTTTCTAACTCATCAGATTCAGCTTCAGTGGCTAGACCGTTAAGTGCCTGCTTCCCAGGAAAACTATTTGAGTTCAATACTCGCTTACAGTGAAATCTTAGGGTGGCGGGATGGCCGAGTGGGCAAACGCGATAAAAAATACACGTTGCCCATGGCAACATATGATTGAGACCCGAAAGATAGCAAGTTCAAAACCTGGAGCCAGGGGAAATTTTAATAACACTCGGCATCAATCCCCCACCCTCTCCCCTGGCCCGGGAAACCCCGTATAGCCTACAAGGCGAGGAAGGGGAAGACCAATAGAAAAGAAAAACTCATCAGATTCTCGTGATTAAGCCGAGTTTTAGTGTGCCCAATGCTTAACCTTCTGAGTACGACTTCTTCACTTCTGGTGAGGAGGATACTTCGTGTATCTTTATTATAGTGGTAGAAGTATGTGGATAATAACAGAAGAAAATGTTAGGAGTTTAATAAACATGAAAACGACCAAGAGGCTCTGTTAGGGCTATGCAACTAAACATAACTTTCCGTAGGCTCGAGAGAAATTTTACTAATTGAACCTGACCACGTTTGTCTTTAACAGAGCGACTTGTACGAATGTAAATAGGAAGAAATGTATTATTGTAATGTTTAATATTTAAACATTGTTATTTTTAACATTATTATTTTTCTATTAAGCTTAACTTAATAGTATTTAATGTGTTCCCACTTCCTCCTATCACTTGTAATAAAATAATATTTACCATCATGCCATATGTAACTATCCGCTTCAAAGACCCTAGCCCAATTTTTTTTCTCGAAAAGTTTGAATTTCGAAGGTTTTATTTATTTTATTTTTTAGCTAACTAGAGCGCGCGGGGAACGAGTTGGCGATAATGGTGGTCCCTGGTGGTGTCGGAAAGTCCCACCCGCCACGCCCCCACCACAACACCCACCTATTAAGAACTTTTTGAATATTTACCTTTGTAAGTGTGGTATTGGAATCGAAAGTAAATATCGATTGATATAAAATGTAAATGTTTTAGATGTCACATGATAATGCATTGTTGTTATTATTACAAGTTGAGTTTTGATGTACTTGTGGTTAATAAAAAATACGTTCCTAGTTTCCTTTTGTTTAAAATATAACAGTAAGCAAGGAAAAAAAACATATTAATTAGTAATTGAAAATTTACGTGTGCCAGAGCTAACTAGAGCGCGCGGGGTATCAGTTGGGGGAGAGGTAGGAAAAAAACAGGCTTATATTACAAAATCTGTGTATGAATAATATTTTTCTCAGTGCGATTCGTCTACTTTACCGTTATTGAAAATTTTTAACTTGCATCAAATTGTAATAAATTTTTAATGATTTATGTGTTTTGTTATATCAAAATAGCAGGATCCTCTACAACCTGGGCCTAATAAAAACAAAACAAGAAAATGATGGATTATGTTCGAACCGATGATGATAATTTTAGGAGTATCATCCCTCAGTAACTGTCTGAAAATTATGATGGACGAGGGAACCAAATTCGTTGATAAGGAAACAGAACAAATGGTAATTAACTTTAAATCCACGGATGGTGCTTAAGTGAATCTGAAGTCGATTCCATAAAAGAAGGAGAGTTTATTAGAAATCTGTAAGTAGAGCAAGTAGAAGATAAATAGGAAAAATGCGAATGAACTATCAGGAAAAAAAAGGATTAACTAAAAAAAAAAAAAAAATACTATAATAATAACGGTCTAGGTTAAAGAATAAAGCTATAATTAATGTAAACACAAATATGTTTAGAATGAGTAATAAAAGGTATTCCCTTAAATATATATTTTTTCTAAATAATAGAAAAACATCGAAAGAAAATACCTTAAGTACATAAAAATAAGTGAAACATAATGAAGAAAACTGGTGCGATGCGCAGAACACACAAGCGCATGCGTGGGCTCGAGGTGTTTTATGAGTTGACGGAATATTTTTCTTTTCTTCTCCTAAATATATCTATTTTATTTTTTTCATATTTCATACTTAGCCATATCTTATTTTAAGGTGAAACGAGAGGCAGATAATTTCTCCACATAAACAAAAAAGGCCCTTCCCCATTTAAGCCCCCTCAGAACATTTTAATAATAATAAAGCTTACTTGATACTACATAAAACTTGATTCTCATTAAAAATGACGATTTTAATCAAAATCATTAAAGCTATTTTTGATTGATAGTTTATCCTATACTGGAAGACTTTTTAAAAAAATCCCTTTTGGTCTTTTATTATTCTAAATTTATATTTCAGTGAAAAATCCATTCTTCCTTTTTGATAATATATATTTTTTAATATGTTAAAACATCACAACGTTTCGAGGCTCATTGCCTCATCTTCAGGTGTACTGCAACAATAGGGCACTTTCCCCTACCTGTCCGTGTTCGTATCTTATTTTGTAATTTGTAAAAAAAACCTGTCAAATAAAGGTCTTATCAAATTTTGATTATTTGAATATCATTTAAAAATTATAATAAAATATGTTATTTTTTTTGTAACATAATTAACACTTATTTATTTATATATATATATATATATATATATATATATATATATTTTTTGTTCCTTCCCTTCCTCGCCTCTTAGGCTATAGGGGGTTTCCCGGCCAAGGGAAAAGGTGGGGGACTAATGCTGAGTAATATAGTAAAATATCCCCTGGCTCCGGTTTTTGAACTTGCTGTCTTCGGGTTTCCGATCATACGTTGCCAAGGGCATTTACAACATATATTTTTGCGAACATCGTTTGTATAATAAACAAATTTTGCTACATTGGTACATAAACAAATCATGGTCACTAAAACGGGATATGTATCCCATATTAGGACAACCTCCTATCCCATAGTAAGAGCCTATTTTCAAAAAGTACAAATTTCACTTATCTCACATTAACTGTGATAACAAATTTCAAAAAGGAGATATGGTAGGTTTTTCATTGTTGATGCGGTCTACTACTAATGCTAAATGTATAACAACATTTTGTGAATCGTCTAAGCAATTTAGGGCCAACCAATTAAGTATTAAAAAAAAGTATCGCATAATAGGGCACTTTCCCCTACCTGTTCGTGTTCGTATCTTATTTGGAATAGCCGAACACTGTTCCGAACAAACTGTTCGGGGGTGAAGTTCGCACAGTTCTATTATTATTTCAGTTCAAGCATTGTATTTATATTTTTCTTTTGATGTAACAATATATTGTTGTAATAATGACAGGCCTATTTGGATATAATCATAAAGATGAGGTAATCGCTCAGCCTTCAAAGTTCCACCCTATATTGTTTGACGAAACCCACATGGGTCTCTCAGCCACACATGTTAAATATTCCCTTTTTTGAACATTCCCATTTTACTTTCACTTACCTATATATGAAATATATATTAAAGGAAGGTACTTCTATCGTGAAAAATTTCGACTTCCGGTTTTCAACAGAAATACACGTTTTCGCGTCCCCTGAGTCCAAATAACCAAGTACCGCAAAATGGTCTGTGTGTGTGTGTGTGTGTGTGTCAAAAAAACTAGCTCAAAAACTATAAACCGTACGAACCTGAAATTGGGTATATTTATATGTCCGCGATGTGGCAGCAAAAAATTCATAAAATTGATCAAACGGAGGGGGCACTTTATTTCATAACTTTTTTCCCAATTTCACGTTTTTTTTTTTGTTTTTTTTTCTATTTTCTCAAAAATAGCTAAATTTATATTTTAGTGAAAAATCCAGTCTTCCTTTTTGATAATATATATTTTTTAATATGTTAAAACATCACAACGTTTCGAGGCTCATTGCCTCATCTTCAGGTGTACTGCAACAATATTTTACATGATATTTACAACTTTTTTTAAAATTTAATTTACAATAATTATCAAATTTGGAACATAAACATTTATGACTAAAAATCCTATATTACATTATACTCATTATATACATACCAAATTATATGTTATAATTATAAAATATATCAATTCCTTAAAATCTCGTCAAATAATTAAAGTCAAATAATCAGAATGCACTTCTTACTTTGGCCACCTCACTGTTACTGGCTTTAGTCTGTTGCTACTTAATCCTATTAATAGACTGCCAAGATTGTGAAGGGATTTACATTGGAGAAACTTCCAAAAAGCTAAAAACAAGAATATCGCAACATATTAGCAATTGCAAAAGTATAAAAAATGTAGGCACAACAGCACTTGCCCAACATAGCATAACAAAAAAACATAAATTTGATTTTAACAATCCCAAAATAATAGAAACAATCAACAACACAAACTGAATAATACATGTTAATTATGTTACAAAAAAAAATAACATATTTTTATTATAATTTTCAAATGATATTATGTATTATGATATTATTATGATATTATGTATTACAAATTACAAAGAAAATATGTGGATTATGAGTTCAAGGCAGCTCTCATGGTAGGGCACTCCACAGTAGGAACATTGAACTTTAGTTTCTTCATTTTGTAAATTTTTATCACAAAAAATACAAGTTTCTAAAAACTCAGTGTTTAAAGTAATATTTCATTAAAATCATTTTAATCTTTAATAACTATTTTTATTTCATTGATAAAAAGGTGTCTCAATATGGGATATCCCATAATAGGAAGTAATAGGTATCCCATATTAGGGGATGTGGCTTCTTTTTTTTTTTAGAGTTTATTGTGCTTATGTAATAAAAAAAAAGAAAGCAGTTAGCAAATATTTTAATGAATTATCCATCGTTTAAGATAAAACAATGATTCGACTCAAGGGAATTCGACTTACCTTGAGGCCTAAAATGTCATGTCAAAATAATCACGAAAAAAGATTTTTAACCCCAAAACAACACTTTATTGAAAATAATCCAACAGGTTGAGAATGTATAACAATAACAAGGTTATGTGCCAATGCGACATTAATCTTCAATTTTATAGAATAAAAGCGGGGTTGCGGTACAAACTTTATTCAGAAACCACATATCCCATATTAGGCAACCATCCCATTATAGGGCACTTTCCCCTACTTGATCTGTTCTCCTATGTGTTTGGTGATAACGCTAGTGTCGCTTTCGAGTTAGTTAAGATAAACTTCTATACCTTCTTTTAGAATTTTTCTGAACTTCTTATCCATAATAAGTGATAGCGAAAGTCGGAACAGCCGCGAGTTTCAAGTCAGCCGTCATTGTAATGAAAAATGATTCTATTAACCCGGCGTTGGTCGCGTTGTGAGCATTTTGCTCACACTTGCCGAAAATCTTGTGTATATCGCTTATTTATTTTTCTTTAATTCTGATATTTTTACTTTCACTTACCTATATATGAAATATATAGTAAGTGGAAGTATTGCGATCGTGAAAATTTTCGACTTCCGGTTTCCAACGGAAATACACGTTTTGGGGTCCCCTGAGTCAAAATAACCAAGTCCCGCGAAATGGTCTGTGTGTGTGTGTGTGTGTGTGTGTGAACAGTCTAGCTCAAAAACTATAAACCGTGCGAACCTGAAATTGGGTATTCAGAGTATATATAAGCCCATGTGACAGCAAAAATTTCATCAAATTTGCTCAAAGGGAGGGGGTACTTTATTTAATAACTTTTTAAGTTTTTTTCGATTTTCTCAAAAACGGCTCTAACGATTTTGATTAAACTGAGTATTTGATCTATTTATATGCCTGAAATATGACTGTAAAAATTTCATCAAAATTTATCAACCGGAGGGGGGACTTTACTTAATAAATTTTGTATCATTTTCACATGTTTTTTTTATTTACTCAAAAACGGTTTTAACGATTTTGATCAAACTTGGTATTTGATGTATTTATATGCCAAAGATGTGATAACCAACATTTCATCACAATTTATCAACCGGAGGGGGGACTTTACTTAATAAATTTTGTATCATTTTCACGTTTTTTTTTATTTACCCAAAAACGGTTTTAACGATTTTGATCAAACTTGGTATTTCGTGTATTTATATGCCCGAGATATGATTGTAAAAATTTCATCAAAATTGATTTACGGGAGGGGGGACTTTACTTAATAAATTTTGTATCATTTTCACGGGTTTTTTTTATTTACTCAAAAACTGCTTTAACGATTAACAAAAATAAGATATGAATGTAGAAAAATGTGTAACTTTGGGAAATGATATTTAGCAAAACACGTCAATTTCTAATCTAAGTAAGTTGGTTAGTGAAAGTTGTGTGTTGCGCGCACGCACCAGATTTTTTATATTTTTCATTTATACTCGTACATTAACTCACTTTAGGAAGTTGTTTTTGAAAAAAAAAAATTGCTGCGCTAAGCCCCTATATAAAGGTTTGTTTTAAAAAAACGGGAGCGTGAGCAAATTGCTCACAGCGCGACCATCCGTGACACAGAACTGAGCCACCGTGCGGGCCGCTCCGAGACCTGCATGGACTTGCCCATCTCCGCTGTAATGAGCCCAAATCTTGTCAGTGCACGTTTGTATTTCATTATTAAAATATTGTAGCTGTTCCGTTTGGTAGTTTAGTTCAGAAAATGAGTGAAACAAGACAAGAAGGGGATCGCAGAGTGTAAAAGCTCTTTAACATGTTACGTGCGGGATCGGTCCTCGGGGTCCGGTGTGTTACATCCCCTCTTAACAGCCGATTTTCACATGAATATGTCTGAAAGTCCGAACACTTCAAACACTCAATTTAATATTTTTTTTTTTAATGAGATTATTGTATTTTAATGCAGAAACTGTTGATAACAGAAGAAATTCTGTTGTTTTTTAGAATCGGACTCCGAGGTCCGATACCGGCCCTGGGTAATGAAACAAGACTACTGGACGGCATCACCCTTCCGCGTCCGATAATATTACAACGACTACCTTTATGGTTATCAATTTATTTAAAATAGGGGTTAGAGACTTTGAAATTACAAAGGAAAGTGATTTGAATCTTCGTCTCTACTACTTTTTATTATATTTTGTACATTACAAACGTTTCGAGCTCCAGGGCCGTCTTCAGTGTCTAAAAAATACATAAATTAATGTTTGGTTAGTCAAATTTTTTAAAATTAATATGAGATATGTATAATAAGGAGATATTACTTCATAAATTACTGCATCATCTTAACCATATCTACTGCCTTCCCAGTAGTTAACCCTAAACGTACCAAAGAGGTTTAACAAGGATGTATATATGTATTCTAAGTATAATAACTGTCAACTTAAACATAGTTACAAGCAGGCCAGCGACTGTGTAGTCTAGTACTACGAGGCCAGTGTTATTAAGTGTAAGTCTAAACAATACAGCCAACATTCCATAATATACATGAATTGTCGAAACAAACCAAGCATTATAAAAAATAGCTACCATACTAGTTAATTGAAAACATATAATAGGTAAATTCCAATAGATTACTAATAAATATTAATAAATTAATAAATAGCAATTAATAACTAACTTTTTAAAATTAAAAACTATATGAAATTAAATATATCTATCTAAACACATACACACTAGCACTTCATATATACATTTCTACGGAGGTTAATCATAAATTTCTACTTCAACAACAAAAATCAAAATATTCAATATAACAATGAAAACCATAATTTTTTTTTTTTTTTTTTTAACGTCCCCTTTTTGCCACGAGGGCTCTTCGGGGCGGGTTATCTAGGGGTTACCAACCCCTTCTAATCCATGGCAAGCCGCTGAGTCTGTTCAGTGAGGCCGATTGATAACTCTGTAATTATAAATAAAAGTTTTTATATTTACAATATTTATATTATATAAATTAACTTCTTTAATTTTTTTTTTTTGATTTACCATAGAGTGAGTGGTTGTAAAGCAGTAAAAGACTCCAAAAAATCGTTTTAACATAGCAAAAATTATCAATATGGATGGTAATTCAAATTTCCAGCAGTTAAATTCTATTTTTGATAAAGTATGGCGTAAATCCTGTATTGGATTCCGTGGGCCTGTCCTGCGCCTATCATGTCTAGTTCCAATCCTTACCAAGAGATAATGCCCTTGAGACGCTCATTCAATTAACTTTTCAGTCAAAATATAACGCTTTCCTCAGAGCATTCCCATTGGACCCCGATGTCCGATATCGTCTGTTAGACCGATACCGTTCAATTCAGGGTACCCCTAAAATACGCCACCGCCCCTAATCTGTTAAAATTTGAAAGAGAAAAGAGAGAGAGAGAGAGAGAGAGAGAGAGTTGGCTACGAGGAATATTATTTTAGGATGACTTCAGGAAGTGAGGAAACTACGAGGAGCAAAGTGGGGCAGTTTGAATTTAGTTTTTGACATTTAGTGGGCTGTGGAATTGCTGCGGTTAGTGAGCAGTCAGCCGTCACTCTCACCTCCACCACCTTGCTTTGTGGAGCTAGCACTACTGGCCTTCAATCATTATCTAATCCGAGCAAATTACTGATAATTGAAGTTCAGACTTCAAAGCAGCTTCTCAGTAACTTTGACGTGATTTCACAATGTTAATTCTAGTTGAGTAAAGAAGTAAAAAATGAAAGTAATATCGGTAAAAAGATAGTTAGAACTAAAAAAAATCTGGTGCGTGCACGCAACACACAACTTTCACTTACCAACTTACTTAGATAAGACATTAATGCGTTTTGTTAATTGGCACTTCTCAAATTAACAGAACGGCTTTAATTATGAACTATGGTCTGTCATTAAAGGCGTACTCCGCATGCATGGGCTCAACGATTTTTATGAGTTGACTGAATATTTTTCTTTTTTTCTCCTCTTTGTGTTTTCTTTATTTTTATCATATCTCATATTTAGCCATTTCTTATTTTCAGGCGTAATGAGAGACAGTTAATTTTTCCATATAAACAAAAACAAGTGTACTTTACAGAAAAACAAAAAAGACCCCTTCCCCTTTTAAGCCACCTCAGAACATTTTAATAACAATAAAGCTTACCTGATATTAGATAACACCTTATTTTCATTAAACATGGCGAATTTGATCAAAATCATCGAAAGAAAGGTATAAATTGGAAAACAAGTTATGAAATAAAGTGCCCCCTCCGGTTGATCAATTTTCATGAAATGTTGGCTATCACATCTTTGGCATATACTTACATCAAATACCCAGTTTGATCAAAATCGTTAAAACCGTTTTTGAGTAAATAAAAAAAAACACGTGAAAATGATACGAAATTTATTAATTAAAGTCCCCCCTCTGGTTGATCAATTTCGATGAAATTTTAACAGTCATATCTTGGTCATATAAATAGATTAAATACTCAGTTTAATCAAAATCGATAGAGCCGTTTTTGTGAAAATGAAAAAAAAAGTTATTAAATAAAGTACCCCCTCCCTTTGAGCAATTTGGATTAAATTTTTGCTGTCACATCACGGGCATATACATACACTAAATACCCAATTTCAGGTTTGTACGGTTTATAGTTTTGAGCTAGTCTGTTTACACACACACGCACACACACACACACACACACACACACACACACACAGACCATTTCGCGGGACTTGGTTATTTCGACTCAGGGGGCCCCAAAACGTGTATTTTCGTTGAAAACCGGAAGTCGAAATTTTTCACGATCGCAATACTTCCACTTACTATAGATTTCATATATAGGAAAGTGAAAGTAAAAAGTTTTTTGTAAGTCATATGAAGTTACAACCGCATTCTCAATTTTACCATGTACCCTTGACCAGTAGCTAGGATAAATAGTCTTCGATCACAAATGGTCTACACACATAGGGGTCGGTATCACTGATACTAGACAGAAAAACTTTATTGAAAATAGTGATGCTGCCCAATTATATTGGGTTGCTAATACACAGCATACTCCTTATCTTATACAGATTATTTGTTAATACTACTAAAACTAATATATATGAAGAGTCCACGGAAGAAAGGGGGAGAGTCAATTTTTTCCCGAATTTTAGTTATATATATATAGATATAATTGTTCGTCTAGTTGAGTAGAATATGTTGGTGAATAGAAATAGTCAGAAAAAATGAAAGTCGGTTGGTTACAAGCGATGGAAAGAACCACGTACTCGGAAAAAAGGGGGAATGTCCTCGCGGAAAAACCTAGAATGGGGGAGAGTCATGTTAGAAGTTATATGGGTTGTGTATTAATATCACTATTTCATCAATAAAACAGGGAAGAAAGGTGGAGCGTCCAGGGCTATCCCCCTTTCTTTTATGTTTAGATTGTTTTTTTCACAAAAACATTTTTTTTTAGAGCGCGTTATGTCTGTTTCGGGCAAATTTATTATTTTGACACGCAAAACAAAAAGGAAAAGAACATATAAAAAAATTGAAGAAAAATGATAAAAGATACTTAAGTAATTAAAGATCCAAACCTAAAAACTCGATTTTCTCGGAAAGTACTCCAAATGACATCCCTCCTTTCTTCCGTGGACTCTTCATATACATTTTTTTTTTCTTACATTTATAACATTTTCTCTCTATAGGCTTAACTGGCCTCTAAAAATTAAGTAATATATGTAATAATTAAAAAATTTGAAAACCGGGGAAAATATTAATACTATATTAACATCTAATTAATACTATAACAATATCCAACAATAGCTCAAAGTTTTATATAAAATGTTATAAGAAAAGTTAAAAAGACAAAAAAACAAAAACTCAAAATTAGCTCTCTACCTGCGTTAACACGACCATACCCTCCATAAAAGTATACGGTAAATTGCGCCTTACATGAACTTAACTGTTAATACTATTGTGGATATATTATGGCCTTGTAGGTGTTATAATTCCGTTAGAATCGGAATAACTCAAAATTGATATATTTTGAGTTGTAACATCGCATCTCTTGCCGACGTGCGTATTTATTATACGAGTTGTTATATGTCGCATATATGCTGGATAACGCCGAAATTTAATGATAACAATCAATTAGCCTTCTTGAAAATAAAAATTACACCAATTCGTAAAACACTGTCAACCATAATTGGCACTAACTGTAATTTATCTCGTTTCAATAGTGGATTCGAAAACTTTATCTACTACAAAATCTGATTGATCTCCCCCATCCTTTACAAAAATGACAACGATGATTAATTAATATTAAAAATAAAAATAGAAATTTATTATAATTTGTTCAAAATTATTTGTGATGACATAGAAATTCAATTTTACATATTTGTAAATAAATTAAGTAAAATTTACGAATTTGTAAATGAAAATTTACAAAAATACTTAGTACATTTGAAAAAAACATTACTCTCTTTGAAAAATGCAATTAAACAATAACAATTCCCAACAATCGCACTCCGACGAGATCCATCCTCACCAGTTCTTTTGGCGACAGAGACTTATTAATGACATGGCCACATCTGCATGCTCTATATGAGGCGACTGAAATGGAGTTGGATGAGAGACATCCTCTACTGAAACACGACCGGGATGATGTGCTGCTGGGCACTATCTTCCCTCAAGCCTAAAAATGCCAACATACAGTAGTTTATATCCCATTTGCTGATTGTCGCTTAGTTGAGACAAGTGCAAATAAAAGATTGAAGATAAAAAAAAAAAAAATATCATATGTTGAGTCGTCCCTGTTAATATAATCCCAATAGGGCTGATACCACTGTAAACTCCAAGTATTAGAGTACTACAAGTATTTTTTTCAACAAATAATATTTAATACTAAGATAATAGAAAATTGAAGAATTCGTCAATCCAGATTATGCCAATTAACCCCCTATGTGGGGCAGGTTGGCCTAGAAGGTGGAGTTGTTTAGCCATCTCATTCAAGTACTGCCTGACACATATTATTGTTATTAAAAGGTGCACTATAATGGTATAATAATTTTGAATCGGTTTTTAACAGCTTTGAAGGGAAAATAGAATGACAATAGAAGAAGATAGAAATTTAGACTGTCATCACTTTCTGCATGCACTTTCTGTTCTCAACCTTCTCGCAGCAACTAAGGACATTTGGTAGTTTCGCCTTTGTTTATGTTCACCTTCCTTTGTGAATTGCTACTGCGCCAACAAATCCCAGTTGAAGAGAGCCAACTAATCCCATAGGAGAGTTCATATGAAAGATGGCTGCCAGGACAGGGGAGAACGATCAAACAAGAAACTGGTTAGTCGAAAGGTTAGGTTTTTCAATGGAGTTTGGGGCTATGTGAACAGAATTGTAGTCAAATGTTTTTCCATGCCTTTAAAAAAAATTTACTGAAAATATAAAAATTTACTTACCGGTTGTAAAATCAATCGATGAAGCACACTCTTCTCTACACTGTTAGCATCAGGTTGAAAACTCAGGACAAGACTCCCGAGGTGGAGCGGGTCACATGGTACAATGGTGAGGCCTTCACAACAGGTGTGACGGAAACTATAAGCCAATGGCCAACCTACCCCCTATGCCAACCAACCCCGCTCTCCCCTACTTAAAAACGTAGATAAATCATAATATTTAGGAATTAATTCAAGCTTGAAAAGAGTTATAATTTATTTGGAAAAAAAGTATATTTGACTTTGAAATGGTTACGATTGAGGAGAAAAAGATAACATTTGGCGTTGAAAAGGTAGGTATTGCAGGTACGCAGGTATGCAGGCCATAGACGTGTATATACTGTATATAATTTAATTTTTTTACTAGTGGATTTTAACAAACAACCTAATTACAGAAATAAAATGCACATATAGAAGCGGAAATCTATAAATCCTGCCTGCCTGGATAACGGAGGCTGTGAACCTTCCGGGCTTGCCTCTGCCTTTTCTAGAATACGACCTGGATAAAGGGATCGACTCGTGGGAGCTCATTTCGTTACAGGAGATAGTGTTAAAAATGTTTTTGTTTCTTGTGCGGAATAAACTGCAACTGCTATTTCTTTACTGCACATTTTTTCGAACTTTAGCCTGAGATGGGCAGGACATGTTGCTAATATGCTGTATGCTAGTATGCTAGTATGCTAGTATGCTAGTATGCTAGTATGCTAGTATGCTAGTATGCTAGTATGCTAGTATGCTGAATGATCTCACAGGATCCAGAAGGGAGCGATGAAATACCATTTCGTAGGGAAAGGGAAGTTAGGACAAGATTGGATCTAGTTGGGGGAGCACGTGGAACGTATTTTTCCCTCTTTTTTTTTTTTTTTTTGTTTGTAAAATATTAGCAAAAACCGATTGATTCGTCGAATCATCATTTCTTGAGGATGGGAGAAATGAATAGGAACTGAAATGATATCAGATGCTCTGGTAATTTTTTTTTTTTTTTTTTTTTTTTTTTTTTTTTTTTTTTTTTTTTTTAAATGTGGAAGAACTATCAAAAATGTAGTATAAGCTCCGATTGAAATAAACTACTCAATTTTCAATTTTTCTTCTATTCAAATTTTTTTATTGAAGAGACCCACCTGGGGCTAACTCAGCCTCTATACTCAGCCTAGGGTACTCTTAACTGAAAGATTGAGGGAAAAAATCTTGGACGTTGAGCGTGATCAGATTCAAATCATCTCCTTGCACGACCGGCCTTAAATGTCATATGCAAAAATACACTGTTATACATTTTCTGTAACATATAGAAATTATCAATCATATGATAGAGAAATTATTTATGTTTTGAGAATGTGGACACAACCCTGAAACGTTAACAGTATTTTGATATAAGAAAATAAATATTTGTTGTGACAAAAGGAAAATATAATAATAATAATAATAATAATAAAGACTTTATTGATTGTCCCGGGAACTAGTCCCTTAGGAACAAACTATACAGATACATATAATAGGCTTCAGTGCCTTAGAGTACTATATAAGAAAACAATAAAACAAAAAATGGAGCAAATTAAAATGGTAAAAATAAACAGAAAAAAAAAAGCTGAGAAAAAAATTATAAATAATAAGGAAATCTTCTTGTGATAAGAAAAAAAATAAAAATTAAAACTAAGTAAATCCTTATTGACTTAAAATGAAAAATAACTTATATACACTTATTTACTCATACACTAAATGGAACATATATTTTAAGGATAAATAAATAATAAAGGCCTATACCAATTTACAGTTTAACTGGTTACAATTGTTCTGGGAAACTGGGAAGGAAAGGAGGTGATCGAATAGGCGGGATTTAAAGGTAGGGAGTGTGTTGGAATGACGAATAAAAGGGGGGATAGAGTTCCATAGGGATGAGGACCGGATAATGATAGATCTTTCAAAAGCTGACGTTCGGTGGGCCGGAGTGTATAGATCTGAAGACCTGGAACGGGTATTGCGGGAATGGACAGAGGATTTGAAATGGAGAAGTTCGGTGATGTATGACGGACGGCGGGATCGGATTACTTGGAAAAGGAATGAGGCCAGGAAATATTTACGGCGGTAGGATGGGTATACCCACCTAGTATAAGAGAGTATAAAAACAGTAAAATTGAAAAAAAAATATAACTTTCGAAAAACCTAAAGGGTTCGCTGTCTTGATGTAACTTAGGTACTCCTTTCAGTTAAACGCGTCCAAGTCACTTGGCTTTTCAATAATCACGGCCGGATGGCCGTCTGACTTCCTGCAGCGCGCCCGTCCTCCGCTGAACCACAGGTACTTGATTTTCCCGGTTGCTTTCTTCTGCCTGGCCAGCCAGTACAGGTGCTTGTTAGTGGGCGTCATCGCTTCGCTTAGGTAAGTTCGATGAGCTTCGTTTTCCCCCCAGCCCAGGTGCCTAGAAGAAAAGTCCCTTTTTACCTTTCTTTGTCTCACCAACTCGTCTCTCACGGATTGCCGTACGAATCGGGCGATAATGGGCCCAGGGGTCCCGTCCTGCTTTGGCCTGAGTCTCGTGGCGTGATCTACATCTTCCTCATTCAGTTTGACGCCCAGACCCGCACTGACGCTCAGGATGATGCCCGTCACCGTCTCTCCCGGTTTCTCTGCGACACCTCTTATTTCTAAACTGTTTTTCAATTGTAGCTGCTCGGTATTATTTAAGCGGGTTTCTAACTCCGAGATTTTGGTTTTTAAATTTTTATTTTCTAGCGACAATTTTTCAACGTGGCTCTTCTGCTCTTCTAGTAGATTTTCGATTTTCACGAGTCTGTCCATATTTTCAAAGGATAGCTCGGATTGTTTTTGTAGTGTATCCTTTATATCTTTGAGCTCGTCTATCCCTTTAAGTTTGGCCTTCATATCCTTTACTTCCTCGGTCAGCGCCCTCAGTAGACCGATTATTGAACTAGGGTCGGAGGCAGGTAAAGGACGCGTAGCCGACTCGCAATCTTGACAAGTCCACTTTTTACATATTTCTTTCAATACTTCACTGTCCGAACAGTCAATATTGTTGCATTTGGAATGGAAAATATTTTGACAAATAATGCAAGTCACTTTAGCTTTCTCGTCCCTGCTCATTGATTTGTTACATAATTTGCAGTTGACCATTTTAATTTAAATATTTATTTTATAGTTTCTATAAAATGCTATTGCTGAAATAAAAACAATACCAAACTTGTTTGTTGTGCCGGGACTGATGGGATTAAGTTGTTGCCAGACGCGCTCTCCCCACAACTTCAACTCCGCTGCATTGACTACAGGCACTTAATTTCTATTCATTCGGTAATTGCCAAACGACTGTAGTTTTTCGTGATAACGCAAGAAACTACCTGTATGCTGTATATACGGTGTTTTAAACCACAACTATCGAGAAAAATAAATGAAAGGTAGTAGAACTAAAGCAAATGAACGAGAGGCGCACAGTTAAGCTCCTGACTGTTAGAGAGATACTCTAAGACTGATATATTGCCAATAAGCACTCGTACTTATACTACTTTTTTTTTGAGCTCTTGTTAATAATTTTTATTTTGAAATTGAACTCTTCCAGGTCCAAGAAACTAGTTTTAATGAATTACGGAATTAAAGATGCTCTGTTTATAGCAAACTTCTTCCACTTCTAAAAGTTTATAACAATATTGTTCACCTGCTACCGCAATTTTCATTCAAAAATAATGACATGGACTTGATTTTTTTTTAACTTGAATGACTTAACTTATGATTAAAACTAAAAATGATTATTCATTAAAATTATTAAACGGTTTTTTTTTTTTTTTTTTTTTTTTTTTTTTTTTTTTTTTTTTTTTTTTTTTTTTTTTTTTTTTTTTTGGCTTCATGTTTTAATTTGCAACAAACATATACAATTAGCAAATGTGCGCTGTGCTACTGAAATAAGGGCATGTCAGGCATGGTGAAGGATGGCACCCCGCGGTACCTCTTGTCTGGCTTGTTTCAGGTAATCTGGATTTTTATCGAAGGAGATCTCTCAATCCAGCGCCTTTTTAATCTCCTATTTATTTATGGACATATCAGCTTTGCCCTGCCTCTAATCAGTTGGTTGAGATGACCGTGTAAGTGTGTATGGAAACGTTCTTAAAGTGTCTTTATATGTTGGTCTACTATTTGCATTTGTAAGTCAGTATGTATTGTAATGTTGTTCACGTACCATGGTGCTTTAACTATGAGTCTTAAAATTTTTGATTGAAAGGTCTGAATTCTTTGTAAGTGAGTCTTTTTGGCTGTACCGTATATCTGTGAAGAGTATGTCCATATTGGTTTCAGTCAGTATTAATATGTATTTAATTTTTGTCTCAGTCCAAGTTTTGAAGTTTTAGAAAAAAGTGAGTAAAGAAGGTTGAGTCGTTTGTTAAGGGTTTTTCTTTTATTCTTAACATGTGGGCCCCATGTCATTTTTCTGCCCTAAGGTAAGACCAAGGTAATGTACGGTATCAGTTTGAGAAATTTGAACATTGTCTATAAAAATTGGAGGGCAAGTATTATGTCGAAGAGTAAGTATTTTTTGCCTCACTTACTTTACAACAACACCTACAGGAACTAAACGACTGGTGTAAATAATGGAAAATTCGATTAAAAGATTTAAAAAAAAGATAAAAATTGAAATCGGTTTATTTATTTATTTTTATTATCGATTTCAAACCTTAAAATAAATGCATGTTCAATAAAAAAAAAATAAAAAAAAAAAAAATAGAATGAAAAGAATTACCTATTCGAATATATTTAAATTTAGGTAAAATGCCATCTTGATAGAATAATCTGGACAGAGAATTTATTGAACTCATGCCTTTAGGGGGGCGGGGTAGTGGATGTACATCAACAAAATGGGGAGATAAGAGCTGTTCCGGAAGTGACTTGGTAGCAAATGCTCTCGTGAACAGGAAACCTATCCTCCCTCCCACCGAGATCATTCCTTCCCTAGCTCCAAGGTCGATTCAATCTCGATAGTTGGCCTTTCGATATTAGAGGCCTTGATTTATATACTTGGCGGGGGGGGGGGGGGGGGCGATATAAATCTATCAGAAATATCGATAATACGGCTCTAGCATTTCTTGCCACAAGTAGAATATTTTCATCTCTTCCTTCACTCACATTTTCCCTAGCCAATAAAACTTTTATGGTTTTTATAATAGTGTTTGTAAACGAAAAATATGAAATAAATATATATAATTCACAAGATAAGTCTGAATTTAATCCTAATAGCTAATGAATCTGAATTTAACCCGGCATTCGTCGCTAGACCAACTTTAACTTGGATGGTCGCACGTAAGAATTTCTCTCACAACAATCACTACTTTTTTTTCTATGTAATCTTAAATATACTATATGTGCTGGAAGATCTAAATATTGTAAATGAAGAATGGTGAAATACTTCTTCCAAATTTCTTTTATTAAAAATTTATAACATATACATTAATTTGCCAACGTTTCGGACTATTCGTCCCTCTTCAGGGCATATTTCTTCTGCCAAGAACTAGTAATCCTTACACCTATTTACAAAATGTGTCCATTTTAAATAATCAATCATTTTAAATAACATAACATATTTGATCAATTCGACAATCCATATATTGAATAGTACCTGACAATTTTTGGTGGCTAGGTCCATCTATTTCTATATTACAGTTATATTCCATTACCTAAGTATATTGGTCATTTTATATATAAAAAAAATAAAAAAATATATATATATATATATATATATATATATTCACATGGCAAACACTTTTTTCTACCATCTACATTTACTTCAATATTCTTATCACACTATCTATTACCGACTGAACTTTGTCTTATTTACCTCAATGTTCCTTATCCAACCAATTGTTATTGTAGTTAATTTTTATATATAATTTTTTTTATCTTATTCACTTTTTGATATTTAAATTTTTTATAATATCTGCGTAATGGCTGCTTACTTTTATGGAATCAGTTTTATAATTGACTGCATTTTCAATGTTTCAATGTTGTAAGCTGTACTTTGATCAATTATTAGTACAAATTATGAAATCTTGAAAAAAGTTTTTTATTAAGAGGATAAAACAACTATAATCATCCAAAACTACTGTTACTACATTTTTTAAAAGGAGTAAAAAAATTAAATACATAAAGAAAAAGTATAATCTTAAAGCCAAATTAATACAACAAGCATTTAGTTTAATTAACAATAGTGATTATAATGTACAATTAAAAATACAATGTATATTGGAACTTCTAAGTTCGAATATAAAGTAGAAAGAAAATTCTACTAGAAAACTATTCTTTAGTGTAGTCATTGAGTCATTTTTCCCTCTTAAAGAAAACATTTTGGAAGTTGACGCACACTCTGTTGTACGTAACACTGACACTAGCGCTTGAGAAAAACTCTCAATTAAATATATCATTGACAGTCGCGCGTGAGAGAATCTCTCATGAGATCGGATTGAGCGGAGTATATGGCAGCTGGAGCAGGTATAAGGCTTGGTATTGGAGCGGGGAGAGTTCAGGGAGGTGTGTGAGTCTGTGAACTACAGATAGTAACGAGGGGAGGTTTTCAGAAGCACCAAGAGCCGTTTCCCGCCAAAAAACAAAGTATGTGAGTGAAATTCTCACGCAGGGACCAATGACGGGTTAACGAGTTCCCGAGCCTGTGCAATGTTAGATACTCCTTAAAGATACCTATCCTAATTCTATCTGGATAGGCTAAATTTAGGACTGTACCATCGTCCTATTTGATATAAAATGATAAAGTGACCTTAAATAAACAAACAATAAAAATCAAAAGTCAGTAGGTGTTCCCAAAAACGAAAATCTTTTCTAAGCTTTCTATCTTATATTTTACTGGAGAAATATAAATTATTTTATTTGTATTTCTTTCAAATATTATTATCATTAATACGTTAGGTGCGGCATCGGTCCCCGGGGTCCGATGGCTTACATTCCCTTCTTAACATCCGATTTTCGCATGAAAATGTCCGAAAGTCCGAACACTTCAAATACTCAATTTAGTCGATTTTTAATGAGATTATTGCATTTTAGTGCAGAAAATGTTGCTAACAGCTGAAATTCTGTTGTTCCTTAGAATCGGAATCCGATTTTCGATAAAGAATGGCGTAAATCCTATACCGGCCTGTCCTGCGCCTATTATGTCTAGTTCCAATCCTTACCAAGAGCTAATGCCCTTGAGACCCACATTTAATTCATTTTTAATCAAAAGATAACGCTTTCGTCAAAGTATTCCCATCAGACCCCGACGCCCGATATCGTCTGTGGCTCATGCTAGCAGTCGGACCCCGGGGACCGATACCGTCGAATACAGGATATCACTAAAATACGCCGACGCACCTAACGTGTTAAATTTATTGGGATACTTTAAATAAAAAGCTTAAAGATGTTTCCTAGAAAATTTTAATCATCTTTATGCGGATTACCGGTCTTCTTCATCCCCCTAAAGGTTAATTTTTGTCACTTTGTTAATAAATAAGCCTTTTTGTGGGAAGCCATTTAGAAGGGTTTCGACGATTATTTCAATAACTCTCTCTCATTTATTTCCGATATTATTCCTTTGGTAGTTTAAAATGAGGATGTATTCTTTGTTCAGGCAAGTTAGGTTTTAATAATAAAAACCTTTCGCTTCCCTGATGAAGAAAGTATGGCCGGTGCTCAATGCTCTTAGTTTTGTTGGTTAATGTATTAAAAAGTTTTAAATAATAATAGAATAACATAAAATTTATTTTACGTAAAGTTTAACTTTGAAGTTAATAAAAATATTAGCATAATTAAAGATGAACAAAATAACATAAATGAAAGGAAATAAATAAAACTAATTAAATACAACTAATTTTTTAAATAAGAATGAAAGACAACTTATGAACTATTATAGACAAAAATATGTTTTAATCGAATGGCCATTGATGAACTATAGGATGAAACAATAAACAATGGGTTACATACATTGATAGATATAATAACTCAATTTAGCAATTTGATTCAATGTTAGAAGGTAAAGTTCAATGTTTAGAGAATGGTATTTAAGGTTGAAGGTTAAACAAAATTTAAAGTTCAGACATTATATAAAATATAATATTGGAGTTGTCATAAGATTTTTTTAATGAATGTTTAAGAGTGAGAGAGTAATGCGTACTCGGCTGGCGAGAATCAACAGCTCACTCACCTGGTGAAGCGTCTTTTGTTTGTCTCAGGGCGTCTTCGACCAATCACAGACGCCCACGCACATAACACTAAACTAATGCTAATTAAATGCTTAATATCGATTGGTATGATATTCAATGTTAAATTTGATTAATAAATTAGCGACAATATATTAGTTATTAATTATTGAATTTAGAATTAATTTTAAAATGCTGAACTAAAAATTAAACTAAAGAATTAGATAAAATAAAAAAATGTGTTCCCTGAACATTCTTCATGGCTGCTATTGTATATTTCTTGTAGTCAATCTTTTTATCCTAGCTCTAAATCTCCGACGACTGTTATTACAAGTGGGGTGCGGATTGCTGGGCAGGTGTTTCAGGCTCAGTACCGCAGAGCTTTGACGCAGAGGGTTCTAAGTTTTGACACTCGGCTGTCAGCACCTGGTGCAGAGGGGTGCATAGTTGATAAAGTACTCTCGGAGGAACTGATTGATTCCACGATTCACTTCTGCTTCTAGTAACTAAGAGGTACTGCTAAATTGACAATTCTCAGCGCGTGATGGGCTATTTTAATAATAAACACCTGTTGCGTTGTAATATACTCAAATCTACACATCGCGTCCTAAAATCATAATTATACTTATACCCGTCAGCTCAGTGACAATGTGAAGACTCGTAAATTAAAAATTAAATAAAATAAAAATATCTTCCTGAAAAATAAATACCTTAAACGGATTACACTAGAAGAAAAATAAGAATATATATATATTTATCTAAATAAATTAACGATTTCCTGCAGGTCACTAAAAACAAAAAAAAACTTCATATCTTCCAAAAAAATAAATGATATCCTTATATACAAAATTATAACAATTTGTCTGTAATAAAATAAAACAAAAAAAATCAAATTACAATGCAAGAATACAGCTCAAATGAACCAAACCTAATATTTACTCTATATATGTACATATATCGCTTTATTATACATAAAAATAATTAAAATAAAAGTACTCACTGCGATACAGAAAAGAATAAACAAAAAAAAAAGAACTTAACTACACAGGATCTCAACCTAACCAATCTCCAGTTGCTCCACACTCCACATGTCCAGTTCCTCGCGAGGCTGCTCCTAGAATGCCTAATCTCCAGATCTCTCTATCTTACCTTTTAGTTAAGTTAGAACACAACCAGAGCCCAGCACTGGTGAACTTCACTAGCGACCGTACTTAATTAGAACTTATAATTACAGCTCTTAATTATTTCTTATTTAATAAAATAACTATATATGTTTTTATATAGATATTTCACGTTACAGCGTAGTGGTTAGCACGAACAGGTAATTCCCCGAACCTTGCCTTACCGGCTTACCACGTACAGCTGTTTACACTTAAACGTGAAGCTGAGAGACCAATGATGACTGACCGCACCTATCCACCTTAATACAACAATTTTCATTTCAAAGACGGCTGACTACTGAATTGTATTGTATTAGCTTCAATACTACAGTATTGTATACTGTAGTATTGAATAGCGGCTTTTATGGCTTTTGCTGTAATTTCTTGTGGATAAAAGCAACGTCAGAAAAATGTTTAAAGAAGGTCTAGAAACTTAACTATCTCAAAAGCGACACTAGCGCTATCCCCGAACACGCAGGCGAACAGGTAAAGTCCCTGTTCCTATATTATTTAGATTTGCCACTCGGCCATCCCCCCGCCTTATTCCAATCGTACCTGTCACCATATCAGCTAATATCGGCAAATCTGAGTTATTAATTTAAATTAGGAGAGAATGTCTCTCATCCAGCTTCTGTTAAGTCCCTTTTTAACTGCAACGTCATTTTTGGTCTTTTCTCATTTAGGAATGTCATATGTAGGGTCTCATTTGTTTCAGGAACACTTGTTACTTATCCGTGATGTTGACACTTGTGTAGGTGGAGTGGTTAACATAGCAACCTAAAACACTAAAGTTCACGTCCCTCGGAGACCCTAGGATTTTTTAAAGGGAGTAAAAAACGCTTGGCTATGCCACCCCTCGGAGAGGACGTAAAATGCCAAGTACTCGTTAAAGATCCCTCTAATTTTCTTTATTTGGACTGTATGACAGTCTCTTATTACCCCTAGAATGGTCAAATATATAATATAGAAGAATTTAATTTAAAAAAAAAATTATTTATTGATTTGTAAATAATATTGGCTTTTCAACCAATACATACAATATTACAATGAGATCAGTAAAACATAAAAAATATGAATGACAAAGTACAACAAAAAGGTAGTACCACAGGTAAAAATTAAACCCCCACCCTCTACCCTGACCCGGGAAACCCCGTATAGGCTATCCCCCTATAGGGTATCCTCACCGTTTTTAGGCTAAACACAGCGAGGAAGTGGAGGACTCAAAAAAAAAAAAAATAAAAAAATAAAAATAATGAAATAAAATAAAAAGTTAAAAATTAAGGTGTTACTTAAGAAATAATTAAGGTAATCTCTCCAGGAAGGCAGAAAACAATATTGAATAAAAAATTTATAATACAGTATCGAAAAAGAGAATACAGTAAAAGATAAGGGTCTTTTTCGTTTAAAGCACGCCAACCGAATCTACAGTTCCAAAGAACACAACACATGTTTTTAAAAATAACGATATTTAATAGCTATTATTTTATTTATCACTTTATTCTAACTTCCAAAAATTATAGATGTCTTTCAACATAATGCAGTATTTAATGGAAATTTAGAGCCAGTAAACCACGTACCTTCTCTTATGCCAATTTCCAAACGACAGGATCTATTATTACATCTCCATCTGAATCTAATCTCTCTCTCGCTTAATTTCAAGTTATATCCTTTGCGGTATATCCTATCTTTATAAAGAAGACCTTTTTCCTGTAGAAAATCTAAAGTTTTATCTAAATCTTTGAATTGGTCATAACCTAAACAAAGCCAGTTTACTATCATAACTAAATATTTTAGTCATATGTTGTAATAGTAAAGAACCGAGTATTACTAACCAAGTAACGACATCGCAAATAGTAACGTAGTAGTTACATATGTTCATATTTGTACCTGTAAATTCGGTTGGCGTGCTTTAAACGAAAAAGACCCAAAGATAATAACATAAATAAATTTAAGTAAAAACGATAATTGTTTGTTTGTTCGTTTAACGTCCCTTTGTGCTACTAACGCTAATCGGAGATGCCACTGTCGGAGTCTTAAATTTAGCCTCTCCAGGTATAATTAAGATAGGGACCTTTAACGAGTACCTGATATCGTACAGGCACGGAAGCTCCATTTTACGTCCAAACCGAGAGACGGCATAGCTAAGGATTTTTTACTCTCTTTAAAATATCCTAAGGTCACCATGGTACGCGAACCCGGAACTTTTAGTATTGTAGGTCACTTTGCTAACTACTAGACCAAAGGTGACCCCCCCAAAAAAGGTATTAAAATGAAAGTTAATATGCAAATACAATTAAATTTTGGCATCAAAGGTCAATTTTTTTACACATGATTTTTAAAATAAAAAATGTTTTTCCAAAACGAAAATAAAAATTTCCTGGTATTAAGACTTATGCGGTCTATCATCCCTTTTAGGCATATTATAAACGACTAGTAATTGGATATGCATCTACATGGTGAGAGCTATCAGAGAGCCTCCCAAGCTATCCCACCGCTGGTCGCTATATCGCCTCGACATGGCCCCGACACCTCATCTCCGACCTTCTGGATCCCATCGCCTGATAGGTCCATCATCTTCCACTCCAATAATTTACCATCCATACCTTGCTATGTTTGCATATTTAGGTCCTATATAGTCAGCTGCAGCCCCTATATATATTTATAAATTAATTTTAACCCATTTTGGAAAGTGGGTACCGTCCTCAGTACTACAGTAATACAGTGGTGTACCTTTTCACTCCCTATCAACACACCAAACTATCAAATTTACTTAGAGACATGACTAGACCCCGGTTTTATCACTACTCTTAAACTGCATTTTAAATATTTATTAAAAAATATCTTACATTAATATAATCTATTTTTGTGGGTAAGCACATTGTTTTAAATTATTTTAAATAATTTATTTTTTTGAAGAGAAAAGATAGGGCTCCGCCGGGAGATACCTCTCCCAACGAACTCGCAAAACATGCGAGATCGTAGGGAGAGGTATCAGTAAAGAGGAAGGATTGGCTCCGCTTGGAAGCGAGCTCTGTGGTGCAGTGGTTAGCATACCATGCATATCACGCGGAAGACCCGGGTTCGATAACTTCCTTAATATTTCATGAATGAGGCATAATTTAAAAGCTTCCCTTAACCGCTAAACCTGAAAAATACTCGTATACATATCACTCATTTCGTCTTCGATTGAGAGTTATAAGCGCAAAATCGCGTTTTCGCAAGAAAAATGGTCGTAGAGGTTTCTAAATGGTGTTAATCTTTTCAGGTTTTCAAGGAGAACATTTTCGATCGTATATATTTTTTCGGTTATTTCCTTCGTTTGCCAATTGTAAGCGAAAAACTGCAATTCTCACCGAAAATTGTCGTAGGGCTTTTTCTAAGCTGTCATTTTTTTCAGTTTGTCGAGACGAATATTTTGGGTGCTAGTAGTAGAATCAGTCAGCTAGTAGTAGAATCTAATGATAGAATTATATCTAATTATAGAAAGACTAAAATTATTGCAAAAGAAATAGTAAAAAGTAAATTTGTCCATTTCAATATTTTTTATTTAAGCTTCACTCCAAGGCTCTAAAATCCTCTTTTTACTTTCACTTACCTATATATGAAATATATAGTAAGGTAAGTATTGCGATCGTGAAAAATTTTGACTTCCGGTTTTCAACGGAAATACATGTTTTGGGGTCCCCTGAGTCCAATTAACCAAGTCCCGCGAAATGGTCTGCGTGCGTGTGTGTGTGTGTGTGTGTGTGTGTGTGTGTGTGTGTGTGTGTGTGTGTGTGTGTGTGTGTGTGTGGATGTGTGTGTGTGTGTGTGTGTGTGTGTTTGTGGGTGGGTGTGAACAGACTAGCTCAAGAAATATAAATCGTATGAACCTGAAATTGGGTATTTAGTGTATGTATATGCATGAGATATGACAGCAAAAATTTCATCAAAATTGGTTAAACGGAGGGGCCACTTTACTCAGTAACTGTTGTCTCATTATCACTTTTTTTTTTGGTTCAAAAACGGCTTTAACGATTTTGATTAAACTTGGTATTTGATGTATGTATATATGACAGCCAAAATTTTATTAACCATATTATGAAAATAAAAACTTTTATTTATTAATAAAAAGATGAATGTTACTTGAGAGATTAAATACGTGATGCTCAAATTTTTGAAGCATCATCGCAGGTGTGTAAAAATATGGTATAAGATAATAGTCTACAATTAATATAGGTATATTTTAGTCTAGAAACTTTTGTTCCATAATAAATTTTTAGAAAACTATAAAGCGATTTTAGATGAACAGTAATCGTTCTTGATTTCCAGGAAGGCATAAGAGACGTAAATACACCTATCGATTCACTTTCACGTTGTATTTGCAAAAAGCAACTCGTAGTAAGAAACAAGCAAACAGTAAAAAAAAACTCCTGTTCATGAAATTAGTCCCTTCATAAATAAATTAGCAATAATGAATCGAAAAGTGCTGAGAATTACCAAATTTTGCTATACAGATACTCTATAACTTATGGAGATATACAAATATAAGTATATACTTAAAGGTGGAAAAATGTCTGAAGCTGAGGAATGGCGTTTCTATCCATTTCTAATCCAAGTAAGTTCGTAAGTGAAAGTTGTGTGTCGCACCAGATTTTTATATTATTTAATTTTATTCTTGAGGGAAACGTCCCAGAAGAAATAAATAAAGAATTTATTATTATTACTTTATGTGGTGAAAAAAAGAAAACATTGCATTTTATCTTAGTTGGTTAATTCGACCTTTTTGATGTTTCGACCCACCCCCTCGTAACTTTGAGGTCTGATTAGCAGGGTTGTATTGTAGATATACAACGATTGCCTATATATACAAATAATCAAACTGAGAGGAAGAGGGGGATAATGGAGAATTATAAAGTTCACTGAGAGTAGCCTTAATAATACAATAGAACCCTTTGTGACGGCTACCTGCTGAGGCTTAAGGTGTACTGTACTAATTACTTAGAGCAAGGACAAAGGAAACATTGGATACTATCCTCTCGTGTCCTTCCCAGGACATCTCCTTTGTCTTCCTCCACTTCTTAATGTCCTCCTGATTACGGTTCCTACTGTCAACTGATTTAACTATTAAATACTACTGCCCCGTCCCTAATGTAAAAAATAAAGTAGTTATGGATGATTCTCAGATTATGGGCAATTTTCAACCAAATTATGACATTACCGTGCTAATAATTCGGGCGTGTAAATGAGACGAGTTTTTAACTTGTTAATGACATTTCCACGTATTTAATTCGGCCAAAACCACTGTGTAACTAATTGAGATCATTTATTTTGCCAACTGGCTTAGACAAACGATAGTCAAATTAATATGGTATAAAGGATAAAATAATTTGAAAAGGGAAGCGTGTTAATACATGCGTTGGTAATGACAACAATAAAAGTACGTAACTTTTTTTACGAGGCACATGCGCGGAGGCAGGCTCCCAACTGAAGTCGGTTAACTCTAACTACACTCACAAGAAATTTCCCCACTGTTCCCCCTTTTTCAAGGCTTTATCTCTGCCATTTTGTTTTGTGATCGGTGACGTCAAAGTTAAGGGACAAAGTTTTGAAACTACTTAAGCATACTTACTGTTAACAAAAATTAAAAAAAATATATAATTCAGAATGCTTCGGTTATTCTTTATGAATAATGAACTATCATTAAACATAGGCTTCAAAAGAAAAAAAATAAATGTTTACCTCAAAATCGAGAGTGGTACACTGCGTGGTAATTACATTTTAGTATCTCAAGTAATTATAAAATCATATTATTCATTAATATTTTCATTTTTAATATTTTATTATGAAGAAATATACCTTCACCGTATAGCAATGGAAAAAAAAATCAGGTTAAGCTTAACCATTTATGTAAAAGTTGTAATGGACTAAAACTTGACCCTAAAATGAGAATCACCTTTATACGTCTTAGAATTTTTTTTTTTATGCTCTTCAAAAATTTGGAACAGACTGGAAGCATTTTTATAATAATCTAGAAGAAGTTTTCTATACTGATTCCGTTATGTATATATTTTTAAGTTTTAAATATCAGCGATATATAGTGTTGATGAAGAAAGTGTTTACAGTGTTTAGCAATTTAGTAAAAGGCCAAGATCTGACCAGCTCTGTGGACGCTTGAAATGAAATTTGCCTTTGTTATTGCCTCATTACCTTGCTGTGTCCCTGATTTAATTAAATTATAATGTGGGTTAGTAATGAGGTCCGTTAAGGTCGTTAAGGTCCGTGGATCTTAATTATCTTTAATAATTGGGACATGCAAAAAATAGACAGAATTACGCAGTGGAAGAATATTGTAATTGGTGATAATATATACATATATACATATAGATAAATATATAAATTGATATATACAGGCCTTGATTAAGTGAATATAGGAAGTGGGGGGACGGCAGCAATACGTCTAACTTGATGGAAATTCTGCTAGAGACTCTCTTTGGTTAGTGGGGCCTTCTCAGAGCAAGGGTGACAAGGAGGCTTTAAGGTACAAAGTTTGGCCCTATGTTATTAGTTAACATATTTATATAGCTAACATACTATTTGGACACCTAATTTACAATAATATATAGTCACTGTCATTAATATCTAGTTACAGAATATTTATATACTAGCCCTCATATAATATAATATAATAATAATTAATATACATAATATTTATATAATACATGACCTAATAATTATATGTGTGGATCACCACAACCTTACTTTATAATATAAAGTTTATATCAATAATAACAAATAATAATTATATTTAACTATACATTATTTATATTAATAACTAATATGAAAACAAATAATAATTCATGCAAAAACTTATGTGCTTAATGCCGTACATTTTAAAATTACGGATAATAAAAATATCATTTGATTTTAAACCGCAATAATTCTAAATTTTATTGAAACATCGATCCAAGTAAATAACGACCCTTAACATTATATTTTCACTTCCAAGTTCCTATTTTATAAACCGATGGAGTTAATCGTAACTAAGCAATTTTACAAAACTAACAATTCTAAACACTAAAATAAGTTAATCTAAATTGAATAGTTTTATTAAACTAACTTTAAATTCAAACTTCATATTTTCAGACAATAACTTTCTTTTTTTAAATAACTTTTTAATAAATTATTTTCAAATTTATTTAGTTTAATGTAACTAAAATTTTTAAAACAATAATATTAATCAAAACAAATTGTAATAGAAAGGGAGCCCACAACCCTAAACCTTTCATGATAGGTTTCCAAATGTTTATATATATAATTCGTCATAACATTCAAAGGGTACACACAATGGCCCTGCTGCCGACACTGGGATCGGTTAAACCTAAAAAAATTAAAGCAGAAAGCCTTGGCCTGGATTTCATTATCACAAGTAAAGCGTTCTTGTCACTTGAGGTACCAGGCACATATCCCGTTAACCCTCTAATGGTAAGGCATGAGGGTGAAACACAAATGGTAAGGCTGGGTCATTCTGACCCAAAGGAAATTCATCCTAATTTTTGTGCTTTTTAATAGATTTTTGTGATAATAAAACTAATAAAATAGATTTTAGAATATCTATTATTGAAAAATTGTTTACAAAAGTAGAAAAATGATGACAAAATTATTATTTTGACAAGTCTTACAGGAACTTTAAGCATTCACAACTCTTAAAATATATAATTAACTACAATATATCAGGTAACATAAAACCTTTTCTCTATATTATACATTATGTATAGAAATATAACAAAAAGTAAAATAAAATTCTTTAGTAAAGTATAAAAATTATTATGACAAGCATTACAGGAACTTTTTCTTTCATTCACATTTTGAAAATTATATAATAAAAACAAGATATTAGATAACATAAAACTAAAAAATCAAATAGCAAGTGAATTATTATTTAAATTGTAATCGTAATGTTCATTATTGTGGTCCGAAGCTCTCTTGGAAGGAATTTGCATTGCAGTCTCAAAATCATTTGTGGTTTTGCAAGCGAAAATGCTAGCTCCTTCAGAAAAGTGGATCTGGCTCTGTTGGAATAAGTAGCTTCGTTTGTATTCCACTTAAACAGTACAAAACTTTTTACAGCGATAATATCTAATACAGCAAAAAAATACCGCATGGGCCACCGGCGACTTTTTCTCTTTGTGGTGACATCATGACAAAGCTTCAACATCAACACCACCTTTTGTCATATTATAAAACTCTATTACTTCCGTTTTTTCGTCTCCTCGTTTATTTCGCCAGTAAAATGCATTGACGACAAGAGTAGGACATTCTTGTTTTGTTTTTTTTGGACTATGTGACAATAATAATTTATCGTATTGATATAAAAATTTGGTTGAATTAATTGGAAGTTTGGCCAACATCGAAAGAGGAATTTGCGGTTTGTTTTTCCGCAGAGTTCCGACAAGTGTCAAGTTTTTCTTTTTTAACTCTTCGGCCAATTCATAAGAACAGAACCAATTGTCTACAGTGACGTTCCTGTTCGTATTCCAAATTTCTTCTGTAATTTTTATGATATCTTGGCGACGCATTTCGTGAAAAACCTCTTCAGGAGTTCTAAATAATATCACTCTATCCATTGCGAGACTGAACATTCAAAAACAAGTAAATATTAAAATGCTGAAACAGTAAAAAATGTTTAACATAAACGGTAAGGGTGGGTCAAATTGACCCAGAGTTCGACTACGTCCTACATTATTATCCATAAGTTAAAAATGCCGCTTACCTGAGTAACGAAACTTGGTTGACAGGTAGAAGAGGACTGAAGCAAAGGGTATCTTGAATCTCGTGGGGGTAGTTGAAGAGGCGCATGGGCACGGCTTCATTATAACTGGCTTGGGTCATTCTGACCCTAGCCTTAACATTAGAGGGTTAAAGTGGGATTGAACCATTTGACCATTTAATGAGGTCCCTTGACCATTGACAACTTTTTTTGTTAAATATTAGGAAAATAGGACAGTGAAGAGAAAAAAATGACTTGAAAGCGACATGTTCCTGGTGGCTCAAGTGGCAGGATCGCCGTATTAGTGATTCGGAAGTCTGGGTTCTAATCCCGATGAAGGCCAATATTTTTTGTGACAATAATAATAAATTTGGATTTACGGTATGATCATTTTCGCATATGTAAAATTTTATAAAATTCGCGTATTACCTAGTGATAATGAAATATTCGTTAGAAATTACAAAATAACAATGATATCATTGGGTCACCTGTGGTGTAGTGGTTAGCATAGCAGCCTACGGTACTAACAGATTTGCGACCCGCAGTGGCCCTAGGATTTTTTAAATGGAGTAAAAAATACTTGGTTAGGCAGTCCCTAAGGCTTTAGTGCCGTAAACACACACACAATGATATTATAGAATTATTATTATTTTAGGAAATATACAGTACTAGCTGGGGTGCC
The DNA here is from genome assembly GCA_911387785.2 of Aelia acuminata. Classification (NCBI taxonomy): domain Eukaryota; kingdom Metazoa; phylum Arthropoda; class Insecta; order Hemiptera; family Pentatomidae; genus Aelia; species Aelia acuminata. The sequence continues at coordinate 13,780,783 of OU426981.1, forward strand.
CGGCTTCGCTCCGGTAGTTGTGTGGTAGCTTTAATACCAGAAAAACTTTAAAATTAAAGGAAATAGGGAAAAAAATTAGCACCTTCTTGAAAATTCGGTTTTAACTTGGTATCAATATTCTGCAGACTTGAAATCTGCAGAGTGAGCCCAAATAAGGAACCCTATATAATTTACAGGGGGTTAAAAATGGTAAATGAACAATTAATTTTGCTTCAACTTATTCGAGTTATGCATCCTTTTTGATGGTTTGTGTGATTCTGAATCCTATAAGCCCATTCCAAGTAGTCAGCAGATAATAAGTTATTAGATTATAGTTGAAAAATCTGGTATCTCAGTTAAAAAAATTATATTTCGAGTAAAACTTAAGCTCCGACTACTATGATGGTCCTATTTGATTCAGAAGTATAGAAACTTCATAGAAATTTTTTTCAAGACCTTGCTTCCATTTCAACCTCCCTAAAATATCCCCCCGTATAAGTTCTGCACACCTCGAATCTTACTACTATTACAAAGTGAAAAACAAAATTTCTTGAAGGCACAATTTTTTCATCATATTTCTTTTTATCTTGAACTATGATGGATGATAAGATCTTGAATGCTGTTATTGGAGTTAGTCGTTTTGTCAACTGGAATGCTCATCATACATAGTAATCAAACCAACTTCTTTTTCATAAATACAATAAGAACACTTCAAACTTTTTATTTTCGATTTATATTCAGTCAATTCATCTCTTTTTTTATGCCTGATTTTATTCGCTCACGGTACTACTAAGAAATCTTCACTCATATTGCATTAAATTACATATAGATTGAAGGTAATGTGCTGATCATATATTAGCCTTCTTATGAGAAAACTAATTCTTTAAGGAATCCAGTTGGTTTTCTAATTGATTGCAGAGATGTAAAATCATTATTTTATTTTGAAAGCAAAGGAGAAACTAATTATTTTCGCTTAATTTTTTAGTAATTTAAAATGAACAGCTGATCAAATATATAACCTCTACAATTTGAACTGGATGAATGAACAATAAACATTGAGTGAAACGAACCCTAGCGCTTCCTGGTAGTTTGGAGCTCCAACTAAATTTTTCATTCATAAACTCGTATCTCAATCTCAGAGAGGCTAATTAAATGGTGCGAGAGGCTTAAAATTCCAGTCCTTTTCTCTTCAATTTTACACTCTTAACAGAAAAATGGAAACCTTCTTCTCCGTTAGTGGACATATGGCTAAACGAAGACATAACTTCCTTAATCCTACGTGGAGTCGTTCTTTAGCCTTTTCGGCACGCACATTGTACACTTTGCTTTATAATATATATTGATTAAAAATATCTTATATTAATTTAATCTATTTTTGTGGGTAAGCACATTGTTTTAAATAATTTATTTTTTTGAAGAGAAAAGATAGGGCTCCGCCGGGAGTTGAACCCGGGTCTTCGCGTGATATGCGCGGTATGCTAACCACTGCACCAATGAGCTCGCTTCCAAGCGGAGCCAATCCTTCCTCTTTACTGATACCTCTCCCTAAGAACTCGCAAGTTCTCGCAAAACATGCGAGATCGTAGGGAGAGGTATCAGTAAAGAGGAAGGATTGGCTCCGCTTGGAAGCGAGCTCTGTGGTGCAGTGGTTAGCATACCATGCATATCTATCTTTTCTCTTCAAAAATAGTTTGTTTACCGGCGTATCATATATGCCTATACATGTATATTATTTCACAAGGCCTTTTTTTTTGTCGATAGCTTCCTTAATATTTCATGAATGAGGCATACTTTTAAAGCTTTCCTTAACCGTTATACCGGAAAAGTATACAAATCGTTATCGATCACTCATTTCGTCTTCGATTGAGAGTTATAAACGCAAAACCGCGTTTTAGCAAGAAAAATGGTTGCAGAGGTTTCTAAATGGTGTTAATCTTTTCAGGTTTTCAAGGATAACATTTTAGATCATACATATTTGTTCAGTTGTTTCTTCGTTAGCCAGTTGTAAGCGAAAAACTGCAATCCTCACCGGAAATTGTCGCAGGGCTTTTTCTAAGCTGTCATTTTTTTTAGTTTGTCGAGACGAACATTTTTGGTTATATACAGTTTACCGATTGCCACTTCTTCTCAGTTAGGAGTCATATGGCTAAACGACGACAAAACTTCCTTAATCCTACGTGGAGTCGTTTTTGAGCCTTTTCGGCACGCACATTGTACACTTTGCTTTATAATATATATTGATTAAATGTTATTATAGGGTCGAAGATGGATAATTCTTTATAATGCTTTCTAACCATAATTTTCTGATGTCGTAGATTCAATCGAACAATATATTCTATCAAAAATATGCTTATTTTTCTTAAAAAATGTTTTGAGGTTGTTTTTATCCGGGTTCTAATCCTGAACAAGACATATTTTCAATTGCTATAGAAGAGAGAAAGTCTATATAATGTTCACTGTAATTTTTAATTTTTATAAGTATAGGGGTTACATTGTTATGCTAAAATGGAACGCACTATGAAAATTATTTATAAATCCATTAGCTACTTTCCGAGTTTCGAGGTCAAAACCTTTCTATTTTATTTTATATCGGATTGAAAATTAAAACCTTTTTATGGCTTATAACTTTCCCGAGAAAATCCTCAACACCCAGAAGCCCCATCACTATTGGATGAATCCATATGGCAGTAGATAATATTAGAAAAAAAAAGAAATATTGTTAAAAAACAGAAAAATGTTGAATAAAAACTTTTGCAGTTTGAATAATTTCTAAACTTTTTTATTACATTCACTTATCTATATATGAAATATATAGTAAGGGAAAGTATTGCGATCGTGAAAAATTTCGACTTCCGGTTTCGACGGAAATACATGTTTTGGGGTCTCCTGAGTCCAAATAACCAAGTCCCGTGAAATGGTCTGTGTGTGTGTGTGTGTGTGTGTGTGAAAAGACTAGCTCAAAAACTATGAATCGTACGAACCTGAAATTGGGTAGTTGTTGTATGTATGTGCCCGCGATGTGATAGCAAAAATTTCATCAAAATTGGTCAAACGGAGGGGGCACTTTATTTAATAATTTTGTCTCATTTTTAAATTTTTCTTTAAAATTTTTTTTTCATTGTTCTTCCCCTTCCTCGCCTGTTAGGCTATACGGGGTTTCCTGGGAAAGGGGAGAGGGTGGGGGATTAATGCTGAGTATTATTAAATTTCCCCTTTCTCTGGGTTTTGAACTTGTTTCGGTCCTCAATCTTACGTTGCCAGGGGCAACGCGTATTTTCTTGTATTTTCTGCAATACAGATAAGTACTCGTATAACTTAAGGAGATATACAAATATATGTATTTTTTTTTTTTTCTCTTCATACATTGATTCGCACCTGTCAGCGATCGGCGACAATCAGCGAATTCGTGGTCCGCAGCAACGCATTAAAACGTATGCCATTATGACATGAAGGAAGGAAGGTGCCCTGCAGCACCTCTTTCCGGGCTTGACACTAATTCAGGTGAGGAGGTCTCTCATCCAGCTTCTTTTTAGCCGCCTTCTAACAGGCATGTCAGCCGTGGCCATGCGGTTAATCAATCCGTTGTTGTGTCCTTCCAATTTAACAAAAAAGCCTGAGTAAAGCGTTGGTATGTGTTGTTGGATAGTCGGTTGTTGTAAGTCTGTATGTAGAGTTTGGTTACTTACGTATCTGGGAGCGTCCGTAATTAGTCTCAAAATTTTTGATTGGAAAGTTTGCAATTTTTGTAAGTGCGTCTTTTTAGCTGAGCCGAAAATTTGTGAGGCGTATGTCCAAATGGGTTTAAATAAGTAGGTGTATGTATTCAGTTTTTGTCTGATTTTCAATTTAGAAGATTTAGAAAAAAGTGAGTAAAGTATTTTTAAACGTATGTTCAGTGTCTTTTTCTTCATTTTGACATGTGGGCCCCAAGTCATCCTTCTGTCTAACAGAAGTCCAAGGTAACGTACAGTGTGTCTGTGGAATTTGGTCGTCGCCGATGAAAACTGGGGGGCAAGTATCTCGTCTGAGTGTGAAAGTTATGTGTTGTGATTTAATTTCACATTTAATTTAAATGTGGAAAATGCGCGAAGTTGAGGATTGGCGTTTACATATTATCGAAACACATCGAATTTTAATCTAAGTGTGCTCGAAAGTGAAAGTTGTGTGTTGCTTTCATCTTGCTTACAAAAAAAATGGCAAAGAAACCTATTTATTCTAATGGAGAAACTGGGTCAGTTTTATTTACAATTCATGGAAATATGAAAAAAATGCGGAGACACTGGAATAGGAATTGGAAATGGTTTGGGATACCGCAGGTGCAGAATCAGCCAAATACAGGCCACTTTGATGCAGACTGCTTCATCTACCCGAGCTACGGCGGTGTTTTTATGATGTTTGCGGGGAAAGTTGCAGGGTTGAGGTTTTGTGGGAAGGGGAGGTGGTGAAAATGTGTTGTGAAGGGGGGGGGGGTTGAGAAGTGGTGAATATCTTTAGCAGCGAACTTGGCAATCTAGGGTTTCTTTTCGAATATTTATAAGACCGGGTATACTACGTAGAGTTGCACCACAGAGACATAAACACCTCAGAGTAGAACAACTCAGGGTTACTTCGAGTGAGTGTACGAGCCGGTTTAACGCGATCGCGGATAATACGCCACTTATATGGTTAACATGTATATTATTAAATTAATTTTTCTGAACCTCGAATGCGTTTCCGTAATAAAGTGGTGAATTTTTCGAAAAAAAAAGCACAATTAAACGAAAAAAAACATAAACGACAACACACAACTTTCACTTACAAACTTACTTAGATTAGAAATTAATGCGTTTTGTTAATTGCCACTTCTCAAATGAACAGAACGGCTTTAATTATGAAAACGCGTACTCCGCATGCGTGGGCCCAACGAGTTTTATGAGATGACTGAATATTTTTATTTTTTTCTCCTCTTTATGTTTTCTTTATTTTTATCATATCTCATACGTAGCCATTTCTTATTTTTAGGCGTAACGAGAGACAGTTAATTTCTCCATATAAACAAAAACAAAGGTACTTTATGGGAAACAAACAAACAAAAAAGGACCCCCCCCAAAAAAAGCCCCCTCAGAACATTAAAAATTAGAAAAAAAATTATGAAATAAAGTGCCCGCTCCGTTTGACCAATTTCGATGAAATGTTGGCTATCACATCTTTGGCATATACATACATCAAATACCCAGTTTGATCAAAATCGTTAAAGCCTTTTTTGAGTAAATAAAAAAAAAACACTTGAAAATGATACAAAATTTATTAAGTAAAGTCCCCCTCCGGTTGATAAATTTTGATGTAATGTTGTCTATCGCATCTTTGGCATACACATACATCAAATACCCAGTTTGATCAAAATCGTTAAAACCGTTTTTGAGTAAATAAAAAAAAAAAGCGTGAAAATGATACAAAATTTATTAAGTAAAGTTCCCCCTCCGGTTGATAAATTTTGATGAAATTTTTGGAGTCATATCTCGGGCATATAAATAGATCAAATACTCAGTTAATTCAAATTCGTTAGAGCCGTTTTTGAGAAAATCGAAAAAAACGTAAAAAGTTATTAAATAAAGTACCCACTCCATAGGAGCAATTATGATGAAATTTTTGCTGTCTTATCGCGGGCATATACATACACTGAATACCCAATTTCAGTTTTGTACGGCCTATAGTTTTTGAGCTAGTCTGTTCACACACACACAGACACACAGACCATTTCGCGGGACTTGGTTACAGACTCAGGGGACCCCAAAACGTGTATTTCCGTTAAAAACCGGAAGTCGAAATTTTTCAAGATCGCAATACTTTCCTTACTATATATTTCATATATACGTAAGTGAAAGTAAAAAAAAAACCTGTATCAGTAGAATTTATGAAGGGTTCAATACTGTGCAAGGGAGTACTTTTTCTTGGTCGAGCAATTGACTGTAATGAAATTCAACTAACAGGTTTTTCTACTTCATTTTTCAATTAAGACTGACCACTTTAAAGAAGTAACAATATAAAACCCAGATGAGGGAAAGCAGCAACACTCCCATCCTGGCTTAATTCAATTAAGTTGGCTGTCTAAGAAAGCCGATTCTCAATCATCGCCTTTTCAATCTTCTGGTTTTTATGATACTAGATAGATAGATAAATATATTTATTTGTCTTTGGGGGAAGCCCCCATACAAATAGAGTCTGGCTGGGGTATATAACGATACATATTAATTAATATAGATTTACAAAGTCTGAAACACATCTCATAAATTTAGTTTACTTACAAAATTTGTATATACAAGATTTCACTATTAACTAATTTCTACTAAACTTTCACTATTATGAATAAAATTTAAAATAAAGTTCAAACGAGATAATAAATAAGTAAAGAATAAATAAGGATTTTAAACAAAAGAAATTATATATACATTTAATAGTAATAAAATTATAATTAACCCTCATTAAATAGCACTTTTAATGTTCTTATTTTGTAATTAAAAATTATAATCACTTTAACGAAGTATATACCAGGTATGTAAATATGAAACCGGAATTTTTCAAATAGCAAATAAGAGTTGATTGTGTAAAAATGATACATACTTTTTTATTCGAAGTACTGTCCTTCGCTATCTATGCATTTTTCCCATCACTCAGGCAATTTGTGGATTCCCCGCCAAAATAATGATTCTTCTTCTGAGTCAAACCAATCACTTAACCAATTTCGTACATTTTCATAAGAAGTGAAGCGCTGCTCAACTAGTGCGTGTCCCATCGATGCAAATAGGTGGTAATCGGATGGGGCCAAATCTGGTGAATTAGCCGCATGCGGAAGAATTTACCAACCAAACACTTGGATCGTTTCCTTGGTCCGTTTAGCCGAATGTGATGGGGCATTGTCATGGAGAAAGATCACTTTGTGTGTCCTTTCTTGATATTTGACACTTTTTGGCGCAAATCTTTATTCAAATTTATCATCTGTTGTAGGTGGCGTTCCGTATTAACAGTTTCCCCAGGTTTCAGCAGCTCATAGTAGGTAACACCCATCTGATCACACCAGACACAGAGCATTTTCTTCCTCCCCAAGCGATGCCGATGGTTCACCAGGAGTTACCCAGGATTTTTTACGCTTAGGATTCTCGAAGTAAATTCACTTTTAATCACCAGTCACAATTTGATGAAGAAATGACTTTTTTTCTGTACCTGGCGAGCAGCATTTGCCATGAGGTTTTTCGAGCTTCCTGCTGCCTGTCATTCAGTTGGTGAGGTACCCATTTTCAGACCTTCTGGATCTTTTACATGCCTTTCAAACAAATGGAGACGGTGTCACATGTAATAATTGTCCAACAAACGCTTCCGAATCAGCGTTTTCAAAGTTTTTTTTTTGTGGTTTTCCACGGTCTTTGTTTCTTTTATCGAAATCCATCTTTAAATTTTTTGAACCAATCGAAACATTGAGATTTGCCTAGGGCATGCTCCCCGTAAGCTTCAACAAGCATCCTATGTGATAATGCTCCAATTTTTTCAGAAGGAAACGGAAAATTAATGCTGTCCGCAAATCTTGATTTGTTGGCGCAAAAGTCGACATGTTCAACGCCACTAAAAACACGGTTATAGAATGAAACTGATGTTGGTATCAATTGGATTTCTTTATTACATGTAGGCAAAAGCAGATAACACCACTGAAGGATTAGTTAGAAGATTATATTGACTGCTAACTCCTATCATTGGCGAATTCCGGTTTCATATTTACACACCTGGTGTACATCTAATGGTAGTAGTAATATCATTTGTTTTGTATATAGAATGGACGGCAGATGGATATTATTGTTTACATTCAGTAATCGGTTCAATGCATCGTGTTTATTGATATATAGTCTAATAACTTATTGTCTACAATTATTTATGAATGTTTATAAAAGAATACTATTTTATTCGTTGATGATGAATGATCTTAATCTCAGGCAATTAATTATGAAGGAGTACATCTTTTTTATTTATGGCAGGTCTTGCACATTGAGTATTGTCGGAAATTCATTTTTTGATATGTTATTGATTTCGGGTATATAGTGGTTCCTAATTGAAGAATGAATAGGACATACTACTATCAAATGGTAAAGAGTTTCGTAAGAATTGATATTACATATTGTGCATATTTCTTTGGGTTTAATATTATATATATGGTTTTTGTGGGTAAATTTAATGTGATATTTTCCCGATAGACTATTCGGGAAACACTATTCATATGTCTGTTCAACTTTAAAAAATCTATAGTAAAGTGCCATTACGTGCTGTTCGAAATTCTTTGTGGGTCGAAATTCTTTTGTAAAGTTTTGTTTTCACGTACCAGGTTGCTTTTGTAATAAGTCGTAACAATTTTTATTGAAACACTTGAAGTTTTTGTTGATGGGCCTTGTATACATATCAAAACGTCCATATACTTGACATTATTTTCTCATTGGGCCAAATCATTTGCTGATTGTTAGCATCTTGCTATCAGGTGTAAATTTAAATTTATAAGAAAAAAAATAGGAAAGGAAAGGAAAAATAAATAAATTTATTTCAAGCAAAACCTATGCTCATCTCTCTGATATTATTTTTTTTTCTATTGAGCTGTACTTTTTATATTATTGCACCAAACATATTTTATAAATAAGACGAATGGCTGTAAAATTATTGGATAAAAATTGGTTTTAATTTCATTCACATTGACTATGTAATTTATGAAAAGAATGTACTTAAATTGATATAAATTCTTTTATTAGCAATAGTTGGTTCTATTTTTTTTCAAAGCAGTAGAGGGTTAAGGGAGCTAAAATAGAATTAGAACTATCAAATGCGATCGATCGGCGATATATCGATTTTAAGATTTAAACCCCTATATTTCAAGATTCAATATATTTTGGGCCTCGAATTAGACTAAATCATAAAACATACTTCTCGTTGAATTATATGACAATATTTTTTTCCGTTAAAATTCCTAAAAAAAATAGGGTATTTTTAATTTATTTTTTTGGATTTTTTCTTCATCAGAAAATTTAAACAACTATCAAATGGAGCAAGTGCCTGCGAAAGACATTTATTTAAGCAGAAAGCTCAATAGATAATAATATTGAATCATTTTATTCTCTATGTATACCCCTGTTTCAAATAAACTATTTTATTTAAATTAAAGTGAAGAAAGGATTAATATATAAATTAATTTGAAATACTTATGAGTGATGGTATTTTATTTTTTTACTCTCACTGATAAAGAAAATCCCATGCTCTTTAATGAAAAAAGAATTATTAAATTATCGTCATTCGATCAAGAGTTATAGATTTTTGGCCTCTAAATGACAAAATTTTCCCACTATGCGTCGGCAAGAAAACGGCTAAAACGCAAAATATATCAGTTTTAAGTAATGCGTACGTTATACTGACAAAACAAAATTATGGAATTATTAGTTCTGCTTGTGGCAGAACGCACAATTTACCCTATTCTTCTATGGAGGAGATCTACTTTTGAGTTACAGTTAGTACAAGTAGTACTAACGGCCCCAATGATAGACTATTTGCCATCCTAGGATTCTTTCTCTAGCCGCTGTTTGCAGGTAAATAGGTAAGCTGAGAATGCAGTTGTAAAATCACATGAGATTACATGGGCGTCACCACCACCAAATTATTGGGGGGGGACCGCTCAATATTTTCCTAAATAGTGTTGACAGAAATTCCAGGGAAAAAAGTTTAAATAATAAAGCCTAAACACAACTGTTGGGACATTTGATTCATCCTCCAACGATGTATTATAAAAGTATTTATAGTCTCTTCAAACTTGTCAATTTATGCCTCGGTCAGAATAGAGGTAGTTGCAAAGGCTTCATGCGTGGGTCGAAATTTCGAGATTGAATTTTATCTATATGAATTTATTTTATTGAGCTTTCACTTACGAACTTACTTAGATTAGAAATTGACGTGTTTCGATAAGATGTAAACGCTCTACTTCACACGTTTGTATGCTTATATGTTTATATCTCAATGAGTTATAGACAATTTGTATTGCAAAACTTGAAAGTTCTCAGAACTTTCCGATTCATTTTTTTTTTTTTTCTTTTTTCTTTTTGGGACCAAATTCATCAGTCCTCCATCAGTCATACGGATATGAAATTATGGCTGTCACATCGCGGGCATGTACATGCATCCATTACGAGCAAAATAGTTGCAGCCTTTTCTGAGTAAATAAAAAAAACAGGTGAAAATGAGACAAAAGTTATTAAATAAATTCGAATGGTTAAACTTGAATAATTTCTTAAAATCGCATTTTTATTTAATTTTTTACATTGGGTCCTCTCCTGCCAAAATATTTTTTTTTTGGGGGGGGGGGGGGGGGAAGGCATCTCCTACCAAAATCCTACCAGGTGACGCCCGTGTGTGATTAAAAAAAAACAAAAAAAAAAACAACTTTTTTTTGAGGTGTAAGCATCTTCCTAATCGATACAATTATGAAACAGAATTACATCATACAATTTTTAAAGAGAAATTAAGCCCAAGTCACGGTTTTAAGTTAAAAATATAATTCGATATCGGATAGAAAATCGATACTAACGGAGAGAGCATTAGTCGATTCAAAGCTAGTTTTAACTGGAGCAGATCCCTTCCTCAGTTTTATTTTAGTTCACTCTAACGAGCCAAAGATTGCCTTCCCTAACTGCTTTAGTATGAAACAGGGTTTTTAAAATGTTTTCCACAGTTCTTGTAACTTTCCTTCCCGTGAATTCATGGGTAGTTAATTTTTTTCTATTCTCATACATTCATATGAAGAATTTTTAACGATCGATCGAATTTTTCCTTTCGTATCTTAATTCGCAGTAATGTGGAATTCAGCAATCGTGAAAGAAATAAAGATAGTTCAAGAAGATAGACCCCATGTTTTAGGGGGGGGGGGGGGCGGGATGGCCAAGCGGGCAAACGCGTTATAAATTACATATGATTGGACATTAAATAGCACTCGGCATCAATCCCCATCCTCTCTCCTGGTCGGGAAACCCCGTATAGCCTAAAAGACGAGGAAGGGGAGGAACAAAAACGTCTCCATGCTTTATTTTTTATTTGTGCACCTACCATAAAAGCATAAGAAACATTTCAATTTTTGAACACCCAAAGTCACATAATTCCATTGACTTAATACAATTTACTGAGATTTTCAAGATTACCCAACAGATTTTGTGACGTTCCAGTGACTAACTGAAGGTTACATTTTCAAAATATTTCTTAGAAATATTTTCCTTAGTACGTTCCATTATTATTAGTAGGTTCCATGATTATTTAGTTCTCCATGTCTCGAAGTACCTAAAGTTCAATATTTGATTTTTACTTTCACTTACCTATATTTGAAATTTATAGTAAAGGAAAGCATTGCGAACGTGAAAAATTTTTACTTCCGGTTTTCAACAAAAATACACGTTTTGGAGTCCCCTGAATCGATTTAACCAAGTCCCACGAAACGGTCTGGGTGTGTGAATCTGTGTGAACAGACTAGCTCAAAAACTATAAACCGTACGAACCTGAAATTGAGTATTTATATGCCCGCGATGTGACAGCAAATCTTTCATCAAAATTGGTCAAACAGAGGGGGCACTTTATTTATTAAATATTGTCTCATTTTCAGGTGTTTTTTTTTTTTTTTATTTACTCAAAAACGGATGTAATGATGTTGATAAAGCTGGGTATTTCATGTATGTATATGCCCGCAATGCGACAGCCAAAATTTTATCAAAATTGGTCTAATGGAGGGGGCACTCTATTTAATAAATTTTGTCTTATTATTAAGCTTTTTTTTTATTTTCTCAATAACGGCTGTAACTATTTTGATCAAACTGGGTATTTAATGCGTGTATATGCCCACAATGTGACAGCCGAAATTTCATATCCCACATTATCACTAATGAAAACAAAAACTTTTATTTAACAATAAAAATTTTTATTTTATTTTAGAGAGTAAATACGTGATGCTCAAATTATTTAAACCATATAAGGTCTGAAAAAATATGGTACAAGATAATCTTTAATTAATTATATTTTAGTTTAGAAACTTTAGTTCCATAATAAATTTCTGACGGCAATATAAAGTGATTTGAGTGGAACAGTAATCGTTCTCGATTTCCAGAAAGGCCTAAGAGACAAGAAAGCAAATCGCTGTAAAAACAACCAAGCAATAAAAAAAACTCGACTGTTATGAAATTAGGTCCCTTAAAAAAAAAAAAAAAAAGCAAAAATGACTGGCAAAGTACTGAGAACTTTTAATTTTTGTATTATAGATACACTGTAAATTATGGAGATATACAAATATCAGCATATAAATGAGGAAAAGTATGGCGTTTATATATTATGGAAACACGTCGATTTTATATTTTAAGTAAGTTTGTAAGTGAATGTTGCGTATTGCGCGCATCGCACCAGTTTTTTTATCATGTATCTTTATTTCCTCAGAGCAACTTTATATCAATGATGATTGTTTAAGTACATTAAAAGACATTTTAAGACAGACCTTTCAGCCAAAATTATTATAAAAGCAACTTGGTGCTTGACTAATGAAACCTTATATACTGACTTTAACATTCCAACAGTCGCTAACACATAAAGACTCATTCTTTACAAAAGTTTTCACATTAACGTACATGGACATATAAACCTCCTTAGATGAGATACAGCTATAGACGAAATGCCCATAAATAATAGCAGGAGATTAAAAAGGTGTTGGATGAGAGATCTCCTTCTTTAACAGACCAGGGTAACTGAAACAAGCCAGACAAGAGGTATTACTGCTGGGTCCCATCCTTCACCATGCCAATATATGTCAGTACATTTTCAAAGCCATCAGTTCTGCTGACTGTTTACATATTGTTGAAATGCGCAGATAAAAAAATGGAATAAAAAATAAATAAATAATATCAGGAATACTATAACAACTAAAAGAGATTGTAAACTATGTCATATTATGACGATATAATATTATTGGATGTCTAGTCTAATGCTGTATATTTATTTAGAGGAAAACCCGATTTATATTCGCATTTTCCCTCTTGGCAAGGAATTTCCTTGTAAGTCCTTCCATTAAATATAGAAATGAAAAAGTATCTTTTTTCACAAACAAATTACAAGTATGGTGGCGACGAAAAACAACCTTCTGGATTATTACTGAATCCATAATGAGCAAAGTTCCTTTAGACGGAATTCCGTTTGAAAATAGGGTGCATATTTTTTTTTTTTTTTTTTCTCTCAAAGGACGTGAAAGTTGAATTCAGAATACAAGATTGCTTCTTGATAGCTTTTTTCAAATTGTAAAACTTTGCTATGATATGATGTAAGCATTTAACATTTTTACGATGCCCTTAAAGTACTGTTATGTTCCTTCTGCATGGATGGATGTGTGTCTATGGATATTACCATATTTATAAAATGATATTTCTATCCACGTGGGCACTGTAGAAAAAGGTGTTAAAATGTCCATTAGAACAAAATGGAAATATTTATTAGATTAGTAGATCTAAACATCTAGGTTGAAGCATTAAACAGGACAACATATTTTCCCTTAATTTCAGTTATTTAACGATTGACAACGTTTAATGGCCTCAATGCCATTTCCCAGTCTCAATCTGCAAATGCTATTATTTGTCTCCTTATTTTTTATTCAGAAATTGTACTTAACGATTGGCTTTTGATTTCACCATTTTATGGTATTGTCAAAAAATATTATCAAGAACTAAAAGGATACAGTTCAATCCCTAAACATTCATTGGCCTTTTAGTTCTTGATGTATGTATTCCTTCATTTCTTTCCTATACATACCCAGGACGAACTACTTTTGCATTTGCATCACTGTAGCACGATCTTCTTAAAGAGACATAGAACAGTCTGATTTTAAAAGTAGCATTGTAGTAGAACCCTAGAATGAACTGTTATTTGAACCGATTATTGAGAAGCAGGAACCGGGGACTCTATCATGATTCATATCATGAGCCGCTGAGCCGGATATCCACTGCTTTGTCAATCCGTGGAGGCTCAATGGGGCAGCACAGGTTCGCTAAGATGGCGAAGGATTTTACTTTCCAAGAAGTTCCTCAAAGACTTAAGGCTCGTTCACATTGGCGCATTCGGGGCCGAATATCCGTCGATTCGGCCGAAAATGCTCTAATGTGGACCATTGGGCCAAACGCATACCCTATCCATCAGTTGTCGGTACTTCGCGTGGAGGGTCGAACCAAACAGAGTTAATGGGTCTCTCTCTCTGTTTTTTCTCTGATGAATAATTCTTATTTTTTCAATCTAATTTTATTTTAAATAGTTTGGTTATATTTCATTATATAGAATATGGTAATTTCACGATAACGTAACATGTTTTATCTTAATAGTTTTAATGGCAAAATTAAAAGAAACAGTTATCATAGACTAATATATTTCCATTAACACATCGATTTAACGTTTCTATAAGACGTAGGAGGTACAATTGCAAATGGCTTTCTATGCTTTAGAGAGCTGTCGCTCACTACGAATAAATGATTAAAAAAGAACAATATGAAGAAACTTTTGCTTAAATAGATTCAAGATTAATCATGCGCATTGCTTAATTAACAGATTGCATAATACTGTGGACGCGCCCTTAGGCCCGGTGCACATGGGCGACAAGGCACGCTTGCCGCTAGGCGTAATGTTACGCCGATAGGCAGACATACGTTGGGTATACAGGGGCAGTGCACATGGGCGTTAAGTGACGGCCGGATGTTCCGGATTAGTCCGATAGGCTCAGGAGCTAACGCATGTTTCTCCTCGTATCGGGCGGCTACTCGACGCTTTCGCGTTTCACAAGTACCTTGGTTTCAATGGGGCAGTGCACATGAGCCGCTGCGTTTTTTCCTATCTTCCTCTTTAGTACAGGTTAATTTTAAGTAATATAATTATTAATTTCATTTGTATTACTTATTTAACATGTTATTAGATGTTATGTTATTGTATAACCAATTAAAATTAATCTTTGAAATTATTATAATTAGATTGATGATTTTGTATCAATATCAATATGGACTTAATAAGATATGTAATTTGAGATTTAATCTTTAATATGTTATAACTCATTTTATTTATTTAAGTAATTTAGACGTGTGCAATGGTCAACTGTTTTCTGTAGGATGATTGGTAATCAGGATTTTCTGTCAAATATTCATTATTTGGACAGCCTACATTTGGATCCAAACAAGAGGATCTTCGTCACGGCTAAAATGAAGACAAATATATGAGCAACATGTAAAGGGCCTATGCTAGAAGATGAGGTCAATTAGAGATAGTAACAAGAAGAAGTAATAAAATAACGAAACAAAATCCCAAAGATGGTTTGTTAACATGTTATGGGTACTTATGAAATCTATTAATGATATAAAAGATATTATAAATTTAAGTGTATGAATAATTTACTGATTAACATGCTAAAATAAAATCTTGATCTTGTTGAGTTGAGAGTAATAAACCCACAGGCTGAGGAAAAAATTATCAGGTAGAAGGTGTTATGTGTTAGTTTGCCGACTTCAAGAGCTTTGGGTTTCCCCAAAATATATTTTTTTCATAAATTTGAACTTGTTTCGATCCATCTTGGGAGAGAAACAACACTACACTGACAGTTCTGAGACAAAAGAAACAGGGTTTCAGAGAGGTAAAAAAAAAAAACGAACAAAAAGCTGGGTATCGGAGTGGTAATTTTGAAGTGACGCGTCGTCCTATCTCCCCATGTGCACTGACCCTTTTTTATGAAGGTTTGCGTCTTCCTGGAAAAGCTTCTTATCGTCAAGCGTGCCTTGTCGCCCATGTGCACCGGGCCTTAGGCTGCGTCCACATTAGTGCAAACTGGAGCAAAAACGACTGGCGGATATTCGGCAGGAAGGGGAGGGGGGCAAACGTTCTTGATCAACACGAGCATTGGTCAACTAAGTTCGGCGAGTTCGGTGCGTAACAAACACTCACTAGACATTTAAAACAGATTTTTATATTAATTTTTTTGTTTTTATTTTACTGTGGCGAATAAAAAATTGGTCAGCGCCAGTTTTAATTAAGTACCTATATTTGTTGAATTCAGTAAACGAGAGAAGGAGAAAGCGGTAGTGGTGAAGAAAGTTTTACGGCGACAGAAGTAATGCGTTACTTTTAAAAACGATTGGGCTTGAAACCTGCGAATATTTTAAAAATCTTCACAAGGATGTGTCGGAGGACTTACATCACATATTAAATGGAATAAGAGATTCAAAAGAGAGACATGATACAACGTTTCAAAAATCATCTTTTTTTAGATTTTCATAATAAAATCATAAAACAAGACGCACGTGCTCGAAATCCTGGACTGACATTAAATAAATATGTTTAAAATAAAAATAAAAAAAGCGAAGGAGCTTAGACCTCGTTAGGAAAGGTAAGCACTTGCTCTGTATTCGGATCTCCGCGCTCACCTCCTTCATAAATATTTTAACTATCGATACTGCCCTATGGGTGCATAAGATCGAATCGGGGTGCTATATCGGAACATTATAACTGGCTTTACCAATTTATTTGAAAAAAAATTATTTATTTTTTAAGTTACGTTTAACTCTAGGATTACCAATCGGAGCGCATTAATATTTCTCCACCCTACTAAATTATTAAAATGCCTAATAATAATAAATTACCTTAACTAAATTACTAAATAAAAAATTAAATGTTGTCAGAAAAATATTCAAGATTAATGTAAACGTAAATTAAAATTTGTATGTGATTTGTTGCATTTTATATCCAGAAGGAATAGTTGAGTGAAAAAAACAACAAAAAAACACTTATAGGCTCGCGGATATAATTTAAAATTATTAAACTATAATTTTATAAAGGCAATGATAAGAAATTTCAAACAATTAAAGTTTTTGTTTTCCTTTGATATACCCGAAAACAGAATTTTTGAATATGTAAACTAGTGAAGTATCTTATATATCATGAACAATGAATTTTATAAAACATGGGAATGACATTTATAATCATCTAGAAAAATGACTTTCATTTCCCTCTACATTTTTTCTTTTTTTTTTTTTTACATCGACAGTTTTATAAATATGTAAATATTAAAATCTTACGAAATAATTTTTTTTAAAAAGGCAACATATAATTGCCTATGGAAAAAAAAACATGGATTTTCCTAGTCCTGACCGAAAAAAATAGATTTGGCTACTGGATGCTTACCCCCCGTAAATATCAAAAGAAAATGAAGTGTTGTATCAATAAATCAACTTACACCGCCATCTGTTGGAAATTCATAGAACTACAAATAATCACACTCAATCGTAGTATAGTAAGCATTTAATTTGCAATAAAAGAATTATTGAGGCAATAATCGAGATGAAAACTATCCTATCTTTTAATTTGGACAAAACTGCACACAATGAGCCAAATTGTATAAAGATCGGTTGAGTAATTTCAGATTTTACCATTGACAAACATCGTGACACGAGAATTTTATATGTATAAAGATATGATCTTATGATTTAATTATCAAATAAAAGAGAAAGAAGATACATTTAGTTACCTTAAACCAATAGTTTTTTATTTTTATTTTTATATTATTATTATTATTTATATTATATTATTTTATATTATTTATAATATTATAATATTATAATATTTATAATATTATTATATTATTATATTATATTTATATTATTATTATTTTATTATTATTTTAACACACTTAACACCAAACATACAATTTAACATACCATCTTACGTTACATTCAGGACTGATCACCCTTCTAACAAAGCCAAGGGGGGTACTCTTATTCTCATAAGCTCTTCTTTAAGTCACTATTTTAATTCATCAGAAGCGAATGAGAGTATTCAGTGCACTTCAGTGGTAGTTAAGATGCAAAAATATGAAATCACTTTTGCATCTCTTTATTGCCCTCCTGGTAAAAATTTATCACTTCAAATGTTAAATGGTGTTCTCAATTCATTAGGTCATAGATTTTTGTGTGGTGGGGACTACAACGCTAAAAATCAGGAATGGGGCAGCAGAATAAGCAACCCTAGAGGCAGAACTCTTTACAACGCTGCAATGGGTCTGCATTGTAAATTCTTGTCACCCGATTCGCCAACGTATTGGCCCACCGATGTGAATAGAATTCCAGACATCTTAGATTTCTTTATCACTAAGGGTCTGAACTTACAGTACTGTGACATAAAAAATCTGACTGACTTGTCATCGGATCATTCCCCCTTATTGTTGACGATGAACACAAAGCCTATGAAAGTTCAACGGCCAACTTTAACTAAGGGAAAAACTGATTGGGGTAAGTTCAGGGCCTCAATAGAAAATTGTTTGAACCTCAACACTAACATACGGACACCGGAAGACTTGGATAACGCAGTGCAGCTTCTTACACAGACCATCCAAAACGCTGCCTGGGGCGCTTCCATTTCTAATGACAGGACTGAGAATCGCCAATCCAAAGACAACCTCCCACCACATATACGACATCTTATTGAATTAAAACGTAAAGCCCGCAAAATTTGGCAAAGGACACGTTATCCAACGGACAAACAAAAATTTAATAAATTGGCAAGGAAAGTACATGAAGAAATAAAACGTACAAAGACTGAAAACTTTGATAAATTTCTTGACAGCTTAGCAACTGCTGACAAACCAATTTGGAAGATGACTAAACGCATACTAGGACACCATGAAGTCTCGCATCCTGTTCGTCAGCCTGACGGTTCTTGGGCAAAATCTGATAGCCGAAAAGCCGAAATATTTGCTTGCCATTTGGAGGACACGTTTCGGCCACACTCTGATGTAAGCGACCGACTTACAAACGAACTTGTTTTACACCAACTCAGTACCCCCTTACAAATGTCACTACCACCGAATCCTATCCATCCACATGAAGTACACAATTTTATAAAAAATTTGCCAAATTTTAAAGCCCCCGGTTATGACTTGATTTCAAATTTTATCCTGAAAAACTTACCTTGGAAAGCAATCCTTTTCCTCACTAATATCTTCAACTCTATCTTAAAGATAACATACTTCCCTGCTGTTTGGAAATATTCTGAAGTTATAATGATATTAAAACCTAATAAACCTCCAGATTCCCTAAATTCCTATCGTCCTATTAGTCTCCTTCCCTCCTTCTCCAAATTATTTGAAAAAATTCTTCTTCATCGTCTAAATTCTATTGAAATAATTAACGCTATTCCAAATCATCAGTTTGGCTTTAGAAAAAATCATTCCACCATACAGCAATGTCATCGTTTGGTGGACTACATTTCCAACGCGTTAGAATCGAAAAATTATTGTCCAGGTGTTTTTCTAGATGTTAGTCAAGCCTTTGATAAGGTATGGCACGAAGGATTGCTTTCCAAGCTCAAAATTTTGCTCCCTCCTACCTACTACCTAATATTACTCTCTTACCTTACAGACAGACATTTTACTGTAAAAGTACGCGACGAATTATCAAGCATAAAACGTATTAGAGCAGGAGTTCCACAGGGCAGCGTACTTGGTCCCTTCCTTTTCAATGTGTATACTGCAGACTTACCCGAACACGAACACACTTTACTAGCTACATTTGCAGACGACACAGCACTCCTCACATCCCACAAAAACCCATACGATGCGTGTTCGACTCTCCAAAATCATTTAGATGATATTTCTGCATGGGCAAAAAGATGGAGAGTAAAAATGAACGAACTAAAAAGCGTATTTATAGTTTTTACTCTTAGTCAGGGGCTGTGTCCACAGGTATATTTCAATGATGTTCCCATTCCTACTTCCCAGGAAGTACGATACTTAGGACAAAAGACTGACCTGGAAAACCCACATCACACTAATCAGAAAGCAACTAAACAAACGATATGGACTGTTATCAAGATTACTTGACAGACGCTCTAAATTATCCCTAACCAACAAACTTACAATATACAACATGCTCATTAGACCCATTTGGACATACGGGATAGAGTTATGGGGCACTGCAAAGCCCTCAAATATCCAAAGGATCCAATCCTTTCAATCGAAAGTGTTAAGGAGGATAGTAGATGCACCGTTCTACGTGACTAATGACTTAATACACAAGGACCTTAACATCCAAACAGTAATCGATACAGCCACACTATACTACAACAACCATCAAAGACTAACTTTCAACACGAACCCACTAGCAGAAACACTTAAATCCACCACAAATCCACACAATCCACCCCGACGATTGTTGAGGCGATGGCCTAGGGACTTATTGGTATAACCAACGCCAATGTATCTACCACACATAGGTGTGGATCGCGGATTTGCTCATTGCAAAAATTTTTTTGCAGATAGCAAATTTAAAACATGTGACATAAATAAATAAAAAAAAAAAAAAAAAAATTTTTTATTACTTTCACTTACCTATATATGAAATATATAGTAAGTGGAAGTATTGCGTTCGTGAAAAATTTCGACTTCCGGTTTTCAACGGAAATACACGTTTTGGGACCCCCTGAGTCGAAATAACCAAGTCCCGCGAAATGGTCTGTGTGTGTGTGTGTGTGTGTGTCTGTGTGTGTGTGTGTGTGCGCGTGTGTGTGTGTGTGTGTGTGTGTGTGTGTGTGTGTGTGTGTGTGTGTGTGTGTGTGTGTGTGTGTGTGTGTGTATGTGAACAGACTAGCTCAAAAACTATAAACCGTGGGAACCTGAAATTGGGTATTTAGTGTAGGTATATGCCCGCGATGTGACAGCAAAAATTTCATCAAAATTGCTCAAAGGGAGGGGGTACTTTATTTAATAACTTTTTACGTTTTTTTCGATTTTCTCAAAAACGGCTCTAACGATTTTGATTAAACTGAGTATTTGATCTATTTATATGCCCGAGATATGACTGTAAAAATTTCATCAAAATTGATTGACCGGAGGGGGGACTTTACTTAATAAATTTTGTATCATTTTCACGTGTTTTTTTTATTTACTCAAAAACGGCTTTAACGATTTTGATCAAACTGGGTATATGATGTATGTATATGCCCGAGATACGACTGTAAAAATGTCATCAAAATTGATCAACCGGAGGGGGGACTTTACTTAAAGAATTTTATCTAATGTTTACGTTTTTTTTTATTTTCTCAAAAACGGCTTTGATGATTTTGATGAAACTGGGTATTTGATGTATGTGTATGCCCGCGATGCGACAGCCGAAATTTCATCAATATTGGTGAAACGGAGGGGGTACTTCTTTTAATAAACTTTTTCTTATGTTGTTACGTGTTTTTTTTATTTACTCAACAGCGGCTAATGATTTTTATCAGACTGGATATTTGGTGTATGTATATGCTCACAATGTGACAGACAACATTTCATTAAAATTTGTTAAATGCAGGGGGCTCTTTATTTCATAACTTTTTTTTCCAATTTTTACATTTTTTTGGAATATCTCAAAAACGGCTTTAATGATTTTCATTAAATTAATCATTTTTAATCAAAATGAAGTCATGTTTTTTATATTATTTATAAAAATGGCAATTAAAAAAACATGTCGATTTCTAATGTAAGTAAGTTGGTAAGTGAAAGTTGTGTGTTGCGCGCATCGCACCAGATTTTTTTCCTTCTAACAGTAACCCTGTCAGAAGGGAGTTTATTTTGGTTACTGGACATACCATACATTTCTGTATACAATGTACATAGACCTCTGCAGCATCAACAAAGACACATGTTACATGAGACGTATTTATATTATAGTTTTATACAAATAATATGATTTTTAAAACAATAATAATAAACAAATTTCAATAAAACAAAACAAAGCCTAATGAAACATGACAATAAGAAGCAAATGGTAAAGTGAAGAAAAAAAAATTAGACAAAATAGTAGCGTTCAGCAACTACACAATAAATACCTTTCACGATAAATACACTTTCATATTGACGAACTTACGTACATACACTCATACTTACATATACTGAAAAATATAAACACATATAAACAACATATAAACACATATGTACATATTAAAACATAAAAACATAGATAAGCACTTACATTCTTAACTACATTTAAACATATAACATAAACAGAACATATAATTACATACCAAACTTACAGCAAACACAAACTTGAAATAATAAATAGTTAATAGTTAACCAATAGTTAATGAATAGTAAGTGAAAGTTGTGTAATGCGCGCACAGCACCAATTTTTTTCGTGGATATTTACAAAGCAGTCATCACGATAGCAAGCCTCAGAAACTTATCCACTGTTATTACATTTCACTGTTTCATTTCACTTAGTATTCAGATTACTAATGGCTGTTTCATAGACACTAACAAGGAGTTTAATTACCAAAGTGGGGAGAGTGGATGTGAGGTATTATGTTTAGCAGGGACAACAGAGGCAGGTGTTGTTGGCAGAGAGCGCTGTTAGCTTTGCTCTAAGCTCGTGAGGATCAAGTAGGATTTGCTACAGGATTTTAGTACCTACTGATAAATCTGATATCTACTACCTCTGTCAGTAAAATATTTTCGGTTTTATATATAGCTTATAACTAAATTGATTTATATTTGGTTTTTGGGTGTTTTCGCTCATTTTCTATCGATTTTATAGACATAAACAAAATCTAATGATATAATTGTTAATTGACAGCAACAAGAAAAGAATCAAAATTGTTGGTTGTGACGCAGAGTGCTGTCCAAAAAAGGTTTATTATTATCAGCAAACTATCAGACGCATGTGCAATGCAATTAGTTGCAAAACCTTTGCTTCAGGATACACTGAAATCAGTTTTCAGACATTGAAAATACCGAAACATCTGACAAAAATAAAATAAGTGAAGTTTAAATGATGGTCAGGATTTTCAGTTTGAAACAATTTTTTTCTATTTTCGTAAAACAACGTTTCGATCTAATTTGTGGATTTTCATCTGGGCTAAAAGTGGTAAGGGATAGTTTGCAGGGAAAAAGCATTGGGTTTCCCCATCATAAACCTTTGAAGTCGGCAAACTATCCCTTACCACTACCTCTTACCTTATTTTACCTTCAGTCTTTGTTCCACCTTGACTCAGAAGGTAAATATCAGATTCTATTTTATCTTGCTAACCAGCTACTTATTAAAATATTCATGTATAATGCTTACCATCTTTTATATTATTATCAGCTCTGTAAAATATTAATTTATTGTCAACCTCTAGCATAGATACTCATATATTATAGAGATAGTGGTAAGGGATAGTTTGCCGACTTCAAAGGTTTATGATGAGGAAACCCAATGCTTTTTCCCTGCAAACTATCCCTTACCACTTTTAGCCCTGATGAAGATCCACAAATTAGATCGAAACATAGGCTTTCGAAAAAAAATTGTTTCAAACTGAAAATCCTGACCATCATTTGACCTATCGTATAGATTAACAGTTGACTATCTCTCACCTCTAAAATAACGTCTTAACTTACGTATAGTTTTAACTAAATTGATTTATATTTGGGTATTGGGTGATGTCGCTCATTTTCTACCGATTTTATATACTTAAAAAAACTTTAATGATATACAGCATATTCAACAAGAAAAGTATAAAAATTATTGGCAGTGCTCTCCTGCTTAACAAATCTGCTAAACAAGATTTGTTAAAAGTCCCTTTATGCTACTTAGGCTAATAGGTAGACACTACAGTAGGAGTCCTAAATTTGTCCTATTAAGTTAGAATTAGGATAGGGATCTTGAGTTGGATAAAACTTCACACAATGACGCAAATTTTATAAAGATCTGTTGAGTTGTTTCTGATTTTACCTCTGAGAAACATCTTGACACGAGAATTACATATATATTTGATTTTTCCCTTTTATTTGATTACTAGCTAGGGTGCCCGGCTTCGCTCCGGTAGTAGTGTGGCAGTTTTAATAACAGAAAAACTTTAAAATTAAAGGAAATATAGAACAAAATTAGCACTTCCTTGAAAATTTTAACATTATATCAATATTAAGATTCGAGATCTGCAGTGTCCGCCCAAATAAGGAACCCTATATACTTTATAGGGTGATGAAAATGGTGGATGAACAATTCATTTTGCTGCAACTTTGTCGAGTCATGCATCGTTTTTGATGGTTTCTGTGATTATGAATCCTTTAAGCCCATTCCAAGCAGTCAGCAGATAATAAGTTATTAGATTATTAGTTAAAACAACTATATTTGAAGTACAACTTAAGCGCCGACTACTGTGATGGTCCCATTAGATCCAGAAGTATAGAAAATACCGAAGATTCATAGAAACATTTTTTGTAAGACCTTTCTTCCAGTTCAACCTCCCTTAATATATCCCCCCCACCCTAATTTGACCGAACTCTGCACTTCTCCAATCTTACTACTGTTACTAAGTGAAAACCAAAATATCATGAGGGCACAATTTTTTTATCATATTTCTTTTTATCCTGAACTATGAGCGGTGATAAACTCTTATTGAAAAAATTGTATTATTGGAGTCAATTCATCATTTTGTCAACTGGAATGCTCATCATACATAGTAATAAAACCATTTTTCATAATTACATACCATAAGAACACTTCAAACTTGTTATTTTCGGTTTATAATCAGTCTATTCAGCTCTTCTTTTTTTGTTTTATGTCTGTTTTTATTCGCTCTCTCATATTGCATTAAATTTACTTAAGTATATGTTAGATATTGATTAAATGTAATGTGTTTATCAATTAATCTTCTTATGAGAAAATTAATTTTGTAAAGTATCCAGTCGGTTTTCCAATTGATTGCAGATATGTAAAATCATTAATTTATTTTAAAAGAAAAGGTGAAACTAATTATTTTCGCTTGATTTTTAAGTGATTTAAAAAGAACAGCTGACAAAATATATAACCTTTACAAATATAACGGAATGAATGAACAATAAACATTGAGTGAAACACACCCTAGCGCTTCCTGGTGGTCTGCAGCTCGAACTAAATTTTTCATTCATAAACTCATATCTCATCCTCAGGTAGGCTAATTACATGTTGCGAGAGGCTTAAAATTCCAGTCTTTTTCTCTTCAATTTCACACCCTTAAGAGAAAAACTGAAACCTTCTTCTCCGTTAGGGGACATACAGTTACACGCTGACATAAATCTCTTAATCGTATGTGGAGTCGTTTCTGAGCCTTTTAGGCACGCACATTGTATACTTCACTTTATAATATATATTGATTAAATCATAAGTTCAAATCTTTATATATATATATAAAAATCTCGTGTCACATGTTTGTCCGGAGTAAAATCAGAAACTACTCAACCGATCTTCATACAATGTGGCTCATTGTATGTAGTTTTGTCCTACTTGAAAGATAGGATAGTTTTCATCTCGATTATTGGCCTCAATCTTTCTTTTATTGCGAATTAAGAGCGTATTATACTACAATTGAGTGCGATTATTTGTAAGTTATTCAAATATCCAACATAGGGTGGTGTAAGTTGATTTATTGACACAGCACTTAATTATTATCGATATTTAAGGTGTGTAAGCATCCAGTAGCCAAATATATTTTTTCTGACTCGGACTAGGAAAATCCGCGTTTTTCACGTAGGCAATTATGATTCGGCTTTTCACGTGTGGGGAAAAGATCGAATCTATTTGTTTTAGCAAAAGACAGGTTAACCAAAATCATAGTGCACCTATTTGTATAGCCTCCTGATACGATATCTCACATCATCATATGTTATTCGCTGTTATAAAAGTATCCGAAAAATAAAAACGTTTTTATTCCCACGGGGTTCCCTCGAGACAAGAAGTAATAACATGGTTGTGTCAGTCTCGGGTAAGCCAGCGGTGCATGAACTGTGCTCTGTGGGGGTCTGCCGTGTAACTGTAACTGACGGGTTTTTAAGTATATATATATATATATATATATATATATATATATATATATATATATATATATACAATATATTATTATTTTATTTTATACTAGCAGACCCGGCCACGCGTTGCTGTGGCTCAGTAGTTATATCCTAATATTTTTAAACAAATACAGTAATACCAATATTCATTGATAAAGATGAAAACCTTTCAGCTAATCAAAATCCAACGTGATTGAGAATAGAGCATTACACCATTTAAAAGTATTTGGTAAAGAATATAGGAAAGTTAAAGTTTTTATTTTTTACATCTCATATTTCAATGTAGTTTGATTAAAAAGGAGCTGATTGTGTTTACGACTCACAGAGCTGCCAACACTATCCCCCTTTTTTTATGGATCGGTATAAACTAACTCGAAATGGCTATATTTTTCCACTAATTTTAAAAAGGATGACTGAAGTAAGGTTTGGTAACCTCAGCCATTGATCTATTGATTATTGGCCTAACACTACTTCAACTTGGTATTGTTAGTTTAACAACGGGTTTAATTTTGCTCAGGGTCATGCCAATCTTGGTTAACGCGTCATATATGTCCTTTTGATAGGCGTTTTTCTCAATTTCTTTGAGACCTCGATTCCCCAACCCTTCGGCTAATAAGTGTTCGGTAGGAGGGTGGTGTGTTGAAGCTTTTAATTTAGCAATATATTTGAGTGATAATAAATCTCTTCTTAAAGAGTTTTTTACATAATACAATTATGAATTTTTATTTATTCAAGTACTAATTTGTTCAAATGTTTTGGGTTAACCTGTTTTTTTAACACAAACCAAAGATTTGATGGTTTCCACACACGTGAGCAGGCGATACCCATTTCCCAAGTGAGTTATGCGATTGCCCAAGGGAAAAACACGGATTTTCAAAGTCCAAGTGGACATTGTTTGCCCTTGGGATTTGTTTATGGTCATGGCAAAAGCCAAACGAATAGGATATTGAAGCCTTTTAAATTTTATTGAAAATTCTGTCGGTTCCAGGGGGATAGGTGGCAACAGGACGATATCTCCTGTAAACCTTCCAGGCAACATTTTTCCTTCAATAACATTTCCTGTGATCCTTTTAATGACCAAACGTGTACCGTTGCACAATTGAGGTGGATTTAAGTTACGAAGAAGAATGAACGGTGAGCCAATCTTCAACTGGAGATTGTTTGGGTGTATATCCAGGGAATTAAAAAAATCAGATGGGAAATTTACGGCTTCGTTTACATCTAGAACATTGTCAATTGATTTTGGACGTTTATTTCATCGAAATCAACATTTTTTGCTGCCAAAATAGCACGACTACCCAGCCAATTATAGTCCAAATAATTGTTCAAAATATCAGGAAAGACACTTTATATTTCGTAGACAGTTCATTTTTCGTCTCTACAACAGTTCAGAAATTCTCTGGTAATTTGATAAATTTTGAATTTCGATGCAGCTCTATTTCACCGTTTGCAATATACAGCAATTGTTTAGAAAATATATCTGCCGATGGATCATTTTGCAGTAGTACTCTCATATTTATGGCGGATAAATCTGAAACTTGAAGTTACCCAAATAAGAATTATTCCTGTTCAGTAGAGGTGTAATAATCATTAAATGTAAAATTTAAAAAATGCCGCAATTAGTAATCCTTTCTTAATCAACGATCATTTAAAGATAAGTAAAAAATTGTATTCTGGTAAAATTAACAACGAAATATCATTCCCAATAATAGCCTACTTTAAATTAAAGAAAGGATTAAAATCTTCGCTAACATTTCTTAAATTTTACATTTAAAGATAATTACAACTATGCTGAACAGGAAGTAACATCCTCTATTCGATTGAGATTAAATTTTCTCAACTTTAAATTATTGTTGATAAAGGAGGAATTACAAATCTTCACTGACATTTTTTAAATTTTACATTTTAGATCTCGGGATAAAAATGATAAAAAGGTTTAGTAAAATAAAAAACACTGTATTTAAATAATAATAACAAAACGAATAATGAAAATAAAGAAACTGCTGTTAAATAAATCAACTGAAAATATAATTAAAGTCTTAATTATGCAGTTCTTTAGCAAATCA
Organism: Aelia acuminata; assembly: GCA_911387785.2. NCBI lineage: Eukaryota > Metazoa > Arthropoda > Insecta > Hemiptera > Pentatomidae > Aelia > Aelia acuminata. Next base: position 13,808,704 of record OU426981.1, read on the forward strand.
CAAAGTATCCCACAACACTTAATCAAAACACTCTTTTTGGGAGGGAGTTTTTTCGACTGGTTACCCGCAGTGTAGCCAATTGACTAATTTTCACTAATTTTTGGCAACACTGACTCCCCAAGTCAGGTTTCTATTACATAGGTTACACCTATGACAGTAGGTGCTGTTACAACATTTATAGAGTATTATTTCAAATAATAGCCTAATTAAAATTATTAAAATGTATTTACTTTACTAAAAGTTGATATCAGCGTGGGCCACACCAAAGCGTTTCAGCTCTTAGCTAGTGATTTAATTTAAATACAAATAAAAAAGGAAAATGAAGAAAAAGTACCTACACATTTGAGAATTTATTGTAACCTTTTCTTGATTTATTTATTCTTTAATGAAAATTAACAATAAATACAAATTTGTATTACTATTTGTCTGTGGAAAATAATAATATAGGAACAAATAACTGCACTCACATAACGCAATACAAAATTATAATAATGATAACCTGTATTACAATAGCATGCTTAAAAACATTATGAAATCGACATATGACGCCATATTAATAAATCGAAACACGACCTACTGTATTTGCAATAATTCGCTGTATAAGAATTATTTTTATCACTAATCAAGTTAAAAACTATCCGGTCCGTTAAGTTGGCCAAAACTATATACATTGAGCCAAATTTCATTAAAATCGGTTGAGTAGTTTCTGAGAAATAGAGAGACAAACATCGGGACACGAGATTTTTATATATATAAGGATGGAAAGGCGGCTAAACATCATTTTTTTTGTGTTTTTTTCTTTATCCTGATGAGAATTTATTCGATTGTAAGGAAAATGGAATATTTTTAAGAGCTGTGAATATCGATGAAGTAAATTTGCATTTAATTAATTTGAGGGCACGAAGTAGGCGGGCCCAGAGCTTTACCTCTTCTAAATTTTATAATAAACATTCGAGCAAACATCTCCTCTCCAATATTTAATTTTGAATAATAATTATACACACACACACACACACACACACACACACACACACACACACATATATATATATATATATAGCCATTGTAAAGGCTGGAATTATTATATGAGGAAAAATAAGAATATTTATTGAACTATCCTTTCTAAGGTTTAAATCAACAAATCATATATTGGGTTGGGGAAAAAGTAATTTCGGTTCATCCCAATAGTCGCTTATCAAAGTCACTTATCGCTTGTAATACTTATTTGAGTGAAGCCATACGAAACCACGTTTGAAAGGTCACTGTCCATAGAATATTCCATACATCAACACAGTATCATTTATTTAGGGTCTGACCACACATGTCCGCACCGGATCCACACCGCAGCATTAATATAGGTTATGTTCAAAATATGAGGGCCGGGATGGCCGAGTGGACACGATTCACGACTTCGAAGGCGGCCGTACCTGGCCGGACGACCAACACCGACCGCCCTCCTATCATGAAGGCAAGGAAGGAGAGGAAGGGGACAGAACCTGCTAACCAGCCTGACCCCAACAAACACTCATGACCTGTACAGGTCGGCGTTTGGTGGTCCCAGTAACCACGACCACCACGTCTACACCAGGCACCCCTAGGGGTCCTGGCACCACCCAACGACGACGAGATCGTCGTCCCCGTGGTACCATTTGGGATCACCGCCTTAAATCCCGAATGGATAGCGGGCCGGACAGGGAGTTTTTGACTAAGCCTGTCCTCCGGATTCTCCTACTTAGGGCATGATGGCGAGGGCTTACCACCATGGCCTAAGGAGGACTGGTCCCGTGCCAGCGCCTCTGTCGTTCGCGAGTTGTAAACAACTCCCCAGGGGGCACCACAAGGAGGTGACAGTAGGCGTTGCAGGGGATCGGGCAAGCGGGGAACAACAGACAGTGAGTGGGGCACTATAGCCTGATGTTCCCACATGAGGGTAGGAAGACTCCCGCACCCGTCTTCCGCCTCAGCCCTTATTCGAGTTATTGAATAATTGAGTTATTCGAAAAATTGGAAAAAAAAGTTATAAAATAAAGAGCCCCCTGCGTTTGACAAATTTTGATGAAATTTGCTTGATGGCTTGAATGAAGGCTGTCACATCTTGAGCATATACATACACCAAATATCAAGTATTATCAAAATCATTATCTCAACGCTGTAAATAAAAAAAAAACACGTGAACATAAGAAAAAGTTTATTAAATAAAGTACCCCCTCCTTTCACCAATTTTGATGAAATTTCGGCTGTTGCATCGCGGGCATATACATACATCAAATACCCAGTTTCATCAAAACCATTAAAGCCGTTTTTGAGTAAATAAAAAAAACACATGAAAATGGGACAACATTTATTAAGTAAAGTGCCCCCTCCAATTAATCAATTTTGATGAAATTTTGACTGTCATATCGCGGGGACATACACACATCAAATATCAAGTTTAATGGAAATCGTTAGAGCCGTTTTTGAGAAAATCGAAAAAAAAAACGTAAAAATCTGGTGCGTGCTCGCAACACACAACTTTTACTTAGATTAGAAACTAATGCGTTTTGTTAATTGCCACTTCTGAAATGAACAGAATGGCTTTAATTATGAACAATGGTCTGTCATTAAAGGCGTACTCCGCATGCGTGGGCTCAACGAGTTTTAAGAGTTGACTGAATATTTTTCTTTTTTTACTCCTCATATACATATACATACATCAAGTACCCAGTTTGATCAAAATCGTTAAAGCCGTTTTTGAGTAATTAAAAAAAACAAGTGCAAATGATACAAAATTTATTAAGTAAAGTCCCCCCTCCGGTTTATCAATTTTGATGAAATTTTTACAGTCATATCTCGGGCATATAAATACATTAAATACCCAGTTTGATCAAAATCGTTACAGCCGTTTTTGAGTAAATAAAAAAAACACATGATAATGGGACAACATTTATTAAGTAAAGTGCCCCCTCCAATTAATCAATTTTGACTGTCATATCGCGGGGACATACACACATCAAATATCAAGTTTAATCGAAATCGTTAGAGCCTCCCTCCCTTAGAGCAATTTTGATGAAATTTTTACTGTCACATCGCGGGCATATACCTAAACTAAATACCAAATTTCAGCTTCGCACGGTTTATCGTTTTTGAGCTAGTCTGTTCACACACACAGACCATTTCGCGGAACTTGGTCATTTGGACTCAGGGGACCCCAAAACGTGTATTTCCGTTGAAAACCGGAAGTCGAAATTTTTCACGATCGCAATACTTCCACTTACTATATATTTCATATATAGGTAAGTGAAAGTAAAAAAAAAATTAGACAAAATTATTTAAATAAAGTACCCCCTCCGTTTGGCCAATTTTAATGAAATGTTTGCTGTCACATCGCGGGCATATTCTTACACTAAATACCCAATTTGAGGTTCATACGATTAATAGTTTTTGAGCTAGTCTGTACACACACACACACACACACACACAGACCATTTCGCGGGACTTGGTTATTTGGACTCAGGAGACCCCAAAACGTGTATTTCCGTTGAAAACCGAAAATCGAAAATTTTCACGATCTCAATACTTCCACTTACTATATATTTCATATATAGGTAAGTGAAAGTAAAAAAAAAATTAGACAAAATTATTTAAATAAAGTACCCCCTCCGTTTGGCCAATTTTAATGAAATGTTTGCTGTCACATCGCGGGCATATTCTTACACTAAATACCCAATTTGAGGTTCATACGATTAATAGTTTTTGAGCTAGTCTGTACAAACACACACACAGACCATTTCGCGGGACTTGGTTATTTGGACTCAGGAGACCCCAAAACGTGTATTTCCGTTGAAAACCGAAAATCGAAAATTTTCACGATCGCAATACTTCCACTTACTATATATTTCATATATAGGTAAGTGAAAGTAAAAATCTACAATTTAAACACATCTATTCTTTACTTCAACCCTCACCTATGCCCATGACGCACTAAATACGCTCTAGAGGATACTATATATACGGTGTGTGCTTTAATTAAGAGATATTTAAGTAGGTTAGTGTGCGAATGCCTCGCGAGGGTCAGCTAGTTTTACTAGAATAAAATTATTTTAAACTGACATTTGGTGTTACGACGTTGCCGTTAGGTCATCGTAATTCAATTTTCAACCAGATGAGGAGACCTAGAGCTCATGTTCTTGAAGAATATTTTCTAGAGGACATATTTTGCATGAGGAAAGAGGAATCGGGGTCCGAATATTCCTTCGAGTAATTGGTAACGTGACTACTCCAGCTCACAGAAACCCGATATCGTCATTAGGTTCCCTCCAGATCTGTTTGGTACAAACCCATTTCTTCGAAACGTTTACTGTTCCGTAATTTTATCGTTTACTGTACGGAATCTTACCGTATAGGAAAAAAGAAATATATATTTGTTATGAAATTCAATGTGTCCAACTGAAAACCGAATTCGGGTTGCAGAACTGGAGCCGAAATCGAAAATTATTTAGGTGTGTATACAATTCGTGTAAGTTTGTAACAGAAATAATATCAATGCAAGCTTATAAAATGCCATTGATTGAAGTCAATTATTCATACGATATGTGAGATTGGTATAGAAGAGAGACAATTGTACTAGTTAGATTTTTTCTTTTTCTTTTTCGGTTGGCGCATCAGGCCTAATGAGACCTTTCGCCGCGCAGTGTGGTCTTCTTACAGACATTTGTGTTGCTTGCGGGAGCACAGACAGCCTGGAGGGGGTAGTCCAAACCTCACATTGCTGCAAGCCATGGTCACCATGGTGCAGCTGCTGATTGCCCATAGCTCCAGAACCAATCCCATTGGAGCCAATTTGGCAGTGTCCTTCCCACCGATGGCGTCAGCTCTCTCGGGTTCAAGGACAGTGACAAACTGGTCTAGGTCCAAGGATAAGGTAGCTCAGAGTCAGCAGGCCCTGAGGGCCTATATTTCTTTCCTTGAAGCATACCGTCCCTGAACCAAACCTCCGGGCGGTTACTGACATCCTGGAAAACCACACCACGATTCTCTATGACATACACGGGGAAGGTTCATCACTCCTACGCCGGTCGGTGTGAGTCACCTCCAGTAGACTGACGGGCCTCACATACCCGGGGGTGGGGGTAGACTTGGACTGCGTGGCTTTCATTGGTGGGCGGTCACCCGAATGGAGCGGTCACCCATCCAAGTCCTAACCACGATGGACGTTGTTTAACTTGGATTACCTATTGTCCACTCGGCCATCCCGGAATCCACACATATATATATAATATAATATAAAACGGATTTTTATAATCAATGTAAATTTGTAACAGAAATAACATCAATGCAAGCTTATAGAATGCCATTGATTGAAATCAATTACTCATACAATATGTGAGTACGTATACGTATACTTCTATGCATAGAAGAGAGGCAAGACCAGTGTACTAGTTAGATTATAGGATCGAATCCCGGCCCCTGTTTACGGCTAGTCCCTGCGGGAAGTTAGACCCCCTTAACTAGTGAGTATATAAAAGTTTAAACATAATTGAAATAACAGGTTGGTAATAATAACAGTTCATTTAGTACATCTAAATAAGTGATATAAGCCGACAATAAAATAAATAACCGGAAAAAAATCCGACCGAAGACGAAATGGTCCAAGCATGCCACTGAATAGTCGAGTTGTAGAACGTTTTCTAGGTTATATTACGAATAGGGATCGTTAGAGACGGTTTATATCAATTAAAAAAGTTTAGTGACGTTTAATTTTTTTCCAGTAATAAAAAATATATGCTGATTCAAGAAGTTGACAATTTTTGACCCAACGAAAGATTGGGCGCTTCTAAGGCTAATCGGACGATGCTACAGTGGGAGTCCTAAATTTTGCATATCCAGGTATAATTAGGATAGGGATCTTTAGCGAGTAGCTGACATCGTACATCCTATCTAAGGGACGGCATAGCTAAGGATTTTTTACTCCCTTTAAAAAATCCTAGGGCCACCACGGGCCTCGAACTCGCGACCTTTAGTATTGTAGGTTGTCATGATAACCACTACACCACAAGTGACCCCAGGAAATTATTTGTACAATGCATGGAATCTAAGATATCCTAACTAGAAAAAAATAGAGTTCTTTTTAACATAAATTTTGTATGTTTATTTTATTTTTATGAAGAATCGACCACGCATATTTTTATTTTAATATTTCTAGTGCTTTATAAATTGGAGGCCTTTATTATGGAGTAAATTATTTGAATGAGTTTAATTATTGTGAATAAATAAAATATTCAATATAATAATAATAATAATAATAATAATATATTTTATTTGTTTTTAGGGTAGTTCCCTATACAAATAGAAGTTGGTCTTTTGACCTCACAATAATGTTTGTTATATTATAGTTTAGATAATAACTTTTTATTCAATGAATACAGTTATCTACATGAACATATTATGTTCATAATAATATGTATATGCACATGCAAACAATAATATGAATATTATAATTTTAACCAAAAGAAATTGTTTTACAATGCCAATATAAATTTTAAGAACCTATGTTAAGAACTTTAAGTAAAATCCCCAATACGATAAAATCATTAGGTATATATTTGCAGCTATGTTATTACCATCATTAATTCCCTTAATACTCTTAAACAAATAAACAGCTAAATATAAGGCATTTAACATCGTTCATACATAAGATAATAACAATTTACTTAACATAACAACAATTTACATAGATCATCAATCAGCTCAATTAAAAAAAAAAAAAAAAATAATTACGCCAAAAATCATAAAAATGTGAATAAATAACTATTTACTAACAAATGCTAAATAAAATAAAAAAAGACTAAATCTAACATAATTCTAATGCGTTAACTCATCTATAAACTTTCTTATTAACAGGCATGAGGTAACATAGTAATAGAGTTTATTCAAATGGACTACGTCCTTTATAATTAGCAAACCATTTAAATTCTCAAAATCATCCAAACTTTTATCAATGTAATCACATGTATATTTTTTTCTCAAATTATTTTAAGTCGGGCAGTCTAAGAGTAGATGTTTTAAGTTTTCCGGCTGTAAACTGTTACACTGCGAACAAATATTATTAATAGAGAAGGTGTACCTGCGGCCTTTAAATATTAAAGATAAATGCTGTGGACAGCCAAGCCTCAGTTGGCTTATTATACGCTTTTTCCGTATTGAAACATTGTATGTCAGGTACATCTCCCATCTCTTATAAATAAAATATTCAATGTTCTCTTAGAAAATTTATTGCGCCTAAACTGATTTAAACTTAAAAATGGCTTTCAAATTTTTAAGATTTTTTAATTTCTGAAGCAAACGAAAAATTTTGAATAATGAATGTTTTTAGTTTAATTTGCACAGAAAATTAAACACAGGAGTTAAGCTAAGATGACTTATCATGGCTAAATTAAAAAAAAAAAAAATAGTAATAATGAAATAAAGTCTAATCAATATTGAAGGCGCCATATTCTTTGCCAGCCAGGAACGATTAGTGAAGTTTTGATAATAATTGATCCAGAAGGCTTAGGAATTAAGTTGGAGCTAATTTAGTTGGCACAGGTCCAAGATCTGCTAAGCAATGGCCTCCCTCAAAGCATTAGTTAGCAGGAAGTTGCTTCGCCTGTTTGCAAACTTGAGGAGTGCCTTCCTTTCTTCCATCCTGTTTGGGAATGTAGTGCAGCCGCTTTTCCGGGTATCTGACCTCTTCCGGAGGTAAGGCATCCTTATCCCTATGGAAGGAAAGTTCTCTAACGAAGGTTTTGGAAGTAAGCAAATAAAATGAGTTGGTTTAGATTTTATTTGCTGATTTAAACAAAACTTGGTGGTGACCGAATTCTTGAAAGTATAATAAGCACAGGGCCGACTGGGAAGCTTCCGAGGGATAGGCCGAGACGGAGGTGGGAGGATTGCCTGAAGGTAGATCTGTCAAAGTTGGGTCTAGACGACGGTCGCTGAGGAAAGGTGTGCAGGGGGCGCGATTTGGTGTCGGCATCGAACCTTCGGGTTCGTTAAGCCTTTATTATTATTATTATTATTATTATATATCTTGTTTCAATGTTAATTAACTATCGTCCCCTAAAACCACACGAGCGAAATCATCAGTTTTATTCATTTTTTTTTTTAATTTATATTTACATCTGTTATTAGTCAGAGACTATACAGAGGGAGTTGGCATATTTATAACATAAGCATAAAATAAACTAAAGTAACAGCCTTATCTACAAAGCCCAAAAAAAATATATTAAAAATGAAAATAAATAAATATCAATTAATAAATAAACAAAAGAACATCATTATAACATACATACATAATTACAATAATAACTTAACTATGAACTTAACTAAAAATCAATACAATAATAATCCTCCCACTAAGGATAGATTTAATTATAAACCTTAAAAATAGATACAAAAACAAAACAAAAAAATATTTTGTAATTGTTAACTAATAGAATCTATTTTCTGTCCTCAACTAGCTTAATAAAAAATATATAAAAATCATTCAATTTATTTAAATCCTTCGGCTCCGAGAAACTAAGTGAATCTGCTAATTGCTGTTCCTCACCAGCAAACTCTGATAAATATTTGTTCAAATATTTTATTCTGAATACTATGTTAAAGGGACAGATTAAAATACTGTCCGCTAAATTATCAGGCTCATTCAAAGCACATAGCTTACAGGACCACTTTTATCAATATTCCAACATCAATCTTAGATTTAAAAGGACAAAAGTTTTCGCGGTTTTTGTAGATTAAGAGCATTTGATTCCATAAATCACGATAAGTTATGGTATAAAATATACAGTATGGGCTTCAGCCGCAGGTTTCTAAATATAGTGGGTAATCTTTACCACAACGCTTCAATAGTAATTTCTGGAGAGATTCATATTACCGAAGGGGTCCTACAAGGAGAAATTTTGAATCCTCTTCTTTTTTTCCTGTACATCTCAGATGTGCAGCGGGGTTGTTTGCGGGGGTGTTCAGGGATCTTAACTCCCTTGGCCTCACTTTTATTAATATTTAATTATAATATTGTGAAATAGAGCGTAATATATTCCCGGGATGATCAGGAAATCAGCCGAACCACTTATCATTTTATAAATAACCTGAGAGCAACGTTGTCGACATCCCGGACTGACCTTATTTCTTTTAGGTATTTTCTTGGAAAAAAAAAAAAAAAAAAAGTGCGGTAGAGCTTAGACCTCGTTAGGAAAGGTAAGTAGCTGCTCTGTATTCGGATCCCCCCCTCTCACCTGCTTCATAAATATTTTACCTATCGATACTGCCCTAGGGACGCTATATCGATACGGGTTGCATATCGAAAAGGTATCATTGGCTTTCCAAGGTGAAAAATTTAAAAATAAAAAATTATTTTCTAAGTTTCATTTAATCCCGGGAATACCAAGGGGGGCTCTTGGAGCACATTAATATTTGTCCACACTGTTTCGCGCCTAAATTGTAAAATGAAATATCTGAAAAAAATAATAGTTGTCATAAAAAAATTCAAGATCAATTTAAACGTGAATTAAAATTTTCATGTAACATTTTATATTCAGAAGTAATACTTGAGTGAAAAAAAAAACCAATTGTGGGCTAACGGATATAATTTAAAATTACTCAGGTCTACAGTGGCTTTTGTGTCGAGAGTTTTGTAGGTGATTGTGAGTATACCAGGTGTGTGTAAATATGAAACCGGAATTCGCCAATGATAGGAGTTAGCAGTCAATATAATCTTCTAACTAATCCGTCAGTGGCGTTGAACATGTCGACTTTTGTGCCAACAAATCAATATTTTCCGTTTCCTTCTAAAAACGATGATTCGGAAGCGTTTTTTGGACAATTATTACATGTACCGTCTCCATTTGTTTGAAAGGCATGGAAAAGATCCAGGAGGTCGGCAAATGGGTACCTCACCAACTGAATGACAGGCAGCAGGAAGCTCGAAAAGATCATGGCAAATGCTGCTCGCCAGGTACAGAAAAAAAGTCATTTCTTCATCAAATTGTGACTGGTGATGAAAAGTGAATTTACTTCGAGAATCCTAAGCGTAAAAAATCCTGGGTAACTTCTGGTGAACCATGGGCATTGCTTGGGGAGGAAGAAAATGCTCTGTGTTTGGTGTGATCAGATGGGTGGTACCTACTATGAGCTGCTTAAACCTGGGGAAACTGTTAATACGGAACGCTACCTACAACAGATGATAAATTTGAATAAAAATGTTCGCCAAAAAGTCCCAAATATCAAGAAAGGACACACAAAGTGATCTTGCTCCATGACAATGCCCATCACATTCGGCTAAACGGAGCAAGGAAACGATCCAAGTGGTTGGTAAATTCTTCCGCATGCGACTTATTCACCAGATTTGGCTCCATCCGATTACCACCTATTTGCATCGATGGGACACGCACTAGCTGAGCAGCGCTTCACTTCTTATGAAAATGTACGAAATTGGTTAAGTGATTGGTTTGACTCAGAAGAGGAAGCATTATTTTGGCGGGGAATCCACAAATTGCCTGAATGATGGGAAAAATGCATAGACAGCGAAGGACAGTACTTCGAATAAAAAAATATGCATAATTTTTACACAATCAACTCTTATTTCTATTTGAAAAATTCCGGTTTCATATTTACACACCTGGTAATTGGTGCCCTGAATTCAAATTTGCCAACAGTTCTACTCTATCAACTGTAGTTGTTGAGATATAAATGGCGTGACTTACCTCTTAAAACATAATTACTCGAGTAGATATGCAGGTTAATAGCAGATGGAAAAAACGAAGATATTAAAATTCTTTACATAAACATTTTTTTTTTTTATCTCTTCATACGTTGATTCGCACCTGTCAGCGATCGGCGACAATCAGTGAATTCGTGGTGTGCATCAACGCATTAAAACGTATGGCATTAAGACATGAAAGAAGGAAGGTGCTCAGCAGCATCTCTTTCCGGGCTTGTCACTAATTCAGGTGAGGAGGTCTCTCATCCAGCTTCATTTCAGCAGCCTTCCAACAGGCATATCAGCCGCGGCCATGCGTTTTATCAATCTGTCGTTGTGTCCTTCCAATTTAACAAAAAAGCGTGAGTAAAGCGTTCGTATTTGTTGTTGGATAGTCGGTTGTTGTAAGTCTGTATGTAGAGTTTGGTTACTTACGTATCTGGGAGCGTCCGTAATTAGTCTCAAAATTTTTGATTGGAAAGTTTGCAATTTTTGTAAGTGCGCCTTTTTAGCTGAGCCGAAAATTTGTGAGGCTTATGTCCAAATGGGTATAAGTAAGTAGGTGTATGTATTCAGTTTTTGTCTGATTTTCAATTTAGAAGATTTTGAAAAAAGTGAGTAAAGTGTTTTTTGCATTTTGACATGTGGGCCCCAAGTCATCCTTCTGTCGAACAGAAGTCCAAGGTAACGTATATAAACATTTTAAATCTATTAAAACCATATAAACACTCATATTATTTACATAATCACGTTGTAACTAAACCAATTACATTCCAAAGAGACTCTATTTCACACTTCGTATGCTTCTTTTGCGTGACTTTCTTAAATGTTTCTTCAAACAGTCTCTTTTTAGTTTCCAGTAGTAATCTGCCATCATGTGGGTATCCCGTGATCCAGTTGAGCATTTTAAAAGTATACCTTAACAAAAAGTAATTGAAATGATTTGCCGGTGGGTAAAATCATACTAAAACGCGTTGTTACAAATTATTATTAGAAGTTATAATATTTTAATTCTTACAAACAGTTTTATACAGCTAGCTAATAGTTTAATATTCTAAAATAAGGAGAAAGGCGTGCTAAAACAATTCATTTACACATCTATTTCGGATTATCTATATTATAGTTTCCGCATTCACTTTGGCTGCCCTTCTTGTGTAAGGGACTATGATATTATTCTCCCATTCTTGTGGTAAACACTTAAGAGTCCCAAACTCTTTGAAAAAGATTTTTATTTACTCAAAAACAATTATATTGTAATTATTTTGATCAAACTGGGTATTGGATATATGTATATGCCCGCGATGTGACAGCCAAAGTTGTATTAACCATATTATGAAGATGAAAACTTTTATTTATTAATAAAAATATTTGTTTTACTTTAGAGAGTAAATATGTGAGCTTAAATTTTTTAAAGCATCGAAGGTGTGCAAAAATATGGTATAAGATAATAGTCCAACTTTACAAGACGTAAATGCACCTATCGATTCACCTTCACGATATATTTGTAAAAAGCATATCGCTGTAAAAAACAACCAACCAGTAAAAAAATTGGACTATTGATGAAATTAGGCCCCTTAAAAAAAGAAATAAGCAATAATGATTCGAAAAGTACCGAGAACTTCCAAATTTTGCTATACAGATACTCTATAACTTATGGAGATATACAAATGAAGAGTCCACGGAAGAAAGGGGAAGAGTCAATTTTTTTCCGAATTGTAGTTATATACACGTAATTGTTCGTCTAGTTGAGTAGAATATGTTGGTGAATAGAAATAGTCAGAAAAAATAACAGTCTATAATAACAAGCAATGGAAAGAACCACGTACTCGGAAGAAAGGGGGAGTGTCCACGCGGAAAAACCTAGAATGGGGGAGAGTCATGTTAGAAGGTCAAATTGCGTTTGCATAAGTTTTCATGTTTATTCCTCTCGATCCTTACCCTCTCGATCCCCCCAAGAAACTATAGAGGTATGCTGAAGCTAAGAAAGTAGAGCTCATAGAGAGATCTGATTGGGTTATTAGAATCAGCGCCCCAGACATAGTTAAAATTATTTATAAGATTCTAGGCACCAAAAAAAACAAAAAAAAAAAAACATTTCTCTAGAGCTATGTTGTTAAACCTAACTTAATTTTATAAAGGATGGAGGTGTAGTGGCTCTTTGGTCAATTAAGACTGTCCTACCTCTTTGGGCTCCTGACTGGGTAGCAACAGAGAGGTTTCTGCCTGTTCTGCACTGCATGTTAATTGTGTATTAATTAATGAAATTTTAAAAAGTATTAATGCCAACTAATTGCATGAGTAGTAGCAGTAATTAAGTCAGCTTGTATTACTTTGTAGCCTGGGCATATTCTGCTTAAGTTATTTTTTTGCTTGTTTCTGTAAATTAGTTTTTTTTATAGAGTTATATTTGTTTTGCTTTTGTAGTTTTGCTCATTTACATACTGTTAACTTGTGACTCTGGATACTAGGTTGCATAACATCGAATTTAATTGGACATCACAAATTAAAAATTTAGCAGCTTCCAATTTTGTTCAAGAGTACTTCAACGACTTTTCCGATCCAAAAACATTAATTAGGAACAAAAAAAAAAAAACATTTCTTTATCTGTATCCAATAACTTATTCTCTAAAGACATTGAACGAGCATTTAATTCAAACTATAGCCACGTCTATAGGCGAATCTGTTGCTATAATCACCCAGAACCTCAAATTCATAACCTCTTTTCGAAAGATGCGAACTGTGGGTCGCCTGAGAGTTTCGAATGAATGGGAATATTGCTCATCTTTTAAGGGCTGAAGAAGTCTCTAAGTAGTGCGGCCTACTAATCACTAACCCTCTAAAGCATTTGGTCTTAGAGTGGTTATTTGTTGAGACCTATAGAACGAGATATCTCGACAAATATATCAATGCGGGCTCGGATGACTTATCACTGATAAGGGTTCTAGATATTAAAAGCCTAGAACACTTGGACAATGTGTTTTTCTTTATTATGTCATCAGTTAATATTTTAAACTCTGGCAATTTACCTGCGAACCCATAACTATAAGATAATCTTTTAATTATTTGTATGCTTGAGTTTCATAAAAATAAATAATGCATATTTTGGTACCCTTTTAAATGGCAACAAGTGCATCGCATCATTGTAATTAAAAGAAATGTATATTTATAAAAATTCGGATAATATATTATTTTATATACTTAAATGGTGGTAATTATAAAAAAATTCAGTTTCTCAGTAAGTTTATTTTGTTAGTTGAACTGTAGTTAAATTTAGTTTAATCCTGCTTATGTTAGTCAGTAAATTTCTTTTATATTAGAGTATCTCTCATATCTTCTTCTTATACAGCGTTCATTGGTTTATTTGTTTAATTTTTTGTTTTGGTTTAATTTTATTCTAACCTGTTAACTAACTAACTGTTAACTCTAACTCTAACTGGACATTGATTGGGCCAGATTCCATGGCTACGCTTTCTTATAAGCCAATAAATTAATCAACATATATTATAAAGCAAAGTGTACAATGTGCGTTCCGATAAGGCTCAAAAACCACTCAAGGTATGTTTAATAAAGTTATGTCAGCGTGTTGCTATACAACCCCTAACGGAGAAGAAGGTTTCCGTTTTTCTCTTAAGGGTGTAAAATTGAAGAGAAAAGGACTGGAATTTTAAGCCTCTCGCACCATGTAAATAGCCTACCTGAGAATGACATACGAGTTTATGAATGAAAAATTTAGTTCGAGCTGCAGACTACCAGGAAGCGCTAGGGTGCGTTCCACTCAATGTTTGTTGTTCATTCATTCCGTTCAGATTGTAAAGGTTATATATTTTACAGCTGTTCTTTTTAAATTACTAAAACATCAAGCGAAAATAATTAATTTCACTTTTGCGTTCAAAATAAAATAATGATTTTACATCTCTGCAATCAATTAAAAAACCGCCTGGATACCTTACAAAATTAATTTTCTCTTAAGAAGGTTAATTGATTAACACATTACATTTAACCAATATATAACATATACTTGAGTAAATTTAATGCAATATGAGTGAACATATTTTAGTTGTACAGTGAGCGAATAAAAACAGATATAAAAAAAAAAGAAGAGATAAATTGACTAAATATAAATCGAAAATAAAAAGTTTTAAGTGTTCTTATTGTATGTAATTATGAAAAAGAAGTTGGCTATATTACTATGATGAGGATTCCAGTTGACAATATGACTAACTCCATTTACACCATTTTTTTCAGTAAGATTTTATCACCCCTCATAGTTCAGGATAAAAAGAAATATGGTAAAAAAAAATGTGACTTGATGAAATTTTGGTTTTCACTTTGTGATAGCAGTAAGATTCGAGATCTGCAGAGTCCGCCCAAATTACGGGGGGATAACTTAAGGGAGGTTGAAATGGAAGAAAGGTATTTAAAAAAAAGTTTCTATGAATCATCAATAGTTCCTATACTTCTGGATATAATAGGAACATCACTGTAGTCGGCGCTTAGGTTGTACCGGAAATATAATTTTTCAACTATTATCTAATAACTTATTATCTGCTGACTGCTTGGAATGGGCTTATAGGATTCAGAATAAGCCCACACAACACAGAAACCATAAAAAACAATGCATAAATCGACTAAGTTGCAGCAAAATTGATTGTTCATCCATTATTTTCAATCTCCCTCTAAAGTACATAGGGTTCCTTATTTGGGCGGACTCTGCAGATCTTGAATTTTAATATTGATACCAAGTTAAAACCGAAGTTTCGAGAAATTGCTTATTTTGTTCAATATTTTCATTAATTTTAAAGTTTTTCTGTTATTAAAACTACCACACAACTGCCGGAGCGAAGCCGGGCACCTTAGCTAGTAATAAATATTATTTTTATTCAGTTCATTTTATTTTTACCTGCAGATGCATTGATTTATTTTTTTTACTTTTACTTGAGAAAGACAAGTTTTATAAGTAGTTATTTTTTATAGCACAATGAAGTATTTATAGAGTGAACCTTATCAGAATCCTTTACAGAGTAAACAAATATTAACGTTATTTAGCAGTAAATTATTCGCCATACCCCTAATAGTTTTCTTATTTATAGAACCAAATTTGGGCACAGATGTAATTTTTTTCCATCTCAAATACAATAATTTTACGCTTACGGTCCTTTTTGGATATACGCATCAATAAACTAAATAGTTAATCTAGATAAATTATGACTAAAATGGTTGGTTGAGGAAAAGTTCATCTGGACGTATGGAGATTATGGCTCTTCCGACCATGGACTAAGCTAACAAAAGAACCATCAGCCCGAAATAAACTGAACTTGCATCATTTCGGAAATATCAGGAAACTGCGGTGGTAACAATGGCCTGTCAAGTTCTATTCTGTTTCGTAGCCACAGTGCGCTTAGTCAAGTGCCACAAGCTTAGTAACCATTCAGCTGATAAATCAGTGCGTATTCATGTTAGGGGAATTAGAGGTATAGTAAACTGTAGAATAGGGGGAAAAATATTCATGCACCGCCAGTCTCGTTAGTTCTAAACGGTATGTGGCAGGTAATTTCAATACATTCAAAGAAGATGTTACGAATTATTTTCTGGCTACAGAACCCAATAAAAAATCGAATACTGTACAAGTTTTGCGCACTTGAAAAATCTTCTGGGAAAAGAAGGTCTGAAAATATATAAATCACATAAATTAAACGACTCACTTGAGTCTACTCTAAATATCCTAGATCTTTTAGAGGAAATATACGAGTACATTCCGCAAAGCATTGGCCAGCAATAAATTTGACATCCGGAAAACATTGTATTCTTGTCAGATTTGCTAAAAGTTACAGCGATCGAAAATTAAAGATCAATTAATACCCCATGAAATTCCTAATGTACCTTTTTACTTTCACTTACCTATATATGAAATATATAGGAAGGGAAAGTATTGCGATCGTGAAAAATTTCGACTTCCGTTTTTCAACGGAAATACACGTTTCCTGTACGTCCTGGACGTCCCCTGAGTCCAAATAACCAAGTCCCGCGAAATGGTCTGTGTGTGTGTCTGTATGTTTATGAACAGACTAGCTCAAAAACTAACCTGAAATTGGGTATTTAGTGATTGATCAACCGGAGGGGACACATTAATTAATAAATTTTGTATCATTTTCACGCGTTTTTTTTATTTATGTAACAACGGCTTTAAGTATTTTGATCAAACTGAATATTTAATGTATGTATATGCCAAAGGTGTGACAGCCAATTTTTCATCAAAATTGGTCAAACGGAGGGTGCACTTTAATAACTTTTATCCAATCTTTACCTTTTTTTTTGATTATTTCAAAAACGGCTTTAATGATTTAAGTCAAATTCGTAACGTTTAATGAAAATTAGGTGTTCTTTAATATCAGGTAAGCTTTATTATTATTAAAATATTCTGAGGGGGCTTATATGGGGAAGGGGCCTTTTTTGTTTTCCTATAAAGTAGCTTTGTTTTGGTTTATATGGAGAAATTAACTGTCTCTCGTTACGCCTTTTTGGGATCTTTGTGGGAAGAAAGGATAGCTGTGTCGTCAGCGAAGGTAAAGATGGTGGTGCAAGGGTGTTAAAACGCTTCCTTAAGGAACGCCAGTAAGCTGAGAAAAGAATGAAGAAGTAGAAGAATCTACGGAAATACAAGAATATCTATGGTGCTAGAAATATTGAAGGATGAGGAAGTAGGTAGAATGTAGGTGCGGTTTTTATTTCCATAATAGATTCTTGTGGCAGACACTATCGAATGCTTTTTCTATATCATGAAATGATGATTAAAAGTTTGGATTTTCAGTTAAAGAAAATTTATTATGAAAAGCCAACGTTTCGGTCCCTAAATTATACAAATTATATGTGGATCTTCATCAGGGCTAAAAAGAAGATAAATATATGAGTATCTATGCTATTATTTTTACCATCAGTCTCTGTATTACTCTGCATTCACAGGTAAATATCAGATTTTATTATACTGCCTTCTCATAGATTACAGCTACTCATTCAATTATTATTATATAATTATAATTATTATGTATAATTTTACTATATTTTATATTTACCAGACTTGTAAAGTATCCATGTCATGTAAACATACCATCAATTGGCTTTGTTTCAATTTTTTTGTTACTCCTAATAAACTATATATAATTAATAATTGCATGATATGCATTTAATTTTCATCTTCTAGCATAGATACACATATATTTGACTTCTTTAGAGACCGAAAAGTTGGCTTTTCGAAATAAATAATTATGATAATTCTTTATTGGTCTTGAGGCTAAGCAGATATTAGTCAAGTTCGTTTCGGAACTAAGCCATTTTCCAGAAGAACACCTAAAATTTAGAATTTCAATATTTTTGAACATAAGAAATTAAATTAAAAAAAATTAAGTGATGAAATGTGTTTTTACCCCCACCTTTGACTACAATTTTTCAAATAAAATAGGCTGAGTACCCCGTCAAAAATTAAAAAATCTTTTTACTAGTTAAAAACTGTCATTATCCCCTGATAAGGGTACTCAGCCTATTTTATTTGAAAAATTGTGGTCACAGGTAGGTAAAAACATATTTCATCACTTAATTGTTTTTAATTTAATTTGTTAAGTTCAAAAATATTGAAATTTAAGTAGCCTTATAAAAAAAGCCATACTCCTAAAGGATGATGCATATATAAAAGATACCAAAAAAGAATTTTTTTCTATTTTAAATAACAGCTTCTACCCGAAAATGCTAATATCAAAACTATGTTATGGGGCAATTAATAAATATAAAATCCCCCCTTCACAAATAAATGATAATTTAATAAATAAGGTTCAGGATAGTGACACAGCCGATAAAATAGACAACAACTTGCCACGTTCAACAGAGAATAACCATAAACCCCCTTCTCAAACCACGTTAACCCAATTTTTTAATACAGAAACACCTATAATTACAATAGACAAAGAACCGGAAACCACAACAAAAGACACCATATCTAACCCCGACACCAATCACCAACATCACTACACACAAAAATTCAAATCCATCACATACATCGATAAACTAACACATAACATTATAAACACCTTAAAAAAAAATCTGGTGCGTGCGCGCAACACACAACTTTCACTTACCAACTTACTTAGATAAGAAATTGACGTGTTTTGTCAAATATGATTTCCCAGTCACACATTTTTCTACATCCATATCTTATTTTTGTTAATCGTTAAAGCCGTTATTGAGTAAATAAAAAACCCTGTGAAAATGATACAAAATTTATTAAGTAAAGTCCCCCCTCCGGTTAATCAATTTTAATGAAATTTTAACAGTCATATCTCGGGCATATACATACATCAAATACCCAGTTTGATCAAAATCGTTAAAGCCGATTTTGAGAAAATCGAAAAAACCTAAAAAGTTATTAAGTAAAGTACCCCCTCCCTTTAAGTAATTTTGATGAAATTTATGCTGTCACATCGCGGGCATATACCTACACTAAATACCCAATTTCAGGATCGCACGGTTTATAGTTTTTGAGCTAGTCTGTTCACACACACACACACAGACACACAGACACACACACACACAGACCATTTCGCGGGACTTGGTCATTTCGACTCAGGGGACCCCAAAACGTGTATTTCCGTTGAAAACCGGAAGTCGAATTTTTTCACGATCGCAATACTTCCACTTACTATATATTACATATATAGGTAAGTGAAAGTAACTAGATGTGGATGACTTCAAATTCGCACTCAAACCCTCTCACCCAATACGTAAACTTCTCACGAAAACAAAAGACCCCACACCAATAGAAAACCAAAGAAACCTAATATACAACATTCCCTGCAAAAACTGTGACAAATCATACATAGGCACAACTTCAACCGACCTCAAAACTAGAATCTATAACCACAAAAGCACACTCAAACCAAATTCAAAAACAGCCACATCATTATCTAACCACGCTAAACAAACCAGACACGAAATAGATTTTGATAACGTAAAAATTCTACATAAATCCACCTCCAGGCCAGAACAAAAAATATTTGAATCCATTTACATTGCAATAAATCAAGACAGAATATTAAATACTAAACAGGAAGCAGCCCACATCCCCAAGCACTATTCGCACGTAATACATAACAATAGAACGCGCTCGCGTCGACCTTAAGCCAGTAGGCCCGCAGTACCCTTCAAAGATGATGGGCCAGACGACATGGTGTTCAAAATTGTTGAATTCCTGTATGCACTGACGACCCTATTTCAGGGGAATTAAAGGGTAAGCATGCTATTGTTTTATTTTACATATGGAGAATGACAAAACCATATTATGTAAACATGTTATTTTTATAAATCTTTTAATACTGTTTTTGAATGTTTGTTCATTATATTTTAGATGAATATGACGTAGGACGCCGAAAGCTCCTTGTATTATACAAAATAAAAAAATTTATATTAGAGATCGTCTTGGTGGATATACTTTGTACAATATTGAAATTCTGAATTTTAGGTGTTCTTGAAAATGGCTTTGTGGCGAAACGTAGAACCGAATATTGTAAAAGTGTTAGGTTAATAAAGGATCTAAATTAAAAAAGACTTGACTAAAATAAATGATGTTTAACTGAAAATCCTGACTATTAATCATCCTCTCTTAAAGAAAAACATTTGACCATTACACACGGCTATAATATTATAAATATTAATTGTATAGGAGGGATTGTGCAAGAAAAATGTAAGACAACCTGTCATGGAACCTAAAGGCGTGATTTTTTTTTTTTTTTTTTTTTTTTTTAAACTCGTTAGAGAGTAGAGAACCGAAGAAGAAAGTTCTCAGTAAGGCGTTATATAAATGTGTCCCATTAAGCACTAAGTACTTGGAGCACCGATAGCGACTTGAAGTAGGTACATCAGTGCTAAATCACTCAAGCCCCACAAGGATAACTTAGGCAAGGCTGGTTCTACTTAATCTTCTAATGGAGCTCTAGCTTTCGCTTCCTGGGCCTCTACTTTAATTCCCTAATGTAAGAAGAAATCTTGTCAAAGTTACAGATGAAAGCATTTTATCAACTTGTTATCCGAGTTAAAAGTAAGTACTTTAGTAGGTACCTTTCCTTCGTTACAGAGGAGAACTGCTCATACTGTGGCAAATTAAAAGTAACAGTCACTACAGTATCCTCTTACAGAGCTAAAAGTTGACTGATCACAGTCAAATGTACCTAAGCCAGTGATGTAAAACTATAAATACTATTTATAGTTTTTTGAACTCTCGATGGTACTGCAGAAACCATTTTTTAAAGGCGATAAGTGATAGCTTATAATCATTCATGAGCTATATAATTTATTTTAATGAGAAACAAACAGAAAATGCTTATCTGGGTGATTCTCATATGAATTGACCATTTAGTGTCCACCGTCTTAACATTCGTTTTTCAAATATTTTTTCATATAAAAAAAAATTAATATTTATCTTAAAGTTTTCTGTTATAGCAATACGATGGTAACATTTATAAAATGTCACCAGTGTATAAAGTGTCAGTCCCCAAGCTGGTTATGCTTAGTTCACCACATCCTGAAATGAACCCCTGATAATTGATTAAATTTGAACAATGAGTTATTTCATTGTAATACGGTGGTGTTTCAAGGTATAAATGATACTTTTAGTTACCTCCAATACTTCGAATGTAAATCAGGAAAATGAATCTGTCCCCAAGGTTAGTAGAAAAATTCATGGCGAGTGTTGTCGGCTGTTCTGGGCAACACTGTTCTTTGAAAATGTTGGGAATGGCCAAGATAACCTTTGTTTATAATAAGGCTATCAGTCGATGTGCAAACTTGGAGAAGAAAGTATCTAATAGGTAGTTATTTGATATCCCATGCTAAATAATGTATGTCACAAAAATTAGTCGTCACGAGTGTTACTTTAATTGTATATATCAGCGTTCATTGAAAAATCCGAATAATACGGGCAAACATATATTCGAGTTTATCCGCTCATATATGTCCGACACTTATTTTGGCTAAAGATGGATATTTTCTGTGAAAATGTCACGAGTGTTACGATAAAAATGTAACACTCGTGACGGAAAAATAATATTTTGATGTATTGCTATGTTTTAATGCCTATATGATTCATTTCTTTTGTATAGCCATTTTAAGCTGTAGAAAGGAGCAATAGAGAAAAGAAAAATAGACGAAGGATATAATGCGAAAGATATTCTTTATAAAAAAAGAGATGTTGGCTAAGAGAAAGAAAATGATAGCTTGAGATGAAAAAACAAAAAGTTGAAAATGCTTTTTCGCACAAGTAAGTGCTTGAAAAAGGCAAATATAATCGAAGAGCTTCCTGCGATACTCTGGGCTACACTTTGAACTATTTTATCCAAAATGATATCTCCATTTTTTCAAAGATATACTTGGCAGAGTCACATTTCCAAACCTTCAATTAATCCAGTCGAATTTTTAATAAATTGTTTAATCACATTTTTACTTCACTTACCTATATATGAAATATATAGTAAGTGGAAGTATTGCGATCGTGAAAAATTTCGACTTCCGGTTTTCAACGGAAATGCACGTTTTGGGGTCCCCTAAGTCCAAATAACCAATTCCCGCGAAATGGTCTGTGTGTGTGTCTGTATGTTTATGAACAGACTAGCTCAAAAACTAAAAACCGTGCGAACCTGAAATTGGGTATTTAGTGATTGATCAACCGGAGGGGACACTTTACTTAATAAATTTTGTATCATTTTCACGCGTTTTTTTTATTTATGCAACAACGGCTTTAAGGATTTTGATCAAACTGAGTATTTGACATATGTATATGCCAAAGATGTGACAGCCAACATTTCAGGGGACCCGAGTCCAATTAACCAATTCCCGAGAAATGGTCTGTGTGTGTGTGTGAAAAGACTAGCTCAGAAACTATAAACCGTGCGAACCTGAAATTGAGTATTTAGTGTATGTATATGCCCGCGATGTGACAGCAAAAATTTCATCAAAATTGCTAAAAGGGAGGGGGTTCTTTATTTAAAACCTTTTTAAGTTTTTTTTCGATTTTCTCAAAAACAGCTCTAACGATTTTGATTAAACTGAGTATTTGATCTATTTATATGCCCGAAATACGACTGTAAAAATTTCATCAAAATTGATCAACCGGAGGGGGGACTTTACTTAATAAATTTTGTATCATTTTCACGTGTTTTTTTTTATTTACTCAAAAACGGCTTTCACGGTTTTGATCAAACTGGGTATTTGATGTTTGTATACGCCAAAGACGTGATAGCCAACATTACATCAAAATTGATCAACCGAAGGGGGGACTTTACTTAATAAATTTTATATCATTTTCACGTGTTTTTTTTATTTACTCAAAAAAGCCTTTAACGATTTTGATCAAACTGGGTATTTGATGGGTGTACATGCCAAAGATGTGATAGTCAATATTTCATCAAGATTGGTCAATTGGAGCGGGCACTTTATTTCATAATTGTTTTCAATTTTTACATTTTTTTCGATGATCTCAAAAGCGGCTTTAACGATTTCTATCAAATTCGTCATGTTTAATGAAAATTAGGTGTTCTTTAATATCAGGTAAGCTTTATCATTATTAAAATGTTCTGAGGGGGCTTTTTTGGGGGGTAGGGTTGGAGCCTTTTTTGTTTGTTTGTTTCCTATAAAGTACCTTTGTTTTTGTTTATATGGAGAAATTAACTGTCTCTCGTTACGCCAAAAAATAAGAAATGGCTAAATATGAGATATGATAAAAATAAAGAAAACATAAAGAGGAGAAAAAAAGAAAAGTATTTAGTCTACTCATAAAACTCGTTGAGCCCACGCGTGCGGAGTACGCCTTTAATGACAGACCATTGTTCATAATTAAAGCCGTTCTGTTCATTTGAGAAGTGGCAATTAACAAAACGCATTAATTTCTAATCTAAGTAAGTTGGTAAGTGAAAGTTGTGTGTTGCGCGCACGCACCAGATTGTTTATATAGTGATGCAGTGAAAATGAAGGAAAGTAAACTTCTATTTTTTTTTTTTTTCTGGCCTGGAGCCCAAAGAGGTTGGATAGCTCTCATGACCAAAGTGCCACATCAACACTAATATATTCGAAGTCAACAACTAGCGCTTCAACTAGTGTTTGTAATCCCAGGCTAGAGACCCCAGAAGGCCAAAAGATGAGAATTCGCCCTTCATACTATCTCGTGCTCACAGCCTGTGCGAGCAAACTGTGCCTACATCTCCTAGCTCCGAACAAACTGTCTTACCTCAAACAGTTCTAGAAAATATCGTGCGGTTACATAACCGAGTCTGGAGCAATTACGATCTCTCACCGGGTTTGCTCACTAACCGGAAGGATAAGATATGTAAATCCCCTCTCCCCAGAGTTGTTAAGTAAGTTAGCAAATGTCTCTCCTCACTGACAGCCACTTAGTTGACGTTCTCGAGGTCTTTCCCCTAATTATATTAAAGTAATTATAAAATCGGATAATGATTCAGGTTCTTTAGTGTGCGCTAACATTTGAAAATATAATTATTCTGTGTTACTTCACGCTACATCCGCCATCTCAGCAGTTAAGTTCAATTCAGCCCTAATTATAATTATAATTAATTAATTAATATAATTGTAATGAAGGCTTAGGGAACCCGAAGGTTCGATGCCGACAACAGAACTCGCCCCCTTCACACCTCAATACACCGACCGTGTTCCAGAACGACTTTGGACGATCTGCCGTACCGTATAACTCAGTGGGTGATCATTATTCTCAATCAAGGCAAATCATCATCAAAGAACGAAATTATTTTTTATGAGTAAATCAGCATGATATATATATATATATTTTTTTTTTTTGCTTCAAACTTAAATTCACACCTGTCACCCAGCGTGACAATCAGCGAATGTGTTGTTTACAATGAATTAAAACTTGGGGCATTTTGAAGCCCAGCTGCACCTCTTTCCGGGCTTTATACCTTACGTGAGCAGGTCTCTTGTCATTATATTTAATTTTTTTTTTTTACTTTAATAATTGATTCGCACCTGTCAGCAAGGTGCTGACAATCAGCGTATGAGATGGTTATAATTGGAAATAATGACATGTGAGGCATGAGGAGGGAAAGCACCCAACAGCACCCCCTTCCTGGCTTGATTCAATTACCTTGGCTGTCTAAGAGAGCAGATCTCTCATCCAGCGCCTTTTTAGTCTTCTCGTATCCATGCGTACGTCACCCATATTACTGATTTAACTATTAGTGTGTCCGTTAAAATTAGTAAAAAATCGTTTGTAAAGTGTCGTTATGTGTTGGTCCACTGTCCGTAGATGGAGGTCAGTGTGTAAAGCGTAGTTTGTCACGTACCAAGGTGATTTTATGATAAGTCGTAACAATTTTTATTGAATAGTTTGAAGTTTTTAAAAGTGAGTCTTTTTAGCAATGCCGAATATCTGTGAGCAATATGTCCATATAGGCTTGAATAAGTAAGTGAACGTATTTAGTTTTTGTTTCAGTTTCAGTTTTGATGATTTAGAAAGTAGCGGGTAGAGAAGTTTGAGTCTTTTGTCAAATTTGAAAAAAAAAAATCAAAAATCTGGTGCGATGCGCGCAACACACAACTTTCACTTACCAACTTACCTATAATAGAAATTGACGTGTTTTGATAAGTATGTAAACGCCATTCTATAAAATCACAATTTTTTCCACATTCATTTATTTATTTTTGCTTGAATTGTTCTCTAAAGTACACATTATTAAATAAAAGTTTTTACTTCTGCTTATTAGGCAAGCATAATACTCCACCGCGTCTGATTTTATAATATCTTTATTTGATTGCTGAAAGCTTCATTTAGTTAACTTGGAAACAAATAATTTCCATTAAATATGTATGTTTCAAAGCATTTTCACCACTTTTTCCCATGAACAGAAGGCCTTTGATTATAATAAAGTGTCCACTCCATTTGACCAATTTTGATGAAATTTTGGCAGTCACATCGCGAGCAAATACATACATCAAATACCAGGCTTAATCAAAATCGTTACAGCCGTTTTGAATAAAATAAAAATAAATCGTGAAAATGGGGCAAAATTTATTAAATAAAGTACCCCCTCTGTTTGACCAATTTTGATGAAATTTTGGCTGTCACATCGCGGAAAAATACATCAAATACAAGGTTTAATCAAAATCGTTACAGCCGTTTTGTATAAAATTAAAATAAATCGTGAAAAAGAGGCAAAATTTATTAAATAAAGTACCCCCTCCGTTTGACCAATTTTGATGAAAAGACCAATTTTGCCAGTCACAGCGAGGTCATATACATACACTAAATACCTAATGTCAGGTTCGTTCGGTTTATAGTTTTTGAGCTAGTCTGATCTCACACACACATACACAGACCATTTTGCGGGACTTGGTTATTTGGACTCAGGGGATCCCAAAACGTGTATTTCCGTTGAAAACCGGAAGTCGAAATTTTTCACGATCACAATACTTTCCCTTACTATATATACTTTATATATACGTAGGTAAGTGAAAGTAAAAAAATGTTGGAAAATAAATTCAGTCAAAAAATGTCTGGTAATTACCTCTCGCAGAAAGAACAGAGGCTAATTTATTTAAGAATATTTAATAGGTCGTTAAAAAAGTTTTAATGCTTTTGTGACTCCCTATTGTTACATGAAAGTTTGGAAGATAATTTAAACTTATGCCGTTTTATTGCTGTTGGTTTAGTTTTACCACATTCTGTTGGTCATGTCTAGGGGTAAACAAAAGAGGAAGTACCAACAACCTCACTGAAAAAACGAGGGAATTATTTATATTTTGGAAAAAATAAAAGCTGCTATACTCCAATCCAACAATGTTTTGACTCGACTTCTTAAAATTCATAATTGACTATAATTTGTGCGTTATTCATAATTTAATACACTCTCTGTTGAAAGAATATAGTTTCATTTATTATTCTGGAATAATGACATACGATCATAAAGAATTTATAATGATTTTCAATAGCTTGGAAAATCGTTTTTTAAGCTTCACATTCAATGACTTAAGTGAAAGTAAAAAAAAAAACAATATCACAGTTAATATTGGCGACAACCAAATGCCTCAGTCAAAAAGTGTACCTTACCTTGGACTTCTGGTCGACAGAAGGACTTGGGGCCCACATGTACAAATGAAAAAAAAAATACCCTGATCATCCGCTTAAAAATACTTTCCTCTCTTTTTTTCCAAATCTTCTAAATCGAAAATTAGGCAGTGACTGAATATATATACTAATTAAACCCATTTGGGCATACGCCTCACAGACTTTCGGCTCAGCAAAGAGGACGTTCTTAAAAATATACAAAGTTTTCAAGCAAAATCTTTGAGACCATTAACGAACATTCCGTGGTACGTAGGTAATACAACTCTACTTACAGACTTTACGACAACTAACACATCGAACAACACATAAGAACTCTTTATTCACGCATTTTTGTTAATGAATAATAAAATAACACTGAAATAATAATAGACTAATGAACGACATGATCACGACTGACAAGCCTTTTATAAAGCGGCTAAAAAGAAGCTGGATGAGGGACTTCCTTAATTAGTATCTAAGGTTAATAAAAGGTTAATCTAAACTTAATAAGAGGTGCTGCTTACCACTATCCTTCCTCATGCCCAAAAAGTCTTAATACTAACAACGCGCTGCGCATCACATTCGCTGATTGTCGCAGATCGCTAACAGGCGTGAATCGTTTGAAGAGAAAAAAAAAATAATAATGATTGTACTATGAATATTTTTGGAGAAAATAAATTTTCGATTTGAGGCCCTGGTTGAAGGTAAGGCTAAAATGTAGTTTAAAGAAGTTTCACGGATCCAATTCTTAAAGAAGTAACTCAAAACATCAGAGGTGAGCAGACAGCTATTTTAGAAAATGGATCTGAAAAGTTTTCTTCTCTCCTGTTTTTCTTGATTTTCCTCCGCAACTTTCCCTTCTGTCATTTTCTTTGAAACTTTCTTTATTTCTACTGCTAAAGTTATTTATCTCAAGTGCATTCGAATCGAAGAGATCAAAAATCATATAATATTTTTTTTTTTATTATTTTTATTTTTTTTTTTTAAATAATTATGTTTAAAGGAAAATCAACAAATCCCGCATAGTTTCTTTAATCACGCATATATTTCAGCGAGCCATCTTCAGTGCTAAAAATTGGTAATTATTTGTCGCAGTTAGTGTGTTCGTCATCAACTTATAAGCTAGGGCTGATTAAAATGTCATTCTGCTATTGTTAAGACATATTTAAATATTCATTATTTCTGAATTTTATATATTTCTCTATTTTAAATCAACTTCATGTTTATAATTGTTGGACATTTTTTATAATGAGCACTGCCTCGTCGCATCATTCCCTAACCAGTTAGCAGCACGAAGCATTGCTCATTCTATAAAATGTGACGATTTTTAGGTTAGCCTTAAATGTATGTTTTTGACGAACACATTAAATGTGACTAATTGCCACTAATGTGAATAATTGCCAATTTTTAGCACTGAAGATGGTTTGCTGAAATAAATGATTAGTTAAGGTGCGTTTACACGCTGAAGCCAGTAGCGCAAACTTGAATGAAGTATTTAAGTTTACACGTTCAGTTCAATTTTACACTAAATATGTTAGGAACCCTAAAAAGTGTAGTTCTGTGAGTCGATAATGAAGAACGTAGTAATTCTAACTAACTATGTGGGACTTATTAATCTTCCTGTAACTATAATTAATTTAGAAGTCACCAAAAAAACAAAAAAATATATCTTTAAATAATTTTAATAAATCAAATTAAATATAAATAAATTTTTTATTGCTCTGGACCTCGAAATATAAATCCATAAGTGATCCTCATCATCGCTTGGTCCATCCCGTTCTGTTGAAGCTAAAAGTGAGTAGTGAGATAAAAGGAGGAGCTATAGGAAGTTTCAATTAGATCTCTTCATAAAAAGTATTTTTTTACTTTCACTTACCTATATATGAAATATATAGAGAGGAAAGTATTGCGATCGTGAAAAATTTCGACTTCCGGTTTTCAACGGAAATACACGTTTTGGGGTCCCCTGAGTCCGATTAACCAAGTCCCACTAAATGGTTTGTGTGTGTGTGTGTGTGTGTGTGTGTATGTGAACAGACTAGCTCAAAAACTATAAACGGCACAGACCTGAAATTGGGTATTTGATGTATTTATATGCCCAATGTGACAGCGAGAATTTCATCAAAATTGTTCAAACGAAGGGGGTACTTTATTTGATGAATTTTGTCTAATTTTTAGGGTTTTTTCGATTTTCTCAAAAACGGCTCTAACGATTTTGATTAAACTCGGTATTTGGTGTATGTATATGCCCGCAACGCGACAGTAAAAATTTCATCAAAATTGGTTAATTGGAGAGGGCACTTTACTTAATAAATGTTGTCCCATTTTCACATGTTTTTTTTTATTTACTCAAAAAGGGCTTTAACGATTTTGATCAAACTTGGTATTTGATGTATGTATATGACCGTGATGCGACAGCCGAAATTTCATCAAAATTGGTTAAACGGAGGGGGCACTTTACTTAATAAATGTCTCATTATCACGTGTTTTTTTTTTTTTTTTATTTACTCAAGAACGGCTTTAATGATTTTGATGAAACTGGGAATTTGATGTATGTATATGCCCGCGATGCGACAGCCGAAATTTCATCAAAATTGGGGCAACGGAGAGGGTACTATATTTAATAAACTTTTTCTTATGTTCACGTGTTTTTTTTTTTTTACTCAACAGCGGCTGTAATGATTTTGATCAGACTGGATATTTGGTGCATGTATACGCTCACAATGTGACAGCCAAAATTTCTTTAAAATTGGTCAAACACAGGGGACTCTTTATTTCATAAATTTTTACATTTTTTTCGAATATCTCAAAAACGGCTTTAATGAATTTGATTAAATTAATCAGTTTTAATCAAAATCAAGTCATCTTTTTTATATTATTTATAGAAATTGCAATTAAAAAAAATGTCAATTTCTAATCTAAGTAAGTTGATAAGTGAAAGTTGTGTTTTGCGCGCATCGCACCAGATTTTTTTTAATATTATTAAGTGATGGGATTGTTCATCTTTTTTAGTTTTATTCGAATAAAATTTCGATTTTTTTATATCGTGCTAGAAGTGCTACGGAAATTTAGTTCTGGAATAATATGCAATTAAAGGAAAGGTGCAACATATACAATATTGAAAGCTCCATATGCCCTGTACCACTACAACCATAAGGAGCGTTTACACGCTGAAGCCAGTAGCACAAACTTGAATGAAGTATTTAAGTTTACACGTTCAGTTCAATTTTACACAAAATATGTTAGGAACCCTAAAAAGTGTAGTTCTGTGAGTCGATAACGAACAACGTACTAATTCTATGTGGGACTTATTAATCTTCCGGTAACTATAATTAATTTAGAAGTCCCCAAAAAAAAAAAATTATCTTTAAATAATTTTAATAAATCAAATTGTCAAATCCTTCAGTACTGTGTAGAGAAATACTTCATTGTGTTCTGCGGTCGTGCAAGGAGTTGATCACGCTCAAAGGTTTTTCCCTTTATTTTTTTCAATTAAAAGTGACTTAAGAGTGTTTGCTGGATTTCCCTTAGAGGGTCTCGCCATACCGATATCGGCAAAAATAAAGAAACCTCCATATACATCTCCACAATTTTCATATTTTGTTTTGAAGTTCATTTACATCCCATTTTTCATATTAAAACTCTGCTGGAACACAAATGCTCAAAAACAATAACAGAAAAATGCACCAAGCCTTTTCAAGAGCCGGTTTTGTCCGAAAAGTTCTTAGAGATTTTTAAAATACAATTTACCTTTTATTTTTTCTACTAAAAATGAATCACAAAGCTAACGTTTATTTATATGCCTTTAATCTTCATGGAATTATCTATGTTTACACACTGAATTCTTCTTTATTAAGGCTCAGTAGTGTAGTTTATTGCAAACCAACATGAGTGACGATTCAGTTCATTTTTAGCATATTATGCTGTTCTTTTATAAAAAAGGGAAAACGCAGCCCAGAGTGCAAGAAAGATTCGTGCCATGTATGGCAGCGATTCAATTGCTGATAGCACAGTTCAGAAGTGGTTTTCGCGGTTTAGATCAGGAGATTTCAATTTGGAAGACCAACCCCGGGCTGGCCGGAATTCAACTCTTGACATCGAGGATATTACGACGGTCATCGCAAACAATCCACGAATCACTGTCCGTGAGATATCTGTGGAGTTAAGAGCCTGCAAATCGACCGTTTTTGATCATCTAAAAATGGCAAATCGGAAAGGAGTGCTATTCCACCAAGATAACACTAGGCCCCATGTGTCTTTAAGGACTCGGCAAAAGTTATTAATCTCCAGATGGGAGGTTTTACCTCACGCGCCGTACTCTCCTGACATTGCTCCTTCGGATTTCCATCTTTTCCGTTCCCTCGAAATTTTTCTACAAGGGAAATCCTACTCTTCAGAAGATGACGTCAAAAAGGAACTTTTATTATTCTTCAGGAGTAAGCACAGTGATTTTTCGAAAAAAGGGATAATGGGCCTTTCAAGCCGTTGGGAAAGGGTAATCGCTAACGGTGGTAACTATTTTGTAGATTAAATAAATAAATTTTAAGCTGTTCATTAATTCTAATTTTGGATCAAATTTCTCTACGAACTTTCCGGACAACCCAATATAATCACACAATACTTTGCGAGTTGATATACGAGTGGCTTACTTGTTGGAGTGGTGGTGATACGGAGCCAAGTGGCGAGTGAACAATATAAAATATTGTAGTGACTCGGATGCGAACTCCTCGCACATGACAGTAACTGGACTGATTAGCTGTCACCCAGTAACTGGGAAGGCGAGTTCGCACTGTGTATCCAGCTCATTAGTTCCAGTTGATAAGGGTCGGACGACTTTTGTCTTTGTTTTATACTAATGTAGGAGCTGGCACGTGTCAATTAACAATTAACAACGAGCAGGTGTATTGGGATAATACGAGTAATATCAGTTGGAAGCTATGAAAGGCCATTGATATGAATAAGGAAACAAGATCCGCTGCTAATTAGAATTTTGACATAATTTCAGACACAGAATGTTCATTATGAACATTGGGTTTTACATTACAGTTACGAGCCTCAGTAATTTCCTTCTTCGATGATATATTATGTAAATATATGTATTGTTATATTTATTTTTATCAGTACGTTCAATTGTTTTCGAGGTATTTTTAACAAACACATGACATGGTACTATGTTTTTTAAATGTAAAACACTTTTTTTTTTAAGTTGCTTTCAAGCCTAGTGGTTTAATATAGAACTTTGTTTGTCAAGAACAACACTCAAACTCTCATTACCGCTTCCCTCTTGTCAATAAGGGCTAACTCAGATCAGTAAAGGCGTATTTCTCAGTTTAGGCTGTAAAAGTTTGTAGCTTGTTTAAAACAAATACAGGAATGAATAAAAAAAAAAAAATGTCGATTATTCCCAATTCGTCGCAATTTTAGAAAAGCATAGAACCATAGAAGAGGAAGAAATAGAAGCAGCCATTGCTAAAGTAAAGATGGGAAAAGCGGCTGGGCCAGATGGGATTGCACCAGAATTTATAAAATATGGGGGGAAATGAGCTGGTCAAGGGTCTCCAAACACTATTCCAAAAGGTTTGGGATCTCAAAAGGATACCAATTGAATGGGAAAACAACATCATTATCCCAATCCATAAGAATGGAAGTCAAAGTATATGTGATAATTACCGCCCCATATGTCTGTCATCGGTGGTATACAAAGTATACACCAGGATCTTGGAACAAAGACTAAGGTAATTGGTTGAAGAAGAACTGGAAGAAGAACAGGCAGGTTTTAGACCCGGTAGGCAGACACAGGACCATATCTTCTCCCTGAGAATGATTGTAGAGAAGGCATGAAACAGAGCTAAAGCAGTATACCTAGCTTTCCTAGATCTTCGGGTGGCTTTTGACCATGTCCCCAGACAGGTCATATGGAATGCATTGGAAGATAGGAAAATCCCAGGAAATCTCTTAAGTGTCATAAAGTCAGTTTATCAAGCCCCAAAGGGAATAATAAGGCTAGCCGGCACTGAGTCCGGGCCATTCCATTTCTATAGGGGAGTTGAACAGGGGGATAGCCTGAGCCCTCTACTGTTTATAATCTTCATGGATGCCATATGGAAATTTTGTAAAAGGAGGACACCCAGAGCAATCGTGGGATACTGGAATATGACCCCAGTGTTGACACAGGCACTTTTGTACGCGGATGATGTGGTATTGGTTGCGAATACTGCTGAATCTCTTCAAGTCGCTGTGGAAGAGTGGCAGGAAGAGCTGAAACTCAGAGGCATGCAGATCAATTCGCTCTGGTGACCTCGGAAAAGCAATTAAAACAATTAAATGAACTATAAAATAAAAAAAAAATGAAATGTCTTTAATGTAACTTACCAAGCTTTCGCTGTACGCTGATTCGGAATTTCGGGCAAGGGTGAAATGAGGATAATCGGGTAAAAGACATTGAAGGAATGTTTTAGGATGAAGGAAATTTTCACCTGTCGCTCGTCCTTCTTGAATTTTGCGGCCAGCGGCAAACGATGATGGTTGAAGAGAAAACTTCAAAATAATCATAAATTTCATACCCAGGAGGTAGAAACTTGAAAGAATTCAATAGGTACAAAAAAACCATCGGCGGACTCCCACTTGAGATCACAGACACGATGGTGCTTACTGTTCGACATGAATGAGGCAAGTTCGCAAAAAAATGGCTGACCCCGGAGTTCTAAAACCTTTCAAATGCCATCTTGATGCCACTGATAACCCAATTGTTGGCCCAGCGATTGCTATCTCCGGTGACGGTTAAGGCGGCAAATTCAACTTGAAATATAAATTTAAAAACCAAAAATAAAAAAAAGGAATTATCTGTGATTGGAATAAAATAAAAATACCGAACATGAATACTCAATCATTTATTTTCAATTTACTATTACCACATATAATATAAAGTATTTTAAAATTTTAGAATAGAATAGAAAAATAACATTATTCTTGGACTAAGTCTCTCAAGAATAAAAGATTTGTACTTGTATGAATGTATAAATGTTATCACTGGCCGTATATTATGTATATCACAAATGTCGCAAAAAACATAAATAATCACATTTGAAACAAAAAAATATCACAAGATTTACTTAGCATACGAAAAGAGTCAACTTGTTTTAAGAGCTTGTTACGTGAGGTTCGGGCATGACAAAACATTCACTTACCACCCTTCTTTTTTGACTGAAATAGACACGAATCCTTAATTAATTTTCTGCTTGTAAAGCAGTCTAATTCTACTTACCTGTACAAAAAAATATAAATGAAAAAGTGGTGGTTATGCAATTTGAAGGCTGAAGGATCATTCCTAGCCGGAGCTACTCAACTGTTGTGCGGGTTTTGCTGGCATCCTTGAAGGGGCTATCACAACACCCCAAGGAATACACTATGCGACAAAATATAGGCCACTCAGTCTATTATTAAATATTATTCAAGAATAGACTAATTAAAACTGCTCTTGTTATTTAATTAATTTTTTGTATGTTAATAATTACTGAGGGAGCAGCGTGGCTTATTGGTAAGGCATTGATTTCCTGCATAAAGAGGGCAATAGGTACAAATTAAAGAATCAGTTGTATTACCCAACAAGTGTATTGAGTTAGTACTGTATTTAGTTAGTAGTGTATTTAGTGTTTAGTTGTTTAGTTTTACTTGATGATATATGACAATTACACATCGGGTGTAAAGAAGTGAATTTTATTGATCTTTGAGGATGGAAAGCGAGCCCGAAACGTTAGATAAATAAAGAAAGTTAAGCAGAATAAGGGTTGCATTGCTTCGAACCTACAGATCATTAAATAAAGTATCAGTCAATTTTCATCTCAATATTTTCAATTACTTGATTATTAGCTTGTATTTATTTATCAAACTCCTACACTCCGGGACAAATAAAAGTGTACAGTTGAAACTCTGTTATTTATTTAATTCATGGTAATAAATATTTTTAAATACTATACTAGGGAAGAAAATAAAAACAAATTTAATTATTGGTAGGCATATTGCTGTCATCAAGAGGATTAATCACATTATAAACAAGCGAAACTGAGACAAATTAAAGTGTACAGTTAGTTTATCATTGTGTATCTCGGTTCTAAACATATCCACTCATTGAATATTGCTTTTCAGTAATCTATGAATGAATTCTATGGATTTAATTATCCGGTTTAAGAAAGATGTCTGTCGTGGCCTTAGCTGTAGGGAAGTTGGTCGAAAATATTCTGTTCCTCACACCAAAGTTCCTAAAATTGATTACAATCGCGTCAAGAAGACGAGAGGAACAAAATAAAAGCTAGGACGTCACGCTGCAACGAGGATAAAAAGGAAATTCGTCTTTTGGCAAGGGAAGGTGAATTATCGTCAGCACGAAAAATTAGGTATAATTTAAATTTTAATGTATCTACGAAAATCATCTAGAGAAAACTTTGTGAAATGAATATCAAGAAGACAAAAATTAAAAAAAAAATCCCCTAACCAAAATGCACCGCGAGTGTCGTGTAGGCAAGGCTCGCGAGTGGCTTTCGATGGGATTTAGGGAATTTGGAAAAAAACAATTTTTTCGGAAGAAAAAGATTCTATAAAGATGGGCCTAATAACGAGTACAGTTATATAGAAGAAGTCCAAAAAACTTTTTACAACAAAATAAAACGTCAAAATCGAGGAGGAGGAGGTTTGATGGTTTAGGGAGCGATAACCGCCTCTGGTAATTATTTGATTGAATGGCTTACCGGATGAGTGAATAGTGAGCAATATTTAACCTTGATCAAAGAAACCTGGGTACCCATGGGCAACCCAGATATTTCCAGACGGAAATTTTCATTTCTCGCAAGATAATGCTCCATGTCACAAATGGAAGACAACCCTGGAGGGATTTCATGAAATGAGGATCACATTGGTGGGGTGGCCATCTCGCTCCCAAGATCTGAACACAACCGAGAACTTTTGGAATTGTCTCTCGAATCACTTGTACTAAAAGCTAAAGGCGCGTTTAATATGGATGAAAAAGCAACAGAAGTCGTCACTCGCAAAAATCAAGATCTTTCAAAAAATCCGTGTCGTTCCATGAATAAACGCTTGTTGAAGGTGCTAGAAGAAAAAAGTGATGTTATATACTACTAAGTTTTCATTAAAGATTAGGTACTTCTTACACATTTTTTATAAAAGTTAAAGTGTACACTTTTATTCGTCCAATTATATTAAGTGGTTTTAATTGTATATCTAAATTTCAAATAAAGAGTTTATTGTAACATATCCATATTTCAGTAATTATTTATTCCTTTTAAAACAAAAGTACCAGTGGTAAATAATAAGACAGCAATAAGGGGCATAAGCACAAGTGGGTGTACACTTTTATTTGTCCCGGAGTGTATACTAATGGCTACCTACAATTAAAATAATTAAAAGTTATTTCTAATTAATCTCTCTCTGTTTAAAAGTTAACTCTAAAATTTTGAATGCAACTTACGCTGACGATACAGCAATTTTATCAATACATCATCACCCCAGACTTGCCTTATTGAATGTACAGAAACACTTACTTCAATTACAAAAATGGTACTCACTCTGGGAAATGAAATTAAATCACAACACATAACATTCATACTTAGACGGGATACATGTCCCCAGTTTATATCGGCGATAACCAAATTCCACAGAAACTGTACGTTACCTTAGACTTCTGTTCGACATACCCAAATGTCAAAATGAAAAAAATCTGGTGCGTGCGCGCAACACACAACATTCACTTACCAACTTTCTTAGATTAGAAATTAATGCGTTTTGTTAATTGCCACTTCTCAAATTAACAGAACGACTTTAATCATGAACAATGGTCAGTCATTAAAGGCGTACTCCGCATGCCTGGGCTCAACGAGTTTTATGAGTTGACTGAATATTTTTATTTTTTTCTCCTCTTTATGTTTTCTTTATTTTTATCATATCTCATATTTAGCCATTTCTTATTTTTAGGCGTAACGAGAGACAGTTAATTTCTCCATAAACAAAAACAAAGGTACTTTATAGGAAACAAACAAACAAAAAAGGCCCCCCCCCCAGAAAAAGCCCCCTCAGAACATTTTAATAATGGTAAAGCTTACCTGATATTAAAGAACACCTAATTTTCATTTAGTATGCCGAATTTGATAAAAATCGTTAAAGCCGTTTTTGAGATCATCGAAAAAAAGGTAAAAATTGGAAAAAAATTATGAAATAAAGTGCCCGCTCCGTTTGACCAATTTTGATGAAATGTTGGCTATCACATCTTTGGCATATACATACATCAAATACCCAATTTGATCAAAATCGTTAAAGCCTTTTTTGAGTAAATAAGAAAAACACGTGAAAATGATGCAAAATTTATAAAGATAAGTCCCCCCTACGGTTGATCAATTTTGATGTAATGTTGACTATCGCATCTTTGGCATATATATACATCAAATACCCAGTTTGATCAAAATTGTTAAAACCGTTTTTGAGTAAATAAAAAAAAACACGTGAAAATGATACAAAATGTATTTAGTAAAGTCCCCCCTCCGGTTGATCAATTTTGATGAAAATTTTACAGTCATATCTCGGGCATATATATAGATCAAATACTTAGTTGAGAAAATCGAAAAAAAAACTTAAAAAGTTATTAAATAAAGTACCCCGTCCCTTTAAACAATTTTGATGAAATTTTGTCTGTCACATCGCGGGCATATACATACACTAAATACCCAATTTCAGGTTCGCACGGTTTATAGTTATTGAGCTAGTCTGTTCACACACACACATACACAGACCATTTCGCGGGACTTGGTTAATTGGACTCAGGGGACCCCAAAACGTGTATTTCCGTTGAAAACCGGAAGTCAAAATTTTTCACGATCGCAATTCTTCCACTTACTATATATTTCATATATAGGTAAGTGAAAGTAAAAAAAGACACTTAACACACGTTTAAAATACTTTACTCACTTTTTCTAAATCTTCTAAATTGAAAATTAGACAAAAACTGAATACTTACCCCTACTTAATTAAACCCATCCGGACATACACCTCACAGATTTTCGGCTCAGCTAAAAAGACGCACTTAAAAAAATTACAAACTTTCGAATCCAAAATTTTGAGACTAATTACGGATGCTCCCAGATACCTAAGTAGCCAAACTCTACATACAGACTTACAACAACCGACTATCAAACAACACATACGAACACTTTACTCACGTTTTTTTTTGTTAAATTGGAAGGACATCATAACAGATTAATTAACCACATGGCCACGGCTGATATGCTAAAAAGGAGCTGGATGAGAGACCTTCTCACCTGAATTAGTGTCAAGCCTGAGGAGCTGCTGGGCACTTTTCCTGGCATTTCTTTGGAGCATGTCCTAATGCCTTACACATTAATGCGTATTGCATAGGTCTGCATGTCCTCTAATTCGCTGATTGTCGCGGATCGCTTACACGTGCGAATCAATATATGAAGAGAAACAAAAAAAAGTTAACAAATTCATATAAAATTTTAAAATGTATGGGGTGGCCTATGATATTGTCGCGTAGTGTATCTCTTTCTCCAATGTAGTTTATCTCTATCTACAAATTAGTTATAATTTGGTCTCAAACAAACAAATACATATTTGTGACTGTGTGTGTGTGTTTGTTTAAGATACAATACCTAATTTGTCTTTTTCTTCTTCTTAGAACGATAAACTTTTTGTTTCTATATTGGCAAATGACAGAAAATTAGAGAAAAAAGTCATCGTATTAAGATATTTTTTCGTTCTAATTTATAATGTAAAACATTTATGGCTACCAAGATATATGGGGAAAAACGTGAAGGAAAGTCATTCCAATATCCACTTGGTGTAATAAATTAAAGCACTTTTCCATGGTTTCAAAGAATTTTTTATCATCAAAATTGGCAATAACCCCGGAATGAGAAAATCGAACCAATAATTGCTTTTAAAAAACTAAAATGTAATCAAACAACGGATATTAAAACTGGCCAATATTTGCCTCATGTTTTTTAATTATTCCTTGTATACAATTATTTCCGCTCTATAAGATATTAAATTTCTTCAATAAAATTATTAAAACGTTGCCTGAAACAGGCAGGATACTTTATCATTTAATCACCAAAAAAGAAGATAAAAGAACCATAAAATGTTGCTTTTTAACTCAAATTAATTGTTTTATAATGATTTCGGATCAATGCAATGTACATTAGAAATTAGTGGATAGATGAAGGTGATTACTGTGCAGATAACACATCAAGCGCACTTGCATCGAATATAGAAACTCAATACACAGGAGGTAATATAGGCAAATGGAATTGTGAAAAAAAAAAAAATAAATAGGAAAAGTTCATCCTACCGATCCTAGATTATTGTATTACAAGAACTGTTTGATTGTGACACAAACAATTGATAAAGCAAACTCTATCAAATTAACATTGATTTAAAATATTTTAAATATATGATAATATTAAAAAAAAAATAGTATTAATATATCTTGCACCATTACATCATTCTTTCAATGTTCTGAGTTTCAATAGCCGTACTACGTCTTGTTAGCACCTTCACAGACCTTTTTATGTTTTCTTGTTAGTTCATACGCATTTATCATTTTTTTTTCTGTGTCTTGTCCATTTAGCCCTGACGAACACCTGCATTGTCGGGTCGAAACGTTGGCTGCAATAAAATACTATTCTTAGTTTTTTGACCGCCACCTCGGACTATTCTTTTAGCTTATTCAATATTCGATCAACCATCATTTATCCAATTTTTACTTTCACTTACCTATATATGAAATATATAGTAACTGGAAGTATTGCGATCGTGAAAAAATTCGACTTCCGGTTTTCAACGGAAATACACGTTATGGAGTCCCCTGAGTCCGATTAACCAAGTCCCACGAAATGATCTGTGTGTGTGTGTGCGTGTATGTGAACAGAATAGCTCAAAAACTATAAACGGCACAGACCTGGAATTGGGTATTTGGTGTATGTATATGCCCGCAATGTGACAGCAAGCATTTCATCAAAATTGATCAAACGGAGGGGGTACTTTATTTGAAGAATATTGTCTAATTTTTAGGTTTTTTTTTATTTACTCAAAAACGGCTTTAATGATTTTGATGAAACTGGGAATTTGATGTATGTATATGCCCGCGATGCGACAGCCGAAAGTTCATTAAAATTGGGGCAACGGAGAGGGTACTATATTTAATAAACTTTTTCTGATGTTCACGTGTTTTTTTATTTACTCAACAACGGCTGTAATGATTTTGATCAGACTGGATATTTGGTGTATGTATATGCTCACGATATGACAGCCAAAATTTCTTTAAAATTGGTCAAACGCAGGGGACTCTTTATTTCATAAATTTTTTCCAATTTTTACATTTTTTTCGAATATCTCAAAAACGGCTTTAATGATTTTGATTAAATTAATCAGTTTTAATCAAAATCAAGACATCTTTTTTATATTATTTATAGAAATTGCAATTAAAAAAAAATGTCAATTTCCAATCTAAGTAAATTGGTAAGTGAAAGTTGTGTGTTGCGCGCATCGCACCAGATTTTTTTTAATATTATTAAGTGATGGGATTGTTCATCTTTTTTAGTTTTATTCGAATAAAATTTCGATTTTTTTATATCGTGCTAGAAGTCCTACGGAAATTTAGTTCTGGAATAATATGCAATTAAAGGAAAGGTGCAACATATACAATATTGAAAGCTCCATATGCCCTGTACTACTACAAGAACTGTTTGATTGTGACACAAACAGTTGATAAAGCAAACTCTATCAAATTAACATTGATTTAAAATATTTTAAATATATGATAATATTTAAAAAAAAAATAGTATTAATATATCTTGCACCATTACATCATTCTTTCAATGTTCTGAGTTTCAATAGCCGTACTACGTCTTGTTAGCACGTTCACAGACCTTTTTATGTTTTCTTGTTAGTTCATACGCATTTATCATTTTTTTTTTCTGTGTCTTGTCCATTTAGCCCTGACGAACACCTGCATTGTCGGGTCGAAACGTTAGATGCAATAAAATACTATTCTTAGTTTTTTGACCGCCACCTCGGACTATTCTTTTAGCTTATTCAATATTCGATCAACCATCATTTATCCAATTTTTACTTTCACTTTCCTATATATGAAATATATAGTAACTGGAAGTATTGCGATCGTGAAAAAATTCGACTTCCGGTTTTCAACGGAAATACACCTTTTGGGGTCCCCTGAGTCGAAATGACCAAGTCCCGCGAAATGGTCTGTGTGTGTGTGTGTGTGTGTGTGTGTGTGTGTGTGTGTGTGTGTGTGTGTGTGTGTGTGTGTGTGTGAACAGACTAGCTCAAAAACTATAAACTGTGCGATCCTGAAATTGGGTATTTAGTGTAGGTATATGCCCGCGATGTGACAGCATAAATTTCATCAAAATCACTTAAAGGGAGGGGGTACTTTACTTATTAACTTTTTAGGTTTTTTTCGATTTTCTCAAAAACGGCTCTAACGATTTTGATTAAACTGAGTATTTCATCTATTTATATGCCCGAGATATGACTGTAAAAAATTCATCAAAATTGATTAACCGGAGGGGGGACTTTACTTAATAAATTTTGTAACATTTTCACGAGTTTTTTTTATTTACTTTAAATCGGCTTTAACGATTTTGATCAAACTGGGTATTTGATGTATGTATATGCTCGAGATATGACTGTTAAAATTTCATTAAAATTGATTAACCGGAGGGGGGATTTTACTTAATAAATTTTGTATCATTTTTACGGGTTATTTTATTTACTCAAAAACGGCTTTAACGATTAACAAAAATAAGATATGGATGTAGAAAAATGTGTGACTTTGGGAAATTGTATTTAACAAAACACGTAAATTTCTTATCTAAGTAAGTTGGTAAGTGAAAGTTGTGTGTTGCGCGCACACACCAGATTTTTTACAACTCGAGCAGTATCACAAGTAGCTCGAAAAGTTGCATGTTTCTATTAGTTAATTACATAACTTTAATGATAAAAAATTAATCCATTTACAAGCCTAAGTGATAGGTAATTAGTTGCTATATAGATATTTACAGTTAAGAATTAGTGATTTCTAAAAATATTGTGACGTGAAACTAAACACAAAACATATGGTTTAGAATAGTTTAAATCTTTTTGTCGGAACGAACTACCTAACCGTTAGAAAAAATTGTCATAGAACATGTTTGTGACTATGATGTTCGAGTAACATCTACGCTGGACTAGAACCTTCCAGGCTCTTCTTCTTACGACTAAATATAAGGAGAGATGGACTGGAGAGTTAGCTCAAGTCATATGGTTTTTTTGATATTGAAGATTGTAGTTACAAAGTGATAATTTTTTTAACCCAGATAGGTAAGTGTTACAGTAGGAAGAAAATGGCAAGGTATTTAATGATAAGGTTTCTCCTAAGGTACCTATACTGCTACATAATAACTTCATCTTTAGAATCAAATGCCACCTGAACAAGTTATATATGAATAACGTCGTAGACTGAAGACAGTAATAGGACAGAATGAACTACTGGAGTTGCTTTATTGAAGAGGCCGGCATATGGAATGTTCAAGTGTCGTCAGCAACGCTGAGAGAATACGGTGCTCAATGGAACACGGTGCTTGGGGCTGGAATTGAATACTAATTAAGTCGAGAGATGGGGGTCGATCCCTCCACTAGAATTCTCTAGGCCCCCTCTCAATAGTCAATGTATTCTAGGACTAGAGAAGAGTAGAATGGGTCTAGAATAAAGTGTGATGTGACTCACACATAATTATATTAAGAGGGATATGATGTAAATTAATTGTTATTATATTATATTGTATGAGGGCTATTATACAAAAATTCAGTATTTAGATATTAATGAGAGTGATTATATATTATTGTAAATTAGGTGCCCAAAGAAATCATTGAGTTGATATAAATATGATAAGTAATAACATATGGCCAAACTTTGTACCTTAAGCCCTCCTTATCGCCCCACTCCGAAAGGCACCAGTCTTATAACAGTCTTATGCCAGTCTAAAAAACAGTCATGAACAGTCTCTAAGAGAATCTGCTGCCACTTATGCCCTCCGGCCAAACCGCACTCCTTGTTTTATAGAAGGACTGTATTTTAATATTATCAGTTATATTCATCTTCTGTATCGAAAAAAAAGAGATACGTGTAAGAGGATTTTTTTTTATTTCGATATTTTGAAAAATAAACAAGATCGAAAATTCGTGAATTTGATGATTTATCGATAATAGCCTATTTTTCAAAAATTCATAACTCCGGTTCTATTTAAGCTAAAAAATCTAATTTTTTACTTTC
This sequence comes from Aelia acuminata, assembly GCA_911387785.2. Classification (NCBI taxonomy): domain Eukaryota; kingdom Metazoa; phylum Arthropoda; class Insecta; order Hemiptera; family Pentatomidae; genus Aelia; species Aelia acuminata. The sequence continues at coordinate 13,851,886 of OU426981.1, forward strand.
ACTTACCTATATATGAAATATATAGTAAGTGGAAGTATTGCGATCGTGAAAAATTTCGACTTCCGGTTTTCAACGGAAATACACGTTTTGGGGTCCCCTGAGTCGAAATGACCAAGTCCCGCTAAATGTTCTGTGTGTGTGTGTGTGTCTGTGTGTCTGTGTGTCTGTGTGTGTGTGTGTGTGTGTGAACAGACTAGCTCAAAAACTATAAACTGTGCGAACCTGAAATTGAGTATTTAGAGGATGTATAAGCCCGCGATGTGACAGCAAAAATTTCAGCAAATTTGCTTAAAGGGAGGGGGTACTTTATTTAATAACTTTTTAAGTTTTTTTCGATTTTCTCAAAAACGGCTCTAACGATTTTGATTAAACTGAGTATTTCACCTATTTATATGCTTGAAATATGACTGTAAAAATTTCATCAAAATTGATCAACCGGAGGGGGGACTTTACTTAATAAATTTTGTATCATTTTCACATGTTTTTTTTATTTACTCAAAAACGGTTTTAACGATTTTTATCAAACTTGGTATTTGATGTATTTATATGCCAAAGATGTGATAACCAACATTTCATCACAATTGATCAACCGGAGGGGGGACTTTACTTAATAAATTTTGTATCATTTTCACGTGTTCTTTTATTTACTCAAAAACGGTTTTAACGATTTTGATCAAACTTGGTAATTAATGTATCTATATGCCCGAGATACGACTGTAAAATGTTCATCAAAATTGATCTACGGGAGGGGGGACTTTACTTAATAAATTTTGTATCATTTTCACGGGTTTTTTTTATTTACTCAAAAACGGTTTTAACGATTTTGATCAAACTTGGTATTTGATGTACTTATATGCCCGAGATATGACTGTAAAAATTTCATCAAAATTGATCTACGGGAGGGGGGACTTTACTTAATAAATTTTGTATCATTTTCACGGGGTTTCTTTATTTACTCAAAAACGGTTTTAACGATTTTGATCAAACTTGGTATTTGATGTACTTATATGCCCGAGATATGACTGTAAAAATTTCATCAAAATTGATCTACGGGAGGGGGGACTTTACTTAATAAATTTTGTATCATTTTCACGGGGTTTCTTTATTTACTCAAAAACGGCTTTAACGATTAACAAAAATAAGATATAAATGTAGAAAAATGTGTGACTTTGAGAAATGATATTTAGCAAAACACGTCAATTACTAATCTAAGTAAGTTGGTAAGTGAAAGTTGTGTGTTGCGCGCACGCACCAGATTTTTTTTATTTTGAAGTTAAAAAGACAAGCTTTAAGAAAAAAATACTTTCAAAACAAATTGTCGAAAAATTCAAATTTTTATTAACAATTTCAATGTTTAAATCGGTTTTTAACAGTGGCGCCACCCATGAATCAACTTTTTACTATTTTTATCGTATTCTGCGTCAAAGTTTCTATCGAAAACGCTTTTAAAAACAATGGAGAAGTTATTTTTACTGTAAGAAAAAATTAATTAATTTAGTGCGGTACGTCACATCGACACGTGGGTCATATTTTACGGCTCATATTCTTGTTTTACACCGTTTATCTCTCAAATACAAATAATTGTTTCATTTTTTTAATTAAAAAACATATTTTATTAGCCAAGAAGATGGGAAAAAATAAAAAAAATACCTAAATAAAAAGGAATAAAAAACATTGTTGAAAATGAAATTTTTTTATTAAGATTTCGATAATGCATTAGTTAATAAGAACAATATTTGGAATATAATAATAAATACAATATTTAAAAATAAGACAATTTTTACATTTTCTGTTTAAATTTTTTTACAATATCCTTTTTTTCACAAGATTGTTTTGCTTCCAATTGCTGTAAAGAAATCGGATTGATACAATGGTATTTTAAAGTTCCTTTTATTGTTAAAACTTTTTGGAAACGTTCGGACAATTGTTTTTCTTCTAATTTGTATTTATATGCTAAATTAATTAATTTTTTCTTACAGTAAAAATAACTTCTCCATCGTTTTAAAAGCGTTTTCGATAGAAAATTGGACGCAGATTACGATAAAAATAGTAAAAAGTTGATTCATGTGTGGCGCCACTGTTAAAAATCGATTTAAACATTGAAATTGTTAATAACAATTTGTTTTGAAAGTATTTTTTTCTTAAAGCTTGTCTTTTTACCTTCAAAATAAAGAAAAATTAGATTTTTTAGCTTAAACAGAACCGGAGTTATGAATTTTGAAAAATAGGCTATTACCGATAAATCATCAAATTCACGAATTTTCGATCTTGTTTATTTTTCAAAATATCGAAAATAAAAAAAAATCCTCTTACATATATCTCTTTTTTTTCGATATAGAACCCGTAAAAAAAGTTTCAGTTAAATCTAAAATGTGTCGGTCAATTTTTGTCCACATCTGTTCGGTTTGTAAAAGAATGTCCCATATATTATTTACCAATTATAAATCACTTCATTCAAAAATATAAATTCTAAAAATAAAAATACAGGTCATAATAACTCTTAGAGACTGTTCATGACTGTTTCTAGACTGGCATAAGACTGGGCTAAGACTGGTGCCTTTTGGAGTGGGGCGATAAGGAGGGCTTAGGGTACAAAGTTTGGCCCTATGTTATTACTTAGAATATTTATATAAACTCAATGATTTCTTTGGGCATCTAATTACAATAATATATAACCACTCTCATTAATATCTACATACATAATATTTATATAATAGCCCTCAGAATATATTATAATAAAAATTAATATACATCATACCCCTCTTATATATAATTACAAATAATTATGTGTGAGTCACATCACAAAAGAAAGAACTGCTTTGGAAATTGTTTAGTCATTTGTTTATTAAAGAAGACTATTATTGATCCTCTTTAACGTAAATTAAAAGAAAAAGTTATTATAAAATAAATTCTGATATTTTATTATGGTATCGATAAATATTAGTAAAAATGTGGCGCTATGGCTACTACTGCTATTACTTACTATATACTAAGCTAGGGGGAGCATGAACCCTCTAACCCTGCTAGGGGGGGGGGGTCCTTTTTGTTCGGTGGTCATCCATCAGGGGTGCGCTCTATAGGAGCCGTCTTCAACTACATTTTATTTATATCTTCCTCTCTCCTCGCTCCAGGGACTTCGCGACTCTCCCGCAACCCAAAAATAAAATGTCTCTACATTTACAGCTAGCTGTGCTAAGATGAGACAGAAAAAATCACATTTCTTACATTAATATAAATCTTATATTTTGACAGCTACGATTTATTTTATTGTCTTCTTTATAATTGAATCAGCCGATTGAGAATCCCGGAAAATCTACTTCCGTTTCATTTTTTTTTTTTAACTCTTTTCACGCCGAGACATCGAATCCTAGATATACCTGACAAGCCCAGCTGATCTAGTCGTTTTTATAGGCCATTCAAACAATCGTTGTCAGACCGGGACAAATCCAGGAAATTTAAACATATCTTTCAGTAACCAAAGAAGTAAGCTCGTTTTGGTGTAAAATATTTGCTTGGACTGTTACTGTCATAGAACCTATAGAAGATTTGGTTGAAGAACCAAAAATTAATCTACAAAATAGTTACCACCGTTAGCGGTTACCCTTTCCCAACGGCTTGGAAGGTCTATTATCCCTTCTTTCCAAAAATCACAGCCTTTACTCCTGAAGAACAATAAAAGGCCCTTTTTGACGTCATCTTCTGAAGAGTAGGATTTCCCTTGTAGAAAATTTTTGAGGGGACGGAAAAGATGGAAATCCGAAGGAGCAATGTCAGGAGAGTACGGCGGGTGAGGTAAAACCTCCCATCTGAAGCTTAATAACTTTTGCCGAGTCCTTAAAGACACATGGGGCCTAGCGTTCGTTAAAGCTCCAACGGTCGATTTGCAGGCTCTTAACTCCGCAGCTATCTCACGGACAGTAATTCGTGGATTGTTTGCTATGACTGTCATAATATTCTCGATGTCAAGTTGAAGTTTGAGAGTTGAACTTCGGCCAGCCCCGAGTTGGTCTTCCAAATTGAAACCTCCTGATCTAAACCGCGAAAACCACTTCTGAACTGTGCTATCAGCAATTGAATCGCTGTCGTATACGGCACGAATCTTTCTTGCAGTTTGGGCTGCGTTTTTCCTTTTTTTAAAAAAAGAACAGCATAATATGAAGAAAATGAACTTAATCGTCATTCATGTTGGTTTGCAATAAACTACACTACTGAGCCTTAATAAAGACGAATTCAGTGTGTAAACATAGTTAATTCCATGAGGATTAAAGGCATATAAATAAACATTAGCTTTTTGATTCATTTTTAGAAGAAAAAATAAAAGGTAAATTTTAATTAATCCAATCTTAAATTGTGGCTGACCACCAATTTTAAATTATTTTTAAATAATTTATTTTTTGAAGAGAAAAGATTTGGCTCCGCCGGGAGTCGAACCCGGGTCTCCTGCGTTACATGCGAGGATGCTAACCAAGAGTAGGTATCAGTGAAGAGGAAGGATTTGCTCTGCCTTGAGCCGAGCTCTGTGGTGTAGCGGGTAGCATCCTCGCATGTAACGCAGGAGACCCGGGTTCGACTCCCGGCGGAGCCAAATCTTTTCTCTTCAAAAAATAAATTATTTAAAAGGTAAATTTTTTTTTTTACTTCAATTATTGGTATAGGAGCATTATTATTGGCATTTTCCTTCAATGAGATGGTGGCAATAGGAAATAATGTCATGCGAGGTATGAGGAAAAGCACCCAGCAGCACCCCCTTCCTGGCTTCATTAAATTACCTTGGCTGTCTAAGAGAGCCGATTTCTCATCCAGCGCCTTTTTAGTCTTCTCATATCTATGCGTAGTTCAGCCATATTACTGATTAAACTGTTAGGTAGTTGTCAAGTTAACAAAAAATCTTTTGTAAAGAGTCGTTATGTGCTGGTCGACTGTAGGTAGATGGAGGTCTGTGTGTAAAGTGTTATTAGTCACGTACCAGGGCGCCTTTTTAATCAGTCGTAGCAATTTACAAGTTTTTTTAAGCGAGTTTTTTAAGTGAGTAGAAAAATAAAACGTAAATTTTATTTTAAAAATCTCTACGAACTTTTCGGACAACCCAGTAAGTAAGCTTGTAAGTCTTTGTGTAGTAATTTCCAAAATATATGGTTTTTATCAATCCTTTGTCTTCCATGACCAGTGGAAACAATGAATAGTGGAAACCCCACATGTCCAAAAAAAAAATAGTTCTTTTTCAAATCCATCGACTGAACATGAAAAATGTATTTTAAGTAGAAATATGTATTGGAGAAAATAATTTAAGTTTAAGATATCTCTTTAAAAAGGATATCTCTCTTAAGGCTAAAAAAAATATTAAAAATAAAATAAAATAAACATCATTTAAAAAAAAACATCAAGGGATATAAAAAATAATAAGTACAATACAAAACATACTTCATACATAATCACAATAATAACTTTACTATGAACATAACTAAAAATAAATACAATAATAATCCTCCAACTGAGGATAGATTTAATTACTAACCTTAAAAATAGATATAAAAACAAAACAAAAAAATATTTTGTAATTGTTAACTAATAGAATCTATTTTCTGTCCTCAACTAGCTTAATAAACATCATTCATTTTATTTAAATCCTTCGGCTCTGAGAAACTAAGTAAATCTGCTAATTTCTGTTCCTCATCAGCAGACTCTGACAAATATTTGTTTAAATATTTTATTCTAAATTTTAAGTTAAAGGGACAGATCAAAATTCTGTGCGCTAAATTATCATTATTTAAGTTCAGAACCAAATTTCGGCTTTTGTTGTACCTATCTAAGTATATAACTAAACAATTTTTATTAGTATAAACAAATTAATAATTCAACATTAGTTTATAGCTCAGCTAAACGTAGGAAAAAGAAACAATAAATAAATAATTGTGTGTAAATTAGAGTTTCGTGCCTAGTTTAAACGAGTATATCCAATAAAGAGAAGGCTGTTGAATAAAGAAATATTAAAATAATAAAAAACCATGCCAGGATACAAATCATATCATATCATCTTCTTAGTAGATTGTGATCGGACGGAAAACAATTAAAAATACCTAGGAGGTTTTAATTTTAACTGAAAACAAGAATAAAGGATGCATATTTGCTGTACCTGATAATGCAGAATTTTATTATTTAAGTTAGAAGGATCTGCTGTAATAAGTATCAAAACGTTATGTGAAATGTTTGTAGTTTTATTTCGAGTAAGTTATATTTGCATTGCTGTATAAGTTACATAAGTTTAAGTACTAATGTATATATACTTGGATTTTGATTAGTTTTATATTTTTATGAGGTGGAAAAATGAGAGATGAATATTTTACTCTCAGAGTTTGCAAGTGTGACACTGTATGTGTGTATATAGTGTATAGCAGCGGTGCTAGTATTGACCCTTGCGCAACTCCTGCTGAAATTGGTCAAATCGAAAAAAAAACCTCTGAGCTCTGTCAGTTGGAGAAAAAAAAAAAAAAAAAAAGACCATCAGAATATTCTATTTGAACCATTTCCTTCGTAAGAACTGCCAATGGAGCATTCATAATAAACAGGCGTTCATAATTTATCACTCGGTACCTCGAAGGGAAAACCCAAAAAGGTGGGTATTTGTTAAATAATGGATCATAAACAATTTCCCTTTTTCTCTTCCCTCAGTTTTCCAAAAAACAATATTTTCTATTAATTTACTTTTCCATAGATATCTATCAAGATGATTAATTGTTTTCACATTTTTTATGGTATAATATAAATATAACATATAACTTACCATATAAATCCATTAATATAGACTGATATCTCTAAAAGGACACTCGGTTTTTTATTTAGGATGAGGTATAAGGAAAAGTAAATCCGAGTAACTTCCTTTCTGAGAAATACTGGAGTACGTAAGTAAGTACTTTCCCGCATTCGCTGAGCTTTTACTTTCCCGGTTCTATTTAAAGAAGATATTAACTAGATTAAAGGCAACTTACATTATAACCTACTCATCAAAAAATTAAGGTAATAAATAATAATAATTTTATTTATCTTTAGTTTCTGGTGATTATCATCCAACTAGATTTTGATTATAATATTCTTAATATCTTATGTTTGAAATTTCGGACCATCAAGCACCTAAAAGTTAATTTGTAATCCAGCAAAAAAATTATATAAATACATATACAACATAATTCTTTATATAATCAAACAATAAAATACATGCCTGATATCTTACAGAAATTGTATACATTATTATGAGTAGCCAAAATATTATTAATTTGATATATATACCTTGAAATTTATAAATTGAAGATTGTATAAAATTTTACGTCTTCTTATCCTCCACGGTTTGTCCAAACATCATATAATACACTGGCGTCTTGTGGAATGGTCTTAATTATTATAATAAAAATATAGTTGGATGTTAATAAACTGAAACAAAATAAAAATAAAAGAATATCAAGAATCATCCAAAGAGAAATTATTAGGAAAAGAAAAAAAATATAGAAACTCATGTTTTCAAAAACAGTTAAAGGTTAAATATGGTGTATTTTATTACTTTTGAATAAATGGTGACGTGAAAGGAATGTTAACATATGTTTAGTCATGTTACGTTGCACAAAATTCCAGAACTGACCGGTATGGATGCAGTCATTAGTATATAGTGAGGTATATGGATGCAGTACGTAGTGAGGTATATATTTAGATCGTTATAGCCCTTTCTGGCCGGTTCCATGGAATATCATATATTTTGAATCACTATTATGTTTTTTTTAAATGTCCGTGTTACAATTTGACGTCAATAAACTTATTTATACCTGCAGGATAACCATTTTTTACTTTCACTTACCTATATATGAAATATATAGTAAGTGGAAGTATTGCGATCGTGAAAAATTTCGACTTCCGGTTTTCAACGGAAATACACGTTTTAGGGTCCCCTGAGTCCAATTAACCAAGTCCCGCAAAATGGTCTGTGTGTGTGTGTGTGTGTGTGTGTGTGTGTGAGTGTGTGTGTGTGTGTGTGAACAGACTAGCTCAAAAACTATAAACCGTGCGAACCTGAAATTGGGTATTTAGTGTATGTATATGCCCGCGATGTGACAGCAAAAATTTCATCAAAATCGATCAACCGGAGGGGGGACTTTACTTAATAAATTTTGTATCATTTTCAGGTGTTTTTTTTATTTTCTCAAAAACGGCTCTAACGATTTTGATTAAACTGAGTATTTGATCTATTTATATGCCCGACATATCACTGTAAAAATTTCATCAAAATTGATCAACCGGAGGGAGTACTTTACTTGTTAAATTTTGTATCATTTTCAGGTGTTTTTTTTATTTACTCAAAAACCGCTTTGAAGATTTTGATCAAACTGGGTATTTGATGTATGAATATGCCAAAGAAGTGATAGCCAACATTTCATCAAAATTGATCAACCGGAGGGTGGACTTTACTTAATAAACTTTGTATCATTTTCACGTGTTTTTTTTATTTACTTAAAAACGGCTTTCACGATTTTGATCAAACTGGGTATTTGATGTATGTATATGCCAAAGATGTGATAGCCAACATATTATCAAAATTGAACAACCGGAGGGGGGACTTTATTTCATAACTTTTTTTCTAATTTTCCGATTATCTCAAAAACGTCTTTAACGATTTTCATCATATTCGTCATGTTTAATGAAAATTAGGTGTTATTTAATATCAGGTAAGCGCTATCATTATTCAAATGTTCTGAGCTAATGAAAACAAAAATAAGAAATGAACTTGGAAAAATGAGTAACTTTGAGGAGTGGCATTAACAAAACGCATTAATTTCTTATCTAAGTGAGTTGGTAAGTGAAAGTTGTGTGTTGTGCGCACGCACCAGATTTTTTAAAATATTATTATTATCACAATATTTTTGTTTTCAAGAGAAAAAAATTATAAAACCTTAATTTTATGAATTACGTCTTCATTATTTTGCTTAAACTTTATGTAATAATTTCATCCTCCTCCAAGAGTTTGAAAATATGATCTGGATTGTTTTTATGAAATAAAAATTTTAAAATATTTTTTATGGCACTAAATTCGATTCTGACATACTTTTTTTGTTTAAATAAAAAACAAAGGTTACGCTTTAAGGCGTAAACTTTAAATAAATGTACTACATTGGATTGCTTGAAAATCTAATAATTTTATTTTTAATCTTTCATTGAACGTTAACAGAATCCAAAAGAAGTCGGCAATATTACTTGAATCTACTCTTATGTCCTTTATTTTTGTTTTAAAAACAAGGTAGCTCTTCTTCTTATTTTTTCTTTTCTTTTTTATTAATAATTTATTTTCTACAACGACTCGGGCTTCCGGTCCATCTTCAAGGGGTTATCCGGTGTTTCGTTAGGAAGATTTTTTAAAGAAACTTATTTCTTCCAACGGTAAGGCCGAAACGTCGGAGAAAATAAATAATAAATACAACAAAATGGAAGAGGTCCTTTCTTTTTAAAAAAACCTTATTAGTAATCAACTGTTACATTTAGTTATTATAGAACAAGATAAGAATTTTAGTCCAAGATTCATGTACATATTGTAACACTAATGTGGGTTTATTTAAGAAAAATAATATTTCAAAATGACAGTCAAACAATAAAAACTGAAATAATCAAACTCAAAAAAGTATCAACTTGTAACGATACCGTAACACAAAAAAGTATCAACTTGTAACGATACCGTAACACAAAAATAACCATATGATAGCTTCAGAACAAGACTAACTCTCCAGTCCATCGCTACTTAAACTTTATTTATTTACATATGATAACTTGTGACATTATCAAATTTGCTATCTACTATAAGCAAATATGCTGACATGGAATGATATGAAAAAAGAAAAACACACACCCAAAAAAAAAAAAAATTAACAAACAGAAATATAAGAAAACGAAGGAAAAACGAGAGAATTGAAAAAAATGTAAAAGAAAAAGTATATCTGTTTAATGCAGAAAATCTCGTGGCCAACGCCTAAAAGTCTTCTTGGCGGATTTTAAGGCTTTGGAGCTTGAGTTAGTGCGTTAGTATTTAGAGTGTGTCATGAAAGTTAGGGTAGTACTCTATGGCTGTTACTTCGACGTAAGGAATGTCAAGGTCAGTGAGTAAGGTTTCATAAAGGTGACATAAAAGGGGGCATCTACGATCTTTCTTAGTATTTTTAATTGAAATGACTGCATGAGTCGTAAATTTACTATTTACCCATACCTCAATACAGTAAGTCCAAAGTGGTTTATTAGTACTTTGTAAACGGTTAATTTGTTTGTCACCTAATCTTGAAAGAAGTCCATATCGATGGTTCGATTCTTTTCTTTTGCGTTTAACATGGTCTTTCCTAGTCAGTCGTTTGTCCAAATTAAGGCCCAGATAACATACTGAATTGGGGGCCGGGATGGCCGAGTGGACAAGGGCGCTTGCAATAGGTAATCAAAGTTAAGCAACGTCCATCGTGGTTAGTACTTGGATGGGTGACCGCTCCATTCGGGTGACCGCCCACCAATGAAAGCCACGCAGTCCAAGTCTACCCCCACCCCCGGGTATGTGAGGCCCGTCAGCCTACTGGAGGTGACTCACACCGACCGGGCGTAGGAGTGATGAACCTTCCCCGTGTATGTCATCGAGAATCGTGGTGTGGTTTTCCAGGATATCAGTAACCGCCCTGAGGTTTGGTTCAGGGACGGTATGCTTCAGGGAAAGAAATATAGGTCCTGAGGGCCTGCTGACTCTGAGCTACCATAATCCTTGGACCTAGACCAGTTTGTCACTGTCTTTGAACCCGAGAGAGCTGACGCCATCGGTGGGAAAGACACTGCCAAATTGGCCCCAATGGGATTGGTTCTGGAGCTATGGGCAATCTGCAGCTGCACCATGGTGACCATGGCTTGTAGCAATGTGAGGTTTGGGCTACCCCCTCCAGGCTGTCTGTGCTCCCGCAAACGACACAAATGTCTGTAAGAAGACCACATAGTGCGGCCAAAGGTCTCATTAGGCCTAATGTGCCAACTAAAAAAAAAAAAAAAAAAAAAAAAAAAAAAAAAATACTGAATCAGTGGTGGGTATCGGAATGTTGTTAAGAAATACCTGAGGGCAAAAGTCATGCTTAAGTGAAAAAAATACATATTTGCTCTTGGCTTCATTCATTTTCAACCTCCATCTTCCAGCCTAACATGCTACCTCGTCTGAATAAGTACATATAACTTACATATACGTCTGAATAAGAACATATAACATATAAGTTATATTTTGTCTTAGTAAGAACATTATAGACAAGCGTAAAAGATCTCGAACAGTTACGAACATGTTTAAGAACAGATTGTAACTATTCCGACAAAAAATCTAAAACTCTTTTGGATCAAATGTTTTGTGTTTCACGTTACAATATCATTATTTTAATATTCATATGAAATAGTGTTCTATTATCTTTTCATGGCCCCTTTGCGTGGTCGTAAAAATAATTGTATGATATTTTTTGACCAGGAATTTCAAAAACAAAATTCATGAAGATTGACGTTGTGCCCCCTAGTGTGACCGCTTCAATAGGGATCGTTACAGAGAGAACTTTAACGAATTCCAGAGGACAGACATAAACTGTAAGCGGGCCCATAATGGGCGAGGGTCAGGTATTTATCGGAGCCGGGCAGTATCTCGCTTCTGATTTGTGGGCCAACGTGAGCGGAATCCAGGAAGCGACCGGATTGGTCCCAGGACACGATGTCCTTTTCTGATTGGTCCTCATGGATCATTCTTCATAAATATGGCATACCGGATATAGGTAGAGGTATAATATTTCACGATGATAAAGTTCCCTTTTATTTAAGATTATATCCCATGGGTACGTTCCTATTCCTTCCTTAAGAATAAAAAATCCCTTTCATTCTTATATATATATATATATATATATATATATATATATATACTCTGCAGATGGGTGCTTATGATTTTTGAAGAGTAATTTATGCGATAGTTTTTTTTTTGTTCAGTACTCCTCCCTCTCATGTGTGGCATACGGAGGGGGGGGGGGTTACTCTAGAGGTGTAGCCAACCTATTCTAACCATGGTGGGACGGTCGAGATTTATTCCGTGGGGCCTCCACGAAGTAAAAGTCAACCCTCCCAGGGCGGATTCGAACCGTCGCCGTTCGGCTCGAGCGTGCTAAAGCGGGTAGCGCTCAAACACGCTCGGCTATCCCTAGCCCCAAATAGTTTGCGAACCCGCGATAGTTTGCGGTGGTCTATGTAAAAATGGCGTAAAATATATTTTTCCTCTTAAGAATATAATTTAAATAAATCTTAAAATTTAAGGTTGGTCCCAACAAACAGTTTAGCCATGTTCACGAATCTTTCGCATGCGCAGTACGTCTTGACTTTCGTGCAATTGCTGGAAGAGCCAATCGGCTGGGGAAACCAACCAATCAAACTACCGAAAGATGGGCCATTTTTAAAAGTACTGTAGGGGAGAGCGGGGTTGGTTGGCATAGGGGGTAGATTGGCCATTGACTTATAGTTTCCGTCACACCTATTGTGAAGGCCCCACCATTGTACCATGTGACCCGCTCGACCTCGGGAGTCTTGTCCTGAGTTTTCAATCCGATGCTAACAGTGTAGAGAAGAGTGTGCTTCATTGATTGATTTCACTACATTTAAGTAAATTTTTATATTTTCAGTAAATTTGGTTTAAAGGCATGGCAAAACATTTGACTCCGATTCTGTTCACATAGCCCCTAACTCCTTTGAAAAACCTAACCTTTCGACTAACCAGTTTCTTTTTTTATTGTTCTCCCCTGTCCTGGCAGCCATCTTTCATATGATCTCTCCTGTGGGGTTAGTTGGCTCTCTTCAACTGGGGTTTGTTGGAGCAGTAGCAATTCACAAAAGCAAGGTAAACATAAACAAAGGTGAAACTACAATTGTCTTTAGTTCCAGCAAGGAGGATGAGAGCAATTTTTCTGATGCAAAAACTGACGACAGTCTAAACTTCTATCTTCTTCTATTGTCATTCTATTTTCCCTTAAAAGCTTTTAAAAACCGATTCGAAATGATTATACCATTATAGTGCAGCTTTTAATAACAATAATATCTGTCAGGCAGTACTTGAATGAGATGGCTAAACAACCCCACCTTCTAGGCCAACCTGCCCCACATAGGGGGTTAATTGGCATACTCTGGATTGACGAATTCTTCAATTTTCTATGATCTTAGTATTAAATTTTATGTGGCGAAAAAAATACTTGAAGTACGCTAACACTTGGAATTTACAGTGGTATCAGCCCTATTGGGATTATATTGACAGGAACGACTCAACAATAAAAAAAGTGAAAACTGTTGCCAACCAACCCCGCTCTCCCCTATGTAAGGTCTCTAGGCCTCTGCCGGTGTAGCCTAGGTTAAGGATAATTGGGAGTAGGAAAAAAGAGAGAATGGTGAGTGGGTTAGGGTGATGTAGTGTTGAAGAGTGAAATACTTGCTATTCGTCTTTTATGAAAAAAGATACTTTTTGTAAGGTTCAATTCATTTATCTAAGTGTTTTTGTTAAGTCAATTTTCCCCAAAATTTGGATTGTGAAATTACAATCGTAACATCTAAGTGGGTTTGATAAATTTTATTTACTGAAAAATCACAATTCACAATGTCAGACAATCAATAAAGACTCAAATTACTAACACGTTACAAAAAGTAACTACTAGTGACAATACAAAAGTAACCGTATGCTTCCATTTTCAAGGCAAGGCGGAGCCCCTTACGAAATACTTTGAAGGTAATGGATTGTTACAGGGGGGACAGATAAATTTTCGTAACCCTGAAGTGGCAAGATTCGGTTGCGTTTATCTTGGCTTTCCATTTTCCAAACTACATCCCGAGCTCATACAAATGTTTTTAGTCTGCGAAAGATGCGATGCGAGCTATAGATCGTGGTGCGGAGGTGTTCAGGGATATCTGATGTGGAGATAGAATGGAGGTCGTTTAGTTGTAGATTGTTGGAAATATACTTAGATACAAACTTACACATTTGAATTTTGTTTAACATGGTACAGATTATTTATGTACATTCATAAACATTTTGTTATTTAAAAAATCATCAAGCAGCGAAACGTAATTTGTTTGTTTGTTTGTTAGCTTAACGTCACTTTATACTACTAAGGCTAATCGGACGATGCTACAGTGGAAGTTCTAAATTTTACCTATCAAGGTATAATTAGGATAGGGATCTTTAACGAGTACCTGACATCGTACACGCTCGGGACGTCCGTGTTACGTTCTATCTGATTTGTTCCCTTTAAAAGATCCTAGGTCCTCGCGAACCTACGACATTTAGTATTGAAGTTGCTATGCTAACCACTACACCACAGGTAATCTGTTTTATTACTTTTACGAAAATAACTTTAATGGAAATGGTTTCTTAGATTCAAAAGCTCGTAAATTATTATAAAAATGTATTAATAGGCCTACTTTCAGCAAAATTGATTTGTATAATTCCCCTTTTAACCCCCCTAAATTTTGGTTAGCCCCTTTAATTGGGGTTCCCTGCAGATAGCGAATGTTATTATTAACACGAGGTTTTGAAATAGATTTCATTAAGTCAATATTTTTTTATATTAATTTAACCATTATTGTGGAATAACCACCTATTTTTTAAATTATTTTAAACAATTTATTTTTGAAGAGAAAAGGAAATTGTTTAAAATAATTTAAAAAATAGGTGGTTACTCCACAATAATGGTTAAATTAATATAAAATAATTTAAAAATTGACGAACGTCAAGAGATGCCCAAAATTGGACAAAAATTGTTCATCTCCCGTAAATACTCGCAAAACTTGCGAGATCGTTGGGAGAGGTGTCAGTGAAGAGGAAGGATTTGGCACCGTTTGTAAGCGACTCCGTGGTGTAATGGATAGCATACCGCGCATATCACGCCGAAGACCCGGGTTCAATTCCCGGCGGAGCCAAATCTTTTCTCTTCAAAAATAAATTGTTTAAAATCAATATTTTTTTCTACAGTTGGCCTACAATTGTCTAATTTTCCTGTAATAATTAAGAGTAAAGAAAATAAGGTGAAATGGGCCGAGGAATTTCCCAATCGCAATATCCATCGGGCAATATACTGCACCGAACTCATTTAGCGAACGAAACGAAATTAATCGGAAGCCTGCTAAATGTAGCGTTTGATGCGAGTTGTTAATGTTATGCGATCGAGGCGGCGATGAGTGAACTTAGCTCTGATTTATTAGCCACAATAATTATTTTGGATTCCGCCGTTCACATTTTAAATTATAGACACTAAACGAAGTTTGGCTTTGACAGAATTAATTTGATGCCTGAAATTTGTAAAAGGGCCGTTTCAACAAATTTTACTCTTTCATTTATTCAATTCAGAATAAAGAAAATCACAGTTACGATTCTATTTGTTGAAAATTAGAGGTGTATAATGATCAACTGCTTTCTTTACGAAAGGATGACAAGGTATATAATAATTTTAATCTCACTCTTAAATTTCATATAATTTTATCACTCACTTTATAATTTTACAAATCATATAATATCTAACCTGTTTGTTCAATTAGGACATGATTATGATAACAATATGGTCTGGAAACGTCGTTGTAATGTGGTTATTCCTTATTGCCTGAACCTCAAGAAGCCCATTAGATATAGATAGATATATTTATTTGTTTTCGGGGCAAATCCCCATACAAATAGAGCCTGGCTGGGGTATGTAATGATACATATTAATTAATATAGTTTTACAAAGTATGAAATGCATCTCTTAAATTTAGTTTACGTACTAAAAGTTTGTATATACAAGATTTCAACATTAACCAATTTAAAATAAAGTTCAAAATGAGATAGTGAACAAATAAATAAATAAGGATACTAAACAAAAGAAAGAAAACAATATACATAATATACACTTTATAGTAATAAAATTAAAAATAAACCCTTATTAAATAGAATTTTTGATGTTTTTAGTTTGTAATTTGAAAATATAATCACTTTAGCGAAGTATATATACATCTAACGGTGGGAGCTACATAAGGTTGTTTGCATATAGAATGGACGGTAGACGGATATTATTGTTTACACTCAGTAATCGGTTTTATGCATCGTGTTTATTGATATAAGAAGCCTATCATAACATATATGTATAAATTGTCTTTTAAAGGTATATTTTATATATATATATGTATAATGGTCTCTTCAAATAAAATGACTATAGACAGATTTTGCCCTAAACAAAATTTTATTGATACATTTAACATAAGTAAATTAACAAATTATACATTAGATGAAGTCATAAAAACAAACAAATTTCTCACCTAAACAAAATCGGTTTTTATAGTCCTTTATCTATCTCTTAAATAGTCCAATATTCCACAGCAATTACCCAATCTTCACAGTTTTTAACAACATTATATTTTATTGTGTAACCTCCAAAAGTTTCAACACCATATGGCCTCGCTTATTTCTACTTATACGACTTAATAATATTATTACTAACGAAAAACAGTGTTTACTGTTTTACATACATATATATATATATATACAATTTGTTTTAAAGTAGTTGCTATTAGAAAAGGAACACATACAATTTTTTTTAAATTTTATTGGGAAGTACTTAGAGTCTTTAGTATTTAACACATGGTTATATCTGGAGAAAGATTATTACTCTAATTTTTTGGGTCTCCATCGCAGTAGACTTTGCTTAAATTTTATTTTAGATAAGATTTCAGAAATAAATTTGGTCCGCGAAAACATGATCTATGCACGCTACTGAACACTCGAGTTTTAGACCGTTTTTAGAAATTGTTTCTGGAAATGCAACTGATGCAGGTGTGTAACGGCCTATAATAAATTGCAACTCTTTTTTAATACTCCATAAATAACGACAGCGATATTCAATCTCATCAAGTAGGATGAGGTAATTCTTTATTTAATTTTATTGAGTTTTACTATGTATGATAAATGGGCGCATGCACGTTTATTAGAACTGTTGAACATTAATATTCATTAAAAATATATGTTGTTTTGTCCTCTAATTTTAGGTGGATTTCGGGAGGTGGTGAAGGGATAAATGCCTAGTATTGTTAAATGTCACCTGGTTCCGGGTTTTGGCGATCTTCGGGTTATCAATCATATGTTGTCAGGGGCAATGGGTATTTCCTAACGCACCCCCCCCCCCAAAAAAAAATATATATATCTAAAATTTGCTTTTAATTTGTGGAAGGAAAGAAGCTAATTGAACAGTGTAGCCCCGAAATATCGGAATCCCTTGAGGCCCGCTCCCCAGCTCCGGCAGGGCATGAAAAGTTGTTGGCCCTAACATAACTCGGTTGAATATTATCAAGTGAATACTGTTCAACAACTTCATAACAAAAATTAATTTAGAATGTTGTGTAAACTTTTAAGTGGGTTTTTTGATGCAGTGAATATATTTAGTTTTTATTGATGATATATTATTATTATTATTGTTATTAACACCTTGAGATGATGTATTATTATTATTATTGTTATTAACACCCTTTAGTAAAGCATAAGATATCTTTTATTTACTTCGTGTAGTAGTAATATTTTTTTCGTCTGAAAAATCCTTACTAATCCATTTCAGGTATTTTTGAACGAATTCGCGCCATGCTCTTTTGACTTTTAAAAATAATTTCTAGGATGAGCGTTTTTTTTTTTTTTTTTTTGGCTTAGTTTATATTCTTTTAGATTGTCGTAACATTTAAAAATATTTTCTTTGTTGTCAATATTTGGATATGCACTAGAATGAAACAGTATTATCAGAATAAAACGACAATGTGTTGGAAAATTTAATTTCGTTTTTGACTATTTTCAGATTTTCTTTTCCTGATTTTGCTTCCTTGGATTATAATTGAATTATGTCAGTTGTTTTTAAGTCGAAAAATATGTGTTCAGTCTCAAAATATGCAGTTTTCAAATTTAAAAATTACTGAAATTCTCGCCTATCCAGGGCTCCCGCTTTTTCAATCAAGTAATATTAGTAGGATTGATCTGAATTATTCCTTTGTTTTATTTAATAGTTATGTTAATTTATGTTCTTGATTCTAGAGTATTTTCATTATCATCCATTCTAATTATTCTAATGTTTGTTTCTTTTATCTTTTAATTCTTTCATTTATTTAATAATAAATTTATGTTGTACGTCTATCAGCAACCGTTAAATTTAATTTCTTCCTATTCTTATTTCTAGTGTTTCCTCTTTATTCTTTATTTTATTTCAACATTAACCTTTCATTAAACAATAAGCATTTAATGTGCTTTAAACATTTTTATTTATTTTTACTTTCACCTACCTATAGATTAAAAATAACGGAAATATACGTTTTTGGGTCCCCTGGATCCAAATAACCTAATTCCGCGAAATGGTTTGTGCGCGTTTGTCTGTGAACTGACTAGCTCAAAAAAGATATACCACATGAAAATGAAACTTGATGTTTGAGCTAGGTATACTCGTATACCCGTGATATGAAACCAAAACAGGAAGTACGAGTAAGAAGTACCTGATAAATTATGGAAAATCTATATAAATAAAGATGAAATTCTGTTTGTTCTTTTGTTTTTTATAGAAGTTCATACCGTTTGTCCTAAATTCTCCAAATTTCGCTCAGTGTTTTTTTCATACCAGGTGCGAACACCATTCAATATTAAAATTGCATAACTTCAGCAGATCTTCAGCTGTTATTCTTTATTGTTATAAAAATCGTAACAATCTCGCTTTACAATGGTTGTTTACGAAATCGACCGTTTGAGTCGAAAAAAGTCTCATTTTATAGATCTAAAAACTCTAATTTCCCGGGTGATACCGGTATATACAGCTAGTTAATAATAATAATGAAAAAAAACTTAACTTATTACTTTTACTCAGGTAATACGTTACCTGACATACAGGTAATGCTTTTATTCTTTCTTGGATATCTTATTACTATGGTTTGATTTTAGATTGCAATTGATAATTGTTTTATGTAATATGGTATCCTTGTATTGATTTCAATATCATCTCGATCTGTTGTGTCATAATCGGTAACATAAATGGTACACTTCAAATTTAGCGCCAAAGCATAAGTAGGCGTGGCTTATTTAAGCTCCGCCCTCAGGTAAACTTCTTATGTTGCAACATAAGAAGTTTACCTGAGGGTGGAGTTGTCTAACATGTTGTCCAGCTATACTAAAAAAAACACACACCTCATATAAATATATGGAAGATATATATGTATTTATAAATATCATTTAGTAATATACTTATACTAGCATTCCCCTTCGCGGCTTTGCCCGCGAGCCTTTAAAATCCCCACTTTGATTATGGATGCCTGGTATACGGAGGGTTTTCTGGTGAACTAGAGATGAGATTAAAAATATTAATGAACCGCCTTATCAGATTCATTCTCGATCTACCCAGACACTCTCACGTCTCCCAATTGTATACTGAGCAAGGTTTTCTTTTTCCTGAATCCGGACGACAATATCTCCTTGGTTCCTTCCTATTCCAATCCTTTAGAACAAAAAAACCCAGCTATATCCTCGACCTCCTTACACCTCGTTCGTCCATCCACCTATTAAACACTAGATCTCATCCCACCGACCTGTATGTTCCTACCCATAGAACAGCCTCCTTTGAGCGATCCTTTACAGTACGTGCAACCCATCTTTGGAATTCCTTACCTAACTCCATTTGCAGCGCATCCTCCTTGGCCTCATTTAATAGTTATTTTACAGACATATTACATCACT
This sequence comes from Aelia acuminata, assembly GCA_911387785.2. NCBI lineage: Eukaryota > Metazoa > Arthropoda > Insecta > Hemiptera > Pentatomidae > Aelia > Aelia acuminata. Next base: position 13,871,657 of record OU426981.1, read on the forward strand.
AACACAAAAAATTTCTTCTTACAGTACGAGGCCTCGTTTGACGAGCGAGGCGTAGCCGAGCTCGGTAATTAGACGGAGTATTGTGGAGACACTTTCTGTACAACTGATGTAAATTATTTTACATTATACTGAAAAATAAAAGAAAATATATTATAAGAATTTTATTTTGAGTAAAATTTAATAAGAAGTATAAGGTTAACAAATGAAGGGTTGGGCCGAATAACATGAGGTACATGAGACAGTAAAATCAATTTGCTAAATTGGGGATTACTTTTTCGTCTGGGGAACTAACATAGACCGTTATTCCATAAAATTGTCATGGGAGGGAAATTACTTCCTCCATTGTTTCCAATGAAAATTACTCTTTGTTATTATATGTAAAATTAGTTCGATAAAACAAATAACAAAATAAGTACAATAGATTAGAAATAAGTTTTATAAGGTTGATATTAAATATACATATAAATGTAAGTTGAAAATAATTTATTTTCCACTCGTAAGTATATATATATAAATGCAAATAAAACTAAACCAAGAACATTATTAGAAAAAAACAAAATAAAAGTTTACTTTTTGAACCTCAAGTGAAAAAAAATTAAGAATTTGGAAAAAAAAAATATTTTAAAAAAATTAAGAATTTGGTAAAAAAAGATTTAAAAAATTAAGTTATTGTTGGCAATGATTTGTAAAAATCTTCATACTGGCTGTCAAGGTATGGGATCATCTTCAGCAAGTCTGCTTTTTTACTTTTTGTGATAGGGATAAGTTGGTCGTTTTCAGGAGGTAAGTTTTCCAGCTGAATTTTCGGTTTCCAGTTCGTTGTATATATCTTGAATTTTTCCCAAGGTTTCAATATGTTTTGTGAGGATCGTGCATAAACTGTCAAAGGGTCATCAAGATTTTACTTCATCCACAAGTACTTTGTAACCTGCAAATGTGTAGCATTTTTGTTCGTTAATAAAGGCAACTGCAAAATAGACCGTTGTTCCGAACATAGAGCTCATGATTCCAGCTGTGCAAAGTGGCATAGCAACGAGATCGGTTGAGTTTTATAGGAACTAGCTTAAGGGACATTTAGGAGATGCTACATAGAACGTTATTCAGTTAAATACTCGAATTCGCAAAAATGTAACATAGACTGTTATTCGGCCGAACGCCTCAAATAATGAATGAAAATCATATGGTAGGAGGAATTGATGACTCGTAAAAAATCTAAGTATTTATATTTATATTAAATGTACAATTAGTATTATTACTAATATTGAATCCTTCAGATGGTAATTGAATGTCACGTTTGGAGTATATTTTTTATTATTCATAATATATAATGGATCGTCTCTAAATGGATCGTCTCTAAACTGATCATCAACCGTAGTTTATTATATTCAGATTCGTTTCTCTGTCGTTATTTTGATGGGAGGAGTTCTTCCGTAGCTTCATTTGCTTGATCAATTATAGTTTGGGGAATATTCACATCGCTAACTTCAGGCATATATAAATATTTTAGCTCAGCTTTTTAATATTTTTATTAACATGTTTTCTTTACTGTACTACTACAGTAATGGAAAACACTAATAGTAGTGTAATGAATCACTTTCTGGGCTAGCTAACAGTCTAGAAAGAAATACTTTCATAAGCAGTACAATGTACTCGTAAATATTATTTATTCATCCATCTCCTAGATAATCAATCTTCCGTACAAATGTAAAAATGTCAATATTTAGAATTATGAGTAAACAACTAATTCTATTTTTAATATCCTATATATAATGTAGAATTTCATCCCACTGATCTAATTTTAGTCAGACAAATGCACTACCACAAGTTTCCTTTTTGTTATTCTTAGGGGACTAAAAGTCCCAGAATAAAGTTATATTTTCATTCATTCAAATAAACTTTCTAATTTCTCATTATGATGATAAAAGGAATGATAGATAAGGATGATTTGGTAAAAGAACTAGATTCTTCTTATCTGGTTCATTTGTAGAGCTCGGTAGTAAAGCTGAGTAAGGCCCTAAAGTTGAAACGAGGACTTGGATAAAATATTCACTGACATTAAAGACGCGACCTCTGAATCCACTTAGTTCACCTCAGCCCAGCCGCGAGATTGAAGATACTTGATTCTCTTGATTCGGGCGTTCTTTCTTAGCGGGGTATTTCGAAGGAAAATATTAGATCATATGATTATTTTTTGTCTAATTTATAATTATAGAGCTAGGTATAATTTTTATCCTAAATTGTTATTGTTTTTATAATTTTTGTTACATTGTAAACCTCATGTTAAATATCCTTAAAAGTATACCCATGCTCCAGACTAAGAAGATAAATTTTATGTAATTGAAGACCAAATAGAGGTGTTTGGTTTTTAAATAATGAAATCTTTTTAAAGCTAACTAGTGCACAATTAACAACTTTTAGAACGACAACAAAACAGGCTAGGCAAGTTCTACAAAATGACGATATACTTACGAGTACGTGCAAACATTAAAAGACAGGACAGAACTTAAAAAAACTAACTTACAAACTAACAAAATTTTTGACAGTTCACAAGCGAACAAACCTATGATAATTTGCTTTATAATTGTTTTAAACATAAACTGGTCTTTGCAGTGCTATAGAACGGGGAAAAATGGGTGCTTTCAAAGAATGATCTAATAGGGAAATATTTTGCAGAATTTGATATATTTGTAGACCGACTTCTCCGTAGGTAGACTTCTCCGAACTATAACACACTCATGCGCATATGAATTATATGCATTTACATATAAGTTTATTTTATGTATGTATTTAATTGTTGTATTGTATCCTGTATTATATTTCATTATTTTATAAAATCTATATTAACACTTTTGTGGGTTAAAATTTTATTATTGAAATAAAAATAACCATTTTCAATGCAACACAAATTATGAGAACACAAATATTTAAACAGGTTACAAAAATTATCACTTTGTAACACACACATAACCGCATGACTTGAGCTTCGTAATATGACTAACTATCCTGTCCAACGTTCCTTATAAGTAGTTGTTAGGAGAACAATCCAGAACCTTCGAGGTCAGCGTAGATAGTGCGCGAACGTTGTAGTCACAAACATGTACTATGACAGTTTGTTCAAACTGTTAGTTCGTTCTAGGTCTAGAACATAAGGTCTAGAATGTCTATTCTAAATCATATGGTTTTTTTATTAACGTTACACTATATTATATTTCTTGTTGTTTGTTCTTGTTTGTTTGTTCTTGTTCGTTTGTTTAACGACCCTTTATGCTACTTTAGGCTAATCTGACGATTCTACAGTGGGAGTCCTAAATTTTATCTAGCCAGGTGTAATTAGGATATCTATCGACGGTGTAATTAGGGATCTTTAACGAGTATCTGACATCGTACAGGCTCGGGACCTCCATTTTACTACTCCCATTACAAATTCCTAGGGCCACCGCGAGATGCAAACCCGCGACCGTTAGTAAAGTAGGTTGCCATGCTAACCACTTCACCAGAGGTGACCCCATCATCATATATATTATTTCTCAAGTCCTTTTTTTTTAACCGACTTCGAACGAAAGAGGAGGTTACTCAATTCGATACTATGAGCCTTTTTTTTTTTTTTTTTTTTTTCTATGTATGTCCACCGATTACTCCGAGATGGATGGACCAATTGGAACGAAACCTTTTGCATATTGTAGAGTATTTTCCCAAGTTGGTCCCATTAAAACCTTTTTTGGGTTCTTAATTTATTTAAGAAGCACTGAAAAGTGAAATAATTACCTTCTGATTTTTATGAATACATAGCAAAATTTAAAATGGTATAAAAAGCGGAAAAATGCAATAAGGCGAATAATTTTATTTTTATTTGTACAAATACACACTGATTGTTATTAAAAATTGTGAAATTAAAATGTTAAATACTATGTTCAATACAACACAATCTTTTCGGAGGCGGCGCAAAATTTAAAATTTTTAACACTAGACATTATGAAAATCGTAAAATGCATCTTCTCTTCTCATCTATTGATTTTAATGCCTAATAATGGAATTGTATCGGTAACATGTTATTTGTATTTGCGCCGCCTCCGAAAAGATTGTGTTGTATTGAACATAGTATTTAACATTTTAATTTCACAATTTTTAATAACAATCAGTGTGTATTTGTACAAATAAAAATAAAATTATTCGTCTTATTGCATTTTTCTGCTTTTTATAGGTATTAGCAGTGGACGAAGCAACAAGTGAGCTCCTACGGATTAACAGCGGGCAAAGCACAACTTGCCCGTCCAGCTAAGTCGTAGAAATAATTTATAATTTATTTAATTTAAATATTATCATTATTTTTTCCTTTTAATAAGTATAGTTATTTTGCATACTTACATATACAGGATTTTATTTTATTTCATTTTTCTTTTATTATTTTCTATTGGAAGACAGCAGTTGTGTCTTCATAGTATTTATTTTATTTGCAAATATACCTTTTATTTCTCTCTCTCGCAAGTATTTTAATTTTCTAAACTATTGAATTTAGTTAATTAAATATATATCCACAAATAGCAACGGAAAAATGAATAAACCTCCCGATATCCGATCCCCGAATAAAAAAAGGGTTAAACGTAGCTGGAAAAACGTCTACGAACAAGAAGAAAATGAAACGCTTGAACAAAAAAATAATAATAAATTTTTAGTAATAGAAAGGGATGAAGAAGGTGATCTTAAAAAAGTTTCGCCGTTCTTAATTTATAAAGTAATAAAAAATAATTGTGGTGAACCGAAAAATATTAAAAAACTAAGAAATGGAACTATTATAGTTGAAACAATTTCTAGGGAGCAATCCGAAAAACTTCTAAAACTGAATAATTTCGGCCCATTGATAAAAATTAAAGTAACTCCGCACCAAAAACTAAATATTAGCAAGGGAGTAATATTCTGTCCAGATTTAGATGGAGTAGAAGAAAGCGAAATTTTAGAAGAATTAGGGGAACATTTTGTAAAAGAAATTAAAAGAATAGTAAGTAGGAAAGCGGGTATCGAAAGGAAAACACATTTGTATGTTCTTACTTTCTCATTACCTACTTTACCAGAATCTATCCGTGTCGGATTCCAAAAAATTAACGTTAAAATGTACATCCCCAACCCAATTAGATGTAGAACCTGTTTGAAATTCGGGCACTTTGCCGACAAATGCACAAAAACTCCAATATGTGCATACTGTTCAAAATCTGAACATAATGGAGTACCATGTGACTCAATAGTCCCAAATTGTGTGAATTGTGGAAACCACCATTCCAGTCTTGATCTAAAATGCCCTAAGCTGTTAGAAGAAAAACAAATTAAAACTATACAGTTTAAAGAAAAAATACCTTATAATGAGGCTAGGAAAAAATATAAGGAAACACACCATATAAAAGAAAACTTAAATTATGCTGAAGCAGCTAAAACTAGTAGGAAAGTAGGAATAGACGTAGGAAGCCAAACTGAAGAGTTTGAAAAATTTAATGTATCAAATAATATTAGTGCTCCTTCCAATGCTGGAGCTTCCACATCAGCCACTGATAAAACCAAGGCCCCCACTCCCTCATACCCCCTCCCTCCTCCCCTTCCTCCTCCCCCCCATCCTCCCACCGCTACCTCGACTCCGCCTTCATCTTCGTCTCTCAGAGTGGGCCGTGATAGGTCCGTCGGGAGATCTCGGTCGGCCTCGGAGAGCCGAACCGAAACTAGCCGAGTATCGCCGAAAAACGAGAACTCGGAAGTATTTAAAGCCCCGCAGCTCCAACAGCGGGATACGGCTCGCAAAAGTCAACAAAAATTAAGCAATAACCCGAAAAAGAAAAGAGATCCATCTAAAGGTAATGAAGGAAACGAAATGGAAATTACTTAAAATTAACTCTAACTAAAGATGTATATCAAACCCAAATTAACTCTCTTAATAACGTTAAAAGACAGAAATCATCAAGAAACAGATCTCCAATATATAATCATACTTATTTCATACCATAAAAATTATTATATACTGCAAAAAATAATACTTTTACCCAAAAAGATCAATAAAACAGTAATAATTAGAAATTTTTCCAAAACCGGAAAAATTAAACCCCTCTTAAAAATAGCATCAGCAATAATTTTCACACGATATCATATGAAAATGGAATTTACGAATTTTCTAGGCTGCCCAATCATAATATACTTTGTATACTTCAAGACTATAAACAATATTATTCCAAGCAAATACACTTTATGTATACACAATGTACATATACACTTAAAACATATATACATTAAATGCATATTTAAATAGAATTTAGATAGAATAAAAAAAAAAAAAAAAAAAAAAAAAAAAAAAAAAAAAAAAAAAAAAAAAAAATGTTTAGTCATCACCAAACTATAATTGTTATACCATAACTTACCAAACACCATGACAATAGTTAGTTGGAACTGTAACGGAATAAGCACACAATACGAAGAAATGAAGATCCTTATAGAAGACTCAAAGCCAACCATTTTATGTTTACAAGAAACAAAACTAAACCCCCAAAAAAGCTTACAGATAAAAGATTACTTAATACATAGAAAAGATAAAGAAATAGGAGAAGAAGGTAGATCACACGGAGGAGTTGTAACCGCAGTGAGAAAAGACTTATACTCCGAACAACTGGACGTGGAGACCCCCTTTCAAGCAATAATTACTAAAGTAAAACTTCGAATCACCGTAACAATATGTAACATATATCTGCCACCGACCGAGAGAATAAATGAGACAGCACTCATTCAACTCATTAATGGCCTTCCTAGCCCTTATATCGTAGTGGGAGACCTAAATGGGGCCCACCAAACCTGGGGCTCAACTACACCTAATACCAGAGGAAATATAATAAGAAGAGTTATAGACTCCACCGATTCACTCATTATGAATACTGGAGAAGCTACATATATTTGTCCCCGAACCGGATCTATGTCAGCACTGGACTTATCATTCGCCTCGCCAAGCCTGTACACCCAGGTTACCTGGAGTGTCTGTGACAACCAATATGGAAGTGATCATTTCCCTACAATGCTACGCTTCACCACCGAAATTACCAAGGTAAAAAGACACCCAAGATGGATCCTTGAAAAAGCTAATTGGGATGAATTCAAAGAAATTATTAAACAACCAGTAGACTATCGCTCAGAAAACATAAATGAAACAATAGAAATATTTACCCAGAATATAATAAATTCCGCTCTGCTAACGATCCCAAAAACAAAAGGAAATCCCAAAACAAGCCATCCACCATGGTTCGACGAGGAATGCCGGAAAACCATTATTATAAAAAACAAAGCACTTAAAGAGTTTCAGCGAAACCCTACCCAGAGAAACTTAATAAACTATAAAAAGCTGAAATCAACTGTAAGACATCTTGTGAAAAATAAAAAAAAAAGTTCCTGGATTTCGTACGTTGAATCAATAAACATGAATACCCCATTAAAAAAAATATGGCAAAAAATTCATAGTATAGCTGGAAATTACAACACAGAGACCCCTATGCTAAAAATCCAAAACGACATTGTAAATGATCCAAAAACAATAGCGGAAAATTTAGTTCATCATTTTGCAGCAATATCAAACACTGACAACAGACCTCACCCATACGAAAACCCTCAAGAAATAGATTTCGCACTTACAAACAACAAAGACAGCATATTTTTGGAAGACTATAATCGTCCATTTACGAAATGGGAGTTGCAAACGGCAATTGACGAGTTAAAGTGCTCTTCCCCCGGAAACGATGAAGTGCACAATAATATGATCAAAAATTTTCCCTGTGAAATTAATAGAAAACTTCTCGAAATATTTAATAAAATATGGGAAACCTCCACATATCCCCAAGCTTGGCGAGAATCGATAGTTATCCCAATACTTAAACCAGGGAAAAATAAATTACACCCTAACAGTTACCGACCAATATCACTCACCAGCTGCTTATCTAAATTATTCGAGAAAATGGTCAACAGACGTCTGGTATGGATGATTGAAAAATATAACCTTTTATCGCCTATACAAAGTGGTTTTAGAAAAAGTAGATCAACAACGGACCAACTCGTGACAATGGAAGCAGAAATTCTGAACACTTTTGTAGAGCAAAAAGAAGCAGTCGGTATATTTTTTGACTTCGAAAAGGCATACGACACTGTTGACCGAAAAATAATTTTAGAAGCATTATATGAATGGGGCTTCAGAGGTTCAATGCCCAAGTTTATACAAAGCTTTCTACAAAAAAGATTTATTAGAGTGAGAATAGGCGAATCGCTTTCCAGTCGTAGAGAAACTATAAATGGCATCCCACAGGGAAGTGTCTTGAGTTGTACTTTATTCGCTATTGCTATTAACTCGATAATCAAAGTAATCCCTGGAACAATAAAAGCGTTCCTCTACGTTGACGACCTGACGATTTTACTCAGATTCAGCAATTATGAGTGGATGAATAGAACCCTCCAAACAACGCTCAACAAGCTACAAGCCTGGTCTCAAAACAATAACCTCCGCTTGTCAACTGAAAAAACCAGAGGTATATTATTCTCAAAAAAAAGAACTCCGAGCCCAGTACCCGAACTTCACATGTATGGCAACACCTTAACGTTTTGTGAAGATGTTAAATTCCTCGGCCTGGTTTTAGACCGTAAGTTAACCTGGTTAAACCATATTAAGCACTTGCGAGAGGAATGTTTTAAGCGTCTAAGATTAATGAAAGTACTGGCAAGAACTACCTGGGGAGCTGATAGAAAGACAATGTTGATGATCTACAACAGTATTATAAGATCCAAGCTAGATTACGGTAGTGTGGTATATTCCTCCGCCAAAAGAAATTACCTCTTACTCTTGGACTCAATTCACCACGCTGGGATCAGGCTCTCTACTGGAGCGTTCAGGACAAGCCCAATAGAAAGTCTCTGTGCAGAGGCCTCAATGGCTCCACTCCTCTTCAGAAGACAGGAACTAGCAACTAATTACGTAGCAAAACTAAAGCTCCAACCTACAAATCCGGCTTATCCTCATATATTCCAGCCCCATAACGTTAGAAAATATGAAAGAAACCAAAGAACACCTGCTCCTCTAGGCATCAGGCAAAAAGAAGTAATAAGAGAAATTTATGACATGGTCAGAGACCCGGCTGAACCCATCCTTCAATCTCCTCCCTGGAAATACCAACCGTTTACAATAGATTTAACCTTTAAAAAAATGATACCAGGCTTATATAACTACAAACACTACAATATAGAAAATAAATATTCAGGATATGAAATAATATTCACGGATGGATCAAAGCAAAATGAGAATGTCGGTTTCGCAGTAATAAAGAACGGGATGGCCAAAAAGTACAAATTACCCTCATATTCTTCAATATACACTGCAGAACTACAGGCGATTTCTACAGCACTCTATTTATCCATAAACAGTGACCACTCCAAAATACTAATATGTTCTGACTCGTTTTCTGCTATCCAAAGTATACGAAATTTTAATAAAACTGGGCCAACACTGAATAAAATTCACAATTATATAGATATATTGAATAGCCTCAATAAAAGTGTAACTTTCCTCTGGACTCCAGGACATTCCGGGATACCAGGAAATGAAGCAGCCGACAAAGCAGCGAAAGATGCAGCTCACTTGAATATTCCAGCTCTCCAGATTTACGAGCCGAATGATGTTAAGAAATACCTAAGGCAGAAAGTCAGGAAAAACTGGGAATCAATGTGGGCAGAAATCCCAATAACGAACAAATTACGAAATATAAAGAAAACGACAAAGAAGTGGGTAAGCGTTGCGAGAAAAAACAGAAGAGAAGAAGTAGTCATGACAAGGTTGAGGATAGGTCATACCAACCTTACTCATGTGCATTTAATTACAAAAGAGGCCCAACCGAACTGCGAAAACTGCAGGGCTCCACTAACCGTCCAACACATAATAGAGGATTGCATATCACTACGCCAAGCATTTGAAAACATAAAATTACCCCGTAATAGAGAACTAGTACTGGGAGACTCAGAAGAATCGACTGATAAAATTATACAAATATTGAAAGATACTCAATTATACCATAAAATATAATGTAACAATTTTCTTTATAGGTGAGATGTGCGTTTGATAAAACTGTAAATAAAATTCCAACTGTAAATAAGATTCCAACTGTAAATAATATAATACAAATTGTAAATAATATCCCAACTAATATAATGTATATAATGTAAATAGGTACTATGTAAGATATGATGCCTATAAAAAAAAAAAAAAAAAAAAAAAAAAAAAAAAAAAAAAAAAAAAAAAAAAAAAAAAAAAAAAAAAAAATTTAATTAATCTTAAAAAAAAAAAAAAAAAATTTAATTAATCTTAAAAAAAAAAAAAAATTTAATTAATCTTAAAAAAAAAAAAAAAAAAAAAAAAAAAAAAAAAAAAAAAAAAAAAAAAAAAAAAAATTTAAGGTTTATAAATAAAATATCATTAATTATTGGAGTTTAAATATTTGTAAATAAACACAAAATAGCTTTAAGATAAGAATTAATCCTGTAGACTATTGTTAACCAAAGATCATAGTTTTGAAATATACTGGAAAGTAAATATCACCTTGAATACGAGGTAAGCTTAGCACGGATAGGGCGTAATGACCTAGATGTTGATCGCCCGCAAAAATTGTAATCTAATCTGCTTTTTATACCATTTTCAATTTTGCTATGTATTCATAAAAATCAGAAGGTAATTATTTCATACTTTTCAGTGCATTTATTTTTACTAGTTCCTAGGTTTCGAAGTAGGTTTAATTTTTTTTTTATAAAATGTTTTTTATTTTTTGTCGGTACGCCACAACTTCCTTAGTACTTCATCAAATTTCATGAATGTAGCACCATTTTAAAGCATTCCTTAACCGTTACACCGGAAAAATAGACAAATCACACATTTCGCCTTTAATTGCGAGTTATAACCCACGGTTTTTGCGAAAAATTCAAAATGGTCGAAAATGTTTCTAAATGGTATCAATCGTTTCATGTTTTCAAGGAGAACATTTTTTCGATTAACCCTTTCGTTTGCGAGTTGTAAGCGAATAACTGCAATTCTAAGCGAAAATTGTCGCTGGGCTTTTTCAGTTTGTCGACACGAACATTTTTGTTATGTACACTTATCAAATTTCATGAATGAGGCATTATTTTAAAGCTTTCCATAAGCGTTCACCTGAAAAATATACAAATTACTCATTTCGCCTTCGATTGCGAGTTATAAGCAAAAACGCGGTTTCGGTCGTAGAGATTTCCAAATGGTTTTCAATCTTTTCAGGTTTTCAAAAAGAACGCTATGCATAGAAAAACTGATATTTCAGCGAAAAATTATCACAGGAATATTTCGAAGGTGTCATTTTTTTCAGTTGTTTGAGAAGAAAATTATTGATTATATGCGCTTTTCCGATCGTCGCCGTCGCTTGCGAGTTACATACAAATATACGCGATTTCAGTCAATAGAATCAGCGCACTCGCTTTCCGCGCAACCGATATATGTATTTAAGTATGTGGCGTCTTCCGAGGTGCGCTCATTCAGTGACATCTATGTCTGTGTAAAAAAAGTTGTGTAACAATCGCAGATCACCATATTGTAACCTCAAATAGTGTTCGAAGAGGTCCTGCAAACACGTAAATACTAAGTAAATATGTAAATACCTTAAACTTAGGTTTCAAAAAATAAGTAATCTACAATTTAAACACATCTATTCTTTACTTCAACCCTCATGACGGAATAAATACGCACTATACGATAGTAAATTAACGGTGTGCACTTTAATTAACCCTCGCAAGGCACACTGGGGTCTGACAGACCCCAAGAACTAATTATGTACGAATATCTAATTGATAAAATTATTCTAATGGCTGTGACTTCTTTGTATTCGAAATTTGTACACCTACCGCCTTAGCGCCAATGTTGGAAAAGTTGTAGTTCATCCTGCTGTTTTTATAGAAAAATAAATACTTGTGTTGGGGTCCTGTAGACCCCAGTGTGTCATCTAAGTTCTTCTTTTTGTTATTACACTTTTATTACAATTCGCTTTGTAAGTGAGGTAAGTGTAACAAATATATCTTTCAAAATGTTTTATTGTGTGGTTAATATTTCTTTTTGTGGGTTATGTTTTATTTTTTATTTATTGCTTAACTTTCTGATAAATGTGATTTTTTTCGGAATGGCCTAAAGTGAGAAGGTCATTATAAATATTCATTAAGGAATTAGGAGTCAATGTCCCTGGTCCAAAGGCCCCAGGACAGTTTAAAAAGGAAGATGCTCTAATTGTTCTAGGCAAAAAGATAGGAAAACAAAACTAGTTTCTAGGGAATGCCACAGCCACACAATTATGCGTAGAATGCAGTCAATGAGGGCTGCATGTAAGAAAAGTGGTCGGCAATAAATTTTTTAAATATATTTTTTATATTTAGAATATTCTAAGTAACAATAGAAAAATAATGAATCTTGATTTGTATAAAATTTGAAATTTCTATATACGTTTTTTCCAAACTGTAAGAACTACTTGAAAAATGTGCATTTTACATTTGTTTTTTTATATAACGTAAATTAAACTAAATATTTTTAATGCAATTTATTGTTTTCTTGATCTTGTACGTTTTTTTTTTTAATTGTCTAAATAAAAGCTTCTAAAAATATTTTAAAACTATAATTTATATAAAGGATTAACTTTTGGGGTCTGTAGGACCCCAGTGTGGCATGTATGAACAAAAATATTAGTGTGCCTTTGGAGGGTTAAGTGAGATTTAAGTACGTTGGAATACGAATGTTTCGCACGGGTCAGCTAGTATATTATATTTTATTAGATATAAATTTTTCGTTGTTCGATTTCTATTTATTTATTTATGTATGCTATATGACAGTTGTATTAATTGATTTCATACATGTAATTAAATACGCGTTATGTCGTAACATGTTTCAAGTAGTAATAAATTAACTAGTTACAGGGAACTGTAATAAGAAAACAAGAAGATTAGTGCACAATGATTAATATGTTCTGCGAATCATTTTCACGGGCCAACTAATTTAAAGGAATAAGGAAAAAAAAGAGGTTTTTTTTTTTTTTTGAGAAAAAAGTTCTTAAATTAATTAATCACCCTTCAAAATAGATTAGGGGAGTTGGAACTTTTTCAAATAAAGGCAGCCGCGATTCGTCAATAGTTTTTTGGTCCAATTATTTAGAATTCATGAGCTATCCCCAAGGAGAGTCCCAACCTTTTCGGTTCATTCAATTTGTCCTCGCTATCTGTTCGGAATTGATCCGGTCCATTAAAGACGAGCGCGAGGCATAATCCTCGCAGGCGCCCCGTCGAATACTAATCCCCTCCCACAATAATCTACCTTTCAATTTATTGTTTTTAAAAAATGAGATCCTTCTCTAATTTTAACCTCATAAAATATCATCTTGTGAGGTATGAAGCACTTAAAACAGTACTCGCATATTTAATATTAACTTTTCATCTTAACTTTTAAGTATACACCCAATAATTTGTTTGATACTAAGTTTAATCAATATACATATTATAAAGTGTACAATGTGCGTGCCGATGAGGCTCAAAAACCACTCCACGTACGACCAAGAAGGTTACCTCGTTGTGTAACCTTATTACCCCTAACGGTGCAGAAGGTTTCCATTTTTATATTAAGGGTGTAAAATTGAAGAGAAAAGGGCGAAAATTTTAAGCCTCTCGGGTTAGTAAATGAAAAATTTAGTTCGAGCTCCAGACTACCAGGAAGCGCTAGGATGCGTTTCACTCAATGTTTATTGTTCATTCATCCAGTTCAGTTTGTAAAGGTTATATATTTTTTCAGCTGTTCTTTTTAAATTACTAAAAAATTAAGCGATAATAATTAGTTTATCCTCTGCTTTCAAAATAAAATAATGATTCTACATCTCTGCAATCTATTAGAAAACCGACTGGATTCCTTAAAAAATTAATTTTCTCATGTGAAGGCTATTTGATTAACACATTTCATTTAATCAATATATAATATATACCTACTTAAATAAAATAAAATAATGAAAGAATAAAAAAAGAGATAAATTGACTGAATATAAATCGAAAATAAAAAGTTTGAAGTGTTCTTATTGCATGTAATTATGAAAAAGAAGTTGGTTTTGAATAGTAATAAGATTCGAGATCAGCAGAGTCCGATCAAATTACGCGTGGGGGGTGGGGGATGTCTTAAGGGAGGTTGAAATGGAAGAGAGGTCTTAAAAAAAAATTCTATGAATCTTCGGTAGTTTCTATACTTCTGGATCTAATAGGACCATCACATTAGGCGCTTAAGTTGTACTCGAAATATAATATTTTAAACTGAGATAACAGATTTTTGAACTATAATCTAATAACTTATTATCTGCTGACTGCTTGGAATGGGCTATACGATTCAGAATCACAGAAACCATCAAAAACGATGCATAACTCGACAAAGTTGCATTAAAATTAATTAATTGTTCATTTACCATTTTCAACCCCCCAATAAAAGTATATAGGGTTCCTTATTTGGGCGGACTCTGCAGTTCTCGAATCTTAATATTGATCCCAAATTAAAACCGAAGTTTCAAGAAGGTGCTGATTTTGTTCTATATTTCCTTTAATTTTAATTTTTTTTCTGTTATTAAAACTACTACACAACTACCGGAGCGAAGCCGGGCACCCGCAGCTAGTTTTTTATAAAGCGAGCAGACGCGTTCCTGTGGTTCAGTAGCTATAATGCGTTGAATTAGTTATATCCTGTTATTTTTTATTTTCTAATCAAAATTCACTGATAAAGATAAAAACGTTTCAGCTAATCTAAAAACCAACGGGATTTAAAATAGAACTTTACGCCAAATTTAAAATTGTTTGGTAAAGAATTTTAATGGGTTAAAGTTTTTATTTTTTATATCTTATATTTGACCATAGTGTGTTAATTAATGACATATGTAAAAGGAACTAATATAGAATATAATTGGAACAGGATTTAGTACAATCACAATAGACAGTTGGCAAAACTGTATTTAATTAATCTCTTGCCACAATACATATTACTTAACCCGCCGTTGGTCGCGTTGTGAGCATTTTGCTCACACTTGCCGAAAATCTTGTGTATTTCGCTTATTTCTTTTTATTTAATTCTGACATTTTTTCTATTTGTCATTTATACATTAACTCACTTTAGGAAGTTGTTTTTGAAAAAAACAATTGCCGCGCTAAGCCCCTATACAACGTTTTGTTCGAAAAAACGTGAGCGTGAGCAAATTGCTCACAGCGCGACCATCCGTGACACAGAACTGAGCCACCGTGCGGGCCGCTCCCTGACCTGCACGGACTTGTCCATCTCCGCAGTAATTAGCCTAAATATTGTCAGTAGAGGTTTGTCTTTCTTTGATGAAATATTGTAGCTGTTCCGTTTGGTAGTTTAGTTCGGAAAATGAGTGGAACAAGACATCCTGCGAAGCTATTACGGCTTTTGGAGGATAATCCGGAAGAAAAAAATGACTAAGTATTTTCGTCTCTTCTCTTAGGTGTTTTAGTAAAAGGTTAGATTAGTTTATATATTTTTGAGTAAAATGGGGTATTTCATTTTTAGATCGTTATTTCTGGCTTCTTGAAGTTGAGCAAAGTGGTTATACTGGAGGTCATATCTCCAGTCTTCCTTTCGAAAAATCCGCCGACTTGCCAGAACTAGTGCCGGAATTCGAGTATCAAGTACCAACTTTATGCGATTTTTTATATTTTTATAATTTTGTTTTCTTTTCAACTACAAATTTCTTATTTTTCTTTTTGTAATTTTGAGTAATGTATGCTACTGCAATTTTCTTATAATAACTATTTTTTTTAAAAACTAAAAATAGTGTTAATAAAGACTTTTATTCTTGTTTATTCTCTTCTATTCATTCCACTCCTATAAATAAATTATAATAAATGCATTAAACTGATGAAAAAACCTTAAACAGATTAATAATTTAATGATAAAGATATTCTAAATTAAAAGAACCAAAAATATTGTGAAGAAAGCTGCTGAAAAATAATAGAATCTCCAAAAACTGAGGTGTGAGCAATTTGCTCACGCGCGACCAACGGTGTCCCACGGAGGGGCGCGACCAGCGCCGGGTTAAATTCAGAATATAACACATTGTAATATGAGATATCGTATCAGGAGGTTATACTTATAGGTGCACAATGATTTTGGTTGACTTGTCTTTTGCTAAAACAAATAGATTTGATGTTCCCACACGTAAAAAGGCGACACAACGACAATTGCCTATTGGAAAAACACGGATCTTTCTAGTCCAAACCGGGAAAAATAGATTTATGCTTAACCACCCTAAATATCGAAAGAAAATGAATTGTGTCAATAAATCAACTTACACCGCCATCTGTTGGAAATTTATAGAGCTTACAAATAATCATACTCAATCGTAATATAATAAGCACTTAATTTGCAATAAAGAAATATTGTTGTCAATAATCGTGATAAAACTTATCTTATCTTTTAAGTTGGACAAAACTACACACAATGAGCCAAACAGTATAAAGATCGGTTGAGTAGTGTCTGATTTTACCTCCGACAAACATCGGGACACGAGATTTTTATATATGTAAAGAAATGAATGTAATAATTTTATTGAAGTTAAATTTCTACCAAAAAAAAAAAACTATAATTGTTCCGAGGCTTCTTTTCGGATATAGAACATTTTTATTTTATTTATTCATTGAACAATTTCAAACACAATATTTACAATCATTGAAATATGTAAAAGTAAAAAACAATAATGCAATACAAGTTTAAAAATAGTTATAGTTGCCCTAGAAAGATTCTTACCTGTATTTGCTGTATACCTCACATTGTGGAGCAAAAACAAAAAAGGCTTAGTTTGTGTTAATTAAATCTTAAGTAAGATTGAATATAATAATATAATATATATTTATTTTTCAAAAAAAGGAATTTCCGTACATAATTTTTTTGTCAGATCAAAATAAACTAAATCTTTTCAGTTAAGATATGCTGTTTTAGGGCCGAAAAAAATGATTTTTTTTTGGGATAATTTTCTTAAATAGCCGGGAAGGCCATTAAAATTCTTTGGTGCAAAATAATTATATGATAAAATAACTATAAATAATTATATTACAAAATAACAGTACAATTTAGTTTGGGTGAGTTAAATATATTAGAGTGTCTAGTTCTAAGTGTAACTGAAATATAATTTATATTATCACTTCAAATGTAAAATATTCTCATATTTTTATATAAAATTAGGTAATTGACTGGTAACAGTTATTTCAGGAACAGTAAAAGGTCATGGTCACAAGGCCGCTTACAGTAAGGGATGAACAATGCCTTAAGGGGCACCTGTAGTGGTTAGCATAGAAAGCTACAATACTTAAGGTCGCTGGTTCGCGTCCCGAGGTTGTCCTTGGATTTTTTAATGGGAGAAAACGTAAAATAGAGTCCCGAGCCTGTACGATGTCAGGTACTCGTTAACATAATTATACCTGGATAGGCAAAATTTAGGACTCCCACTGTAGTTAAAACAAAACGATGCCCTAAGGTCTTCGAAAATAAAATATTTCGTAGAATATTTGGGCCGAAGAAGGATGATTCAACAGGAGAATTTGGACGGCTACACGATGTAGAATTGTGTAAACTGTATCCTGGTAAACGTAATCGAAGTTATAGCCGAACGACGGTTAATGTGGGCGTGTGAAATTGCCTTTCTTAGTTGCGAACGAATGACTAAAATATTGATAAACGTTTTGCAGACTGGTAAACGTCCGAGGGCTAGACCAAGGCGAAGGTGGGAGTATTCAGTGAGGGCTGATCTTGTGGAGTTTTGGGATTGGACGGGGGGGGGGGGGGGGGGGGGGGGGGGAGGGAAGTGGGTGGAGCTGTGTAGGGAACGATTATTATAGAATTTCTACAAAACGATGAGAACTTAAATAATATCACTTGTAACGGAAAGGTTAAATGTAACTTAACAGTTACACAAAAGTAACTGTATTCCTCACTGTTCAGGTTCACTACCGCTCCGCTGTATTCATGACGCTTGCTCACTCATATGAGCCTCCGAACACGCTCGAAAAATCCCCCCCCCCAATTTTTGGTTTAAATAATAAATATCTGATGTACTTCTTATAGGTCTGTTCAAATTTTTATTGTGAAATTTTAGTGTACACTAGATTAATGCAAACTTATTATAGAAACATGTAGTTTGACCAGAAAATATGTAATTAAAATATTTGTTTAAAACAGTAATAAATTTATAGTGATGTTAAATAAAGTTATAGTGATGATATCAAAAGATGTTTATTGTGAAATTTTAGTGTAGGGGAGAGCGGGGTTGGTTGGCAACAGTTTTTACTTTTTTGATTGTTGAGTCGTTCCTGTTAATAAAATCCCAATGGGGCTGATACCACTGTAAACTCCAAGTATTAGAGTACTTCAAGTATTTTTTCACAACTTAATATTTAATACTTAGATCATAGAAAATTGAAGAATCCGTCAATCCAGAGTATGCCAATTAACCCCCTATATGGGGCAGGTTGGTCTAGAAGGTGGGGTTGTATAGCCATCTCATTCAAGTACTGCCTGACACATATTATTGTTATTAAAAGCTGCACTATAATGGTATAATAATTTTGAATCGGTTTTTAACAGCTTTTAAGGGAAAATAGAATGACAATAGAAGAAGATAGAAGTTTAGACTGTCGTCACTTTTTGCATTAGAAAAATTGCTCTCATCTTCCTCGCTGGGGCTAAAGACAATTGGTAGTTTCACCTTTGATTATGTTTACCTTGCTTTTGTGAATTGCTACTGGGCCAAAAAAAAAGTTGAAGAGAGCCAACTAACCCCACAGGAGAGATCATATGAAAGGTGACTGCCAGGACAGGGGAGAACAATCAAACAAGAAACTGGTCAGTCGAAAGGTTAGGTTTTTCAAAGGAGTTTGGGGCTATGTGAACAGAATCGGAGTCAAATGTTTTGCCATGCCTTTAAACCAACTTTACTGAAAATATAAAAATTTACTTACATGTTGTAAAATCAATCAATGAAGCACACTCTTAGCTACACTGTTAGCATCGGATTGAATACTCAGGATAAGACTCCCGAGGTCGAGCGGGACACATGGTACAATGGTGGGGTCATTCTTCACAACAGGTGTGACGGAGACTATAAGCCAATGGCCAACCTACCCCCTGTGCCAACCAACCCCGCTCTAAAAATATTTTTTGAGATAATATTAAATAAAGTTAATTAAAAAATATACTAGCTCATAAAATGGTATATTGTGCACTGATTAAAAAATTGTGAAGTAAATATTGGCAGACTTCAATATCCCTTTTTATATATTTATATTAATTTTTAAAACCAAATTATTCATTTTAATTTTATGCTCCAGAGAACGGCTATTCGATATTTTAATAAAATCAGATTTTTTTTATATCTCAATTTTTTATATAGAAGAAAAACATATTTGTCACATTCATTAAATTGTTAATTTTCTTCTATAATAATCAGTAGCTACAGCGTACAGAGTGTTATGTACAAAATAAAAAAATATTTCTTTTTTTTTTTTGTACATTTTACTTGGCAGAATTTTAACGTATTTTTAAGTTCAAAAATTCGTTGTGAAGCAAAAATTTTTGGTTCCTATAATAACTTCTCACTTTGCGACCATCCTATTCGTTCACTTCAGCAGTTTCTGTGACTGTTTTTTTTTTTATCAATTTAAACGGTTGCTTACATTCATAACGTTTTATTTATTGATCAAGGCGTCCCCTACAAATTTCTCCTTCATTTTTACTTTCACTTACCTATATATGAAATATATAGTAAGTGGAAGTATTGCGATCGTAAAAATTTTCGACTTTTTGGGGTTCCCTGAGTCCTTTTCATCAAAATTGATTAACAGGAGGGGGGACTTTACTTAATAAATTTTGTATCATTTTCAGGTGTTTTTTTTTATTTACTCAAAATCGGCTTTAACGATTTTGATCAAACTGGGTATTTGATGTATGTATATGCCAAAGATGTGATAGCCAACATTTCATCAAAATTCATCAACCGGAGGGGGGAATTTACTTAATAAATTTCGTATCATTTTCACGTGTTTTTTTTTTTTACTCAAAAACGGCTTTAACGTTTTTGATCAAACTGGACATTTGATGTATGTATATGCCAAAGATGTGATAGCCAGCATTTCATCAAAATTGGTCAAACGGAGGGGGCACTTTATTTCATAACTTTTTTTTTCAATTTTTAACCTTATTTCGATTATCTCAAAAACGGCTTTAACGATTTTCATCAAATTCGTCATGTTTAATGAAAAATAGGTGTTCTTTATTATCAGGTAAGCTTTATCATTATTAAAATGTTCTGAGGGGGCTTAAATGGGGTAGGGGTATTTTTTGTTTGTTTGTTTTTGTTTATATGGAGAAATTAACTGTCTCTCATTACGCCTAAAAATAAAAAATGGCTAAATATGTGATATGATTAAAACCAAGTAAACATATAGAGTGGAAAAATATTAAGTCAACTCATAAAACACGTTGAGCTCACGCATGCGTAGTACGCCTTTAATGTCACACCATTGTTCATAATTAAAACCGTTCTGTTCATGTAATGGAAATTATTGGTTTCATGGTAACTAAATGACATTTTCAACAAGTACATGTAAAATTATAAATATCAGTCGACTTGCAGTATTATGCTTGCATTGCCGAATTATCTCAAGTAAAAACGTTTTTTAGTGTTAGTTATAGAGCAAATGAAAACAAAAATAAGAAATGAATTTGGAAAAATGTGTAACTGAGTTAGAAGTGGCATTAACACAACGCATTAATTTCTGATCTAAGTTGGTAAGTGAAAGTTGTGTGTCGCGGACGCACCAGATTTTTTTTTTATCAATTTAAACGGTTGCTTACATTCATAACGTTTTATTTATTGATCAAGGCGTCCCCTACAAATTTCTCCTTAATTTTTTTTTCTTCTTATCGATTCTTTCTTCAATCTCCCAATATTCTTCGTTCTTCTTGATTTCTCAAACCTTTTAGTTTCCTCCATGCCCTATGAGTTTATCAAGCTCCATGTTCTTTCTCATAGTGCCAAAGCCTTGCGAACATACAGGGTATGAAACACATCTTAACATTTTCCTTTCAAAGACCTTGTCAGACAGTTTGTCACCTGCTAACCTGTTTAAATACTGCGAAGTCGTGTGCAATTTACTTACAATTTTGTCATTTGTAATTTTCTCTGGCGGTTATAAAAGGAAGTAAGTTCCAAGATTGGTTTAAAAAAATTAACCGTGTAAAAAGGATAACCGAATTGTTTTCTGATTTTTTTCTAAATTTAATAATTAAAACAAATGAGAAGGTAAGGTGCAAAACTCACTTGCTATTTTAGGCCTTTCTTGAAAAATAACTGTGAAAAAACTTGAAGTAACATTTTCTGAAACGCGTTTATAATCATTGGACCGATATCTCTCAGTCTCAGCAAAGAATATTTCTCGGGCAATGGGAATCGGACGAGAGATTCTCTATTGTATTGCTTTGAAATTGGTTGCTTTCATCAGCATCTTAATTATTAATTAAGTTTCCTTTTGAGCACTTAGCTTTCTTTTTCAGTAAAATGGAATGATATTATATTTTACGTTATTCCTATTATTTCTCTTGCAGAATTTCATTGTAAAATAAGGATTTAATATTTTACCATCGAAAAAACGAGAGACCAGAATCTTGAAGAACTTTTTTTTTTTTTTTTTAGAAAGTAAAAGCTTTTTGTTTGCTGAAAACATTTCGTTACGTTCCTTAAAGCCGAGTTGACGAACCTCATCAGAACGTGGCTAAGTCATCCACCAAATGCTTTCCTCTTTTGTTATTGTTTTTAAATTTATTTTTTACATTGGTATGATCTATAACAATAAGAACATTCCTGTGAATTGAATGAGCATTAATTCTTCACATTATTACCGTTTTTTCTTCGGATTATGATTACATTATTACCGTCTCTTCTTCGTATTATGAAGTGATGAAAATTAATCATTCTGCTAAAAATTAATACTAAAGTATTACTATAGATCGAAATACAGACATATTATATGAAATACTGTTACACTTGAGGAAGTGAGGTGCAAAACTTCGTTCCATTTTTTTGAGAAATTGAGATGGCAGTGGTTTAGAATCTAGATATTTTAATGATCTTTTAGCATATCTTATCAAATTGAAGCAAACCTTGTTATTTCATATGGATATTTACTATATAAAATAGTGGTTTGTTGCAGAACTGATTCGTTCCATAGCCCATTTTGTTTCAAAACTGGTTCGTTACTCGTTTTGATGCAAAACTCTTTGGTTTCCATAATAACTTACCACTTAGCACCCAACCCATTCGTTCACTTCAGCAGTTTTTTGTTACTCTTTCTGAACAAAAGATCGAAAGCTCCTTAAACTCGCGTGTTTTATTTCAGTTTATACTCGATTCTTCTTACCTGGCTATATTCATAATTGATTTTGCAATGGCTCAAACAAGCTGAAAGACGTTGATGATCTGCTGAAAAAGTATTTTGGTGACGAGTGGAGGTAAATACTTCCATGATTCATTGAAGTATTTATTACACACGAGTTCTCAATATATCTGCCACAGACGAGAGAAACAAAGAACATCAGGATGGTGAGGTCGCTATCGAAGAAGACGATAGCCTTAGGATCTAGTCTTTTTGTAACTTTTTTATAGTCAGGTGTTTTATATCAGTACGCTGATATTTTTGAAAAAATCGTGAAAAAAAAGAAAATGTTTTAAGTCAGTGGGTGGTATTATTTTGTAAAATGATACCGAATTTATTAATAAAATGGTTGTGGAACAAAATAAATATTAGGGGAGAGCGGGGTTGGTTGGCAACAGTTTTCACTTTTTTTGATTGTTGATTCGTTCCTGTTAATATAATCCCAATGGGGCTGATACCACTGTAAACTCCAAGTATTAGAGTACTTCAAGTATTTTTTTCACAACATAATATTTAATACTAAGATCATAGAAAATTGAATTCGTCAATCCAGAGTACGCCAATTAACCCCCTATGTGGGGCAGGTTGGCCTAGAAGGTAAGGTTGTTTTTCATCTCATTCAAGTGTTGCCTGACACATATTATTTTTATTAAAAGCTGCACTATAATGGTATAATAATTTTGAATTGGGTTTTAACAGCTTTTAAGGGAAAATAGAATGACAATAGAAGAAGATAGAAGTTTAGACTGTCGTCACTTTTCGCATAAGAAAAATTGCTCTCATCTTCCTCGCTGGAACTAAAGACAATTGGTAGTTTCAACTTTGATTATGTTTACCTTGCTTTTGTGAATTGCTACTGCGCCAAAAAAAAAAAGTTGAAGAGAGCCAACTAACCCCACAGGAGAGATCATATGAAAGATGACAGCCAGGACAGGGAAGAAAAATCAAACAAGAAACCGGTTAATCGAAAGGTTAGGTTTTTCAAAGGAGTTTTGGGCTATGTGAACAGAATCGGAGTCAAATGTTTTTCCATGCCTTTAAACCAACTTTACTGAAAATATAAAAATTTACTTTCATGTTGTAAAATCAATCAATGAAGCACAGTCTTATCTACACTGTCAACTTCGGATTGAAAACTCAGGACAAGACTCCCGAGGTCGAGCGGGTCATATGGTACAATGGTGGAGCCTTCACAACAGGTGTGACAGAAACTATAAGCCAATGGCCAACCTACCCCCCTATGCCAACCAACCCCGCTCTCCCCTACTTATTAAAAAAAAACAAAAAAAAACTTCGCTTTGTTTTCTTCACCTCGTATTATTATCCTTATTGGAAGATCAACGCCGTGTGAATTAAAACTCAATGTAGTAAAAGTCTTTCCTTTAAACATTTTGTTGCAAAACTTTCTCATTTCAAACTTTGTTACTTTTAAATCAGGAAATTTTCCATTCCAAGCTCACTTCCACAAGGTAGCTGTACCTGTCGAAGGCAAAAAAAAAAAAAATTTTACCTGGCCACTGCACAAGGTAAGTTAAAAAAGTTTAGTTTTTGTGTTTCCTGAAAAACGTGTTCATATGGCACGTACGAGTTTTGCATCTCACCTCTTCAAATCAATATTTTCTTCCATTATATATATTATATTTTTAATGTATTTATGAATTCTCATTTTTAATAAATGACTGAACGTTGGCTTCTGAAATATATCACGTGGACCGTTTCTACCTCCCCCGGCCTCCTCTATTATGAACGAACTTATATTTTCCTTGCAGAGTTACGGCAGATGACTTCTGTACCTTCATGAATTATTTAATATATATTCATATACATAGCATACATATATATAGCGAGAGAGAGTGTGGTGCCCCCTATATATACCAACCGTAATCTTTCTCATATTTAATGATTCTCTCAAAGCTGTATAATTTAACAGCTTATGTTGCTATATATACAGTGTTTATATAGCAGCATTAGATGTGGATACGGGTAACTAAATCCAAGTTGTAACCTTAGCATATAGTATTAGTGACTGTAATACTTTTCTGGCGAAATGACGTTAGAAATATTAGTCAAGTATTTTTGTGATCCTTATATTTAAATCTCCCTTTTTTAATTTTTTTTTCAAAGTTATGGCACTTACACAATTATCAAGATAACAATATCTATAATTATAATTGCAATATATGTCAACAATACAAATTACATTAAAAACAGTTAAATAATAAAACAAGGGACTTTTCTACTTTACTCCCCTTATGATTACTTGTATGGAACAGTTACCTTGGAGGTTTCTTTCAAATTATAACACATGATCAATAAATATGAATTCATTGTAAAAAAGTTAAAAGGTTAAGTGCATATATTTCTCATTTATTTTTTAAAAGTTAATAATGAACGGATTTGAATTGTATTCATACCTCGGAAAAGATGATAAGAAAGCATTGCAAATGTTTCAGGAAGAAGGTATAATACATACAGCTAGGAACTTACGTGAAGCTTTTTTTTAGTGAAAAAAGAGGATTTCGTTGGCGGTATTATAATTATAAATGTCGTCGTTATAAATTATGTGAATTTGTATGAAGAAGGAGAGGATTTATTCAAGGTTATGTTAAAAAAAAATATTAATGAATTTTATACTATTTAATTCATTTGAAAAGTGTTTACAATTTGTATTTGGTTATGTATTAATAAAATAATTTAAATATACATGTGTTTGTTTATGTAAGGTTAATTAAAAAGTAACAGATATAGAAAGTAATCATAGGGGGAGTAAAGTAGAAAAGACCCAAAACAAGTTCGCAACCACCTGTGACCATTAAATCTAGATGAATAAAGATGAAATTCTGTTTTTTACGAAATCGACCGTTTCATTAGAAAGATGAAATTTCCCGGGGTGAATCCGGGATAAATAGCAATAATATGGTATATGTAAATAAAGATGAAATTCTGTTTGTTGTTTATAGAAATTCATATCGTTTGTCCTAAATTTCGCTCAGTGATTCTTTCATACCAGTGAACACCTATCCATATTAAAATTGCATAACTTCAGCCAATCTCTGGGTAAATTCTTTATTGTTATGAAAATCGTTATGATCACACTTTACTTTAGGTTTTTACGAAATCGACCGTTTGAGTCGAAAAAAGTGTCATTTTATAGATTTTGAAGAAGCCAAGGCCCGGTAAGGCCGTTCCTCCGGAATGGACCGGGGTCCACGTTTTAAGGCTGAACGAGTCCTTTTCGAGTTATTGGCCGAAGAGTGCGCGTCTCCCCGCTACTCGCTTCCCGTTCTGGATCTCTCTTCTGTCCTAACGAACTTTTCTTGACCAACGCTTTTCTCATTGCTTTTTGCGTCTGGATTTCTTCTTTGTTCTTTGATATTTGGTAAATAACTTGATTTGTGGAAACTACCCGGACTGTTTGTATGGTTAATTGAAATCTGTCACCTCCTTGTTCATCCCCTTCTGCCCTTACGGCTTTCCATCCCCGGAATCCCCATTGTCCCCAGTGATATGCCCTTTGATTTCAAAGGAGTATAATTCCCAGCCCAGTTCGGGTCGCATTGGTGATGACTAAAGCTCGGAAATCCGTGCAGTAAAAATTTGAAAACGTGCATTAAAATCTATAAAACATGCAATAAAAATGTATTGCTTGAAAATCAAGCATTAAATTATTTTTTTGAACAAAAAATAGCTACTTTGGAGAAAAGTAAGTAGTGGAGAGTAAATTGAACTAAAAACCATTTTATTTTTACAGATTATTTTTATAATATTGGTTTTGGTAAAGATTTTGGATTTTTTTAATAATACTATTCATATATTTTTAAAAAAAATTCCGGTAAAAAAATCGGAACATAAAATATTTACTTAAAATACAACTTGGAAATAGGAAGATCTTAAAAAAAGAAAGATCCTACTCAAATGATGCAATTACTGGATGCAAAATTCAGTGCGTAAGCTTATTTTTAAATCAGTGGTAACACGCACTACCCCTCTTACCGTTCTAGGGTTAAAAGAAATTAGGTTCTTATGCTACAGCGGGTATCAATTTGTGATTTCCTCTCACATCCAATTTGTTAACACAAGATTTACAGAACACTACACAACCATCCCTATTGAGTTCAGGATATTTTTCAATCCATTCCCCAGTTTTCGAAGACACACTTGCTCCCCTTTTAGGCATTTTTAGTAACAATATACTCGACAGGAGCTAGTTTGATACTGACAAAACGATGGGAATTGAGAAACAAAATGTAAACATCGAGGAACCACTGAACCCTCAGTTCTGGGAAATCGGAGGTTTGTGTTGGTTTACATCTCTCCAGTTCCCTTTATATTTTTCCTGTTTCCTTTCCGTTATTTTTTTATTCCTATTCCTGATTCCCATTTATATTTCCACCAATTTTTTGATGTGTATTTAAGAAAATTAAAATTTGTAATAAGTATTTTTTTTTTCAAAATATCAAATGATGCAATTTACTGCAATAAAACTTCCAAAGGTGCAATTTCGTGCAGTAAACACCAATACGTGCAATTTCGTGCAGTATAAAACTTCATTAAAACATCCCATTAGGCTTGATTCGGGTAAGTAACTTGAATTCGCTTTATTCTGACTTACCAATAAAAAGATGCAATCCACGGGATGCACGGGAATCCGAGTTCGATTGATGACAATAAATAAAGCCCAAGGGCAATCACTGAGTGTAGCTGGTATCAATTTGGAATCCCTATGTTTTTCTCATGGTCAGCTTTAGCATGCAACCTAAAGTAGATTCAATGAAAGAAAAACATGTTGAGTAGATTCATCTAAAGACATAATTATATATGCCCCAGAGAGTAAATCGAGAAATATAGTGTATTCTAAAGCTTTGGAATAATAATCTATTAGTGCTATTTGTGTTGTATTTTTTGTTTATAGAATTGTTCACGCTTATTAGAAAAATGGGATTACTCGGGTGAAACCGGGATATACAGCAAGTATGTTCAATAAAATAGACTGAATGTCCTTGTCAGATAAAAATTAAAAATTTTTGCCGGTCAAAAAACAGTCTTTTTCTATTAAAGCTTGAAAGTCAAATGGTTATTCTAATATTATCCCCTTCAACATGGAACTCCATTGCTGCTTAAATAACCAATTGAAAATCAATAATTAAAAACATGTTTAAAATGTTTTTATATTGTATCTTATTTTTTTATTTTTTAAAATCCCAAAAATTTATAAATATCCAAGTAAAAACCATTGTAATACTATAATAATCAATCATTAATTTTACTCAGAACCTCTGCATAGTATTTATTTAATCTTATTATTAATTAAATATTATAAATAATAATTATTAATATTTCATATTAATTTAATCATTATTGAGGGTAACCACCTTGTTTTTAAATTATTTTAAATAATTTATTTTTGAAGGGAAAAGATTAGGCTCCGCCGGGAGTCGAACCCGGGTCTTCCGCGTGACCGTTTGGAAGCGAGCTCCGTGGTGCAGTGGTTAGCATACCGCGGATGTCACGCGGAAGACCCTGGTTCGACTCCCGATGGAGCTAAATCTTTTTCTTCAAAAATGAATTATTTAAAACCATTAATATTAATTAATTATTGTAATTAATATATTATAACTAATTAATTAAAT
The DNA here is from genome assembly GCA_911387785.2 of Aelia acuminata. Lineage (NCBI taxonomy): Eukaryota > Metazoa > Arthropoda > Insecta > Hemiptera > Pentatomidae > Aelia > Aelia acuminata. The sequence goes on from OU426981.1 coordinate 13,899,802, forward strand.
TAATTAACAATTATTAATACTAAATTATTATTAAATATTAGTATTAAACTAAATTAGCGTCATTTTTAAAATTTAATGTTTTATTTAGGTTTTCTGAAATATTGATAACTTTAAGCATTTTTCTACTATACATGCCTGACTCCTAATGCATTATTTCAACTCCTTCAAAATCAAAGTATGCTTAGTTTTATTGATAAGTTCTACTAGACCAGTTCTTTTTGTGTTTTTTTTTTTCTATATTTTTAATTTTTCATATTATTTTTAATGAATTAATAATTATCATTAGAAATATTATGATTACATTAAAAATTACTAGTATACACTTGCAATAACTATTACTTAAAAAATCTAGCCTGTCTCATTCTAATACTTTTCAAGCATTACGGATATGTCGGTAAAATGGCTTATCTAAATAAATCATTCACACTAGACTTCCGATTGATCGGCTCTACGGATTAACCGCGGGTATCGGTTAAAGTAAACTCAATAATTAACATCCTGAAAACACTTATATATTTATGTGAGATTCCAGACAACTGATTATAAATTTAATTTTTCGTATGATTTTAAATAAACTGATATGTAGACAAAAAAGGCTTTTATTTATATAATTTTTTTTTTAATTGACCTAACCCTAGTGAAACAAATACGTTCGAAATAAAATTGATTCTCGAAACAAAATCCTTATACTTAATTTATTTTATAGAAAAATTAAAAAAGAAACGAAGAATAAACAGCTGCACATATTACCGACTTTAGACATGATTCATTCTCTAGGAAATATTTTAGAAAGGCTGGGTGTGCCCAAAGAGCTTCCATCGGGCTCTGAGACGATTCGTGACTGAATATTAAAGATATCCTGCCGTAGCTAGATTCGAACTCGGGACCTTGAACACAGTAGTTTAGAGTTTTAAAATTGAGCAATACCACTCCTAAACTTATACAAGATACAATAAAAATATTCTTACAAATCTGTGTAAATGAGGTCCATATTATTACTTTTTTTTCCCGGATTTTTCGACATGGAATGATCCTTAAATAAAGATTACCATATCTCATATTGTTACAAGATATTGTAACACTTAAGCGGGATAAAAAATTTTTATTAAAGGAATATAATTATTTGCAATGCCACACAAAAATGAAAACACTTATAATTAAACAGGTTACAAAAATTATTGCTTTGTTACACAAAAATAATCATATCAAGCTTCAGGAAAAGATTAAATCTCCAATCCATCTCTCCTTATATTTAGTCGTAAGAAGAACAGCCTGGAAGGTTCTAGGCCAGCGTAGATGGTACTTGAACATCATAGTCAGAAACATGCAATATGAAAGTTTGTTCCAACTGTTATTTCGTTCCAACTTTTAATTCAGTTAAATTTTTTTCCGAAGAAGAGATGGATTTTGTTTGTCCAATTATCTTATCCACAAATAATTAATGCCTGCTGGAATGAAATCAATTAACCCAGATTGATCTGCTCTTACAAAGCTGCTACTTTTAAGATAGGATTTTTTTTTAAGTTTAATTTTTATTCATACTCAAAATCTTATTACTTTCACTTACCTTTATATGAAATATATAGTAAGTGGAAGTATTGCGATCGTGAAAAATTTCGACTTCCGGTTTTCAACGGAAATACACGTTTTGGGGTCCCCTGAGTCCAATTAACCAAGTCCCGCGAAATGGTCTGTGTGTGTGTGTGTGTGTGTGTCTGTGTGTCTGTGTGTCTGTGTGTGTGTGTGTGTGTGTGAACAGACTAGCTCAAAAACTATAAGCCGTGCGAACCTGAGATTGGGTATTTAGTGTATGTATATGACCGCGATGTGACAGCAAAAATTTCATCAAAATTGCTCAAAGGGAGGGGGTACTTTGTTTAATAACTTTTTAAGTTTTTTTCGATTTTCTCAAAAACGGCTCTAACGATTTTGATTAAACGGAGTATTTGATCTATTTATATGCCCGAGATACGACTGTAAAAATTTCATCAAAATTGATCAACCGGAGGGGGGACTTTACTTAGTAAATTTTGTATCATTTTCAAGTGTTTTTTTTTATTTACTCAAAAACGGCTTTCACGATTTTGATCAAACTGGGTATTTGATGTATGTATATGCCAAAGATGTGATAGCCAATATTTCATCAAAATTGATCAACCGGAGGGGGGACTTTACTTAATAAATTTTGTATTATTTTCACGTGTTTTTTTTATTTACTCAAAAACGGTTTTCACGATTTTGATCAAACTGGGTATTTGATGTATGTATATGCCAAAGATGTGATAGCCAACATTTCATCAAAATTGATCAACCAGAGGGGGGACTTTACTTAATAACTTTTTAGGTTTTTTTCGATTTTCTCAAAATCGGCTTTAACGATTTGCTTCATATTCGTCATGTTTAATGAAAATTGAGTGTTATTTAATATCAGGTAAGCGTTATCATTATTAAAATGTTCTGAGGGGTTTATAGAGCAACTGAAAACAAAAATAAGAAATGAATGTGGAAAATGTGTAACTTTGAGAAGTGGCATTAACAAAACACATTAATTTCTTATCTAAGTAAGTTGGTAAGTGAAAGTTGTGTGTTGCGCGCACGCACCAGATTTTTTTTTTTAAAGGTCATTTCCTTATTCATTTAACTAAATATATTACTGCATACAAGTCTTTCGCATGAGGGCCCTTAGAACTTAAGATGCAGTTCAGCAAATGAGCCAAATCTCATAATCCTCTTTAGCCCTCCATATGAGTAACCCAATTCACCAGCTAAGTCACATAAGCTCCAACCCACAAAGACACATGTTTCATAATTCTGTTCTCGTATTCATTTAGCTTTTATCTTCTTTTACAGTTTATGTTAAGAATAATAAGAGTAATAAACAATTGACAATAATATTGTAACACTTACGTGGGTTAAACAATTTTATTTAACGAAAATATAAGACTTTAGGCCTATTTACACACATCAGTGACGGTACCTGTCAGTGATTCAACTTCCTGTAATCTCTCAGTTTCTTCGATTCACACACAACCGTAACGTCACCGGCACTAGTCAGAACTTTTTCTCAGCTCAAAATTACATACATTGTTGCTAAATATGACCAGATTTTCTAAAAAAGGGTTGCTAATGATTGCGCTTATTCTGGGTGAAGAGGAGAACCAACAAGTTAGGAAACAGTGGGTTGATCAGACTTGGATAAAAAGACAAACAGAAGGAGAGTTCGCCAGTCTCTAACGTAAACCCTCATTATTACGAACTCGGATATAACGAACACCTCGATATAGCGAACCAAAATGCTATCCCCCTAAAATTAACATTATATTTCTGCTGAACCCCTCGTTATAGCGAAATCCCTCGGTTTGTGCGGACTACGAACTATATTTGATGCCTGAGAATTATTATATTCTGTTATAACGAACTGCTAGAATTGTTATTAATTTTTTTTTACTGTATTGCGTAGAATGAGCGCGGGAAGACGAAGTAGCTCCAGTTTCTAGAATTGAGGTGTTTTTTTACTCTTAACTAATCCGATTTCCTTTTCCTCTCTCTCTGGTTCCATTGACTTTTTTCTCAAAACTAGCTCAGTTCTGTTTGGAGTTCTGTATTATTCGAATCAGTGTTCTGTAGTCGTTTATACTGTTTTTTTTAAATACACAATGAGTTTTAGTAGACGTGTGTCACAAACGTAAATCCTTATCAATCGAGGAAAAATTAAAAATTCTCCTGGATATTGAATCGGGAATTCTAAGTAAGAAAACCATATACAGAAAAATATGGAATTCACAAATCAACATTGTCAACCATTATAAAAAACAATGATTAAATAGATTCAACCGCAGCCCAAGGATTAACTTCAGCATCAAATAAACGACTGCGCTCTGCGGCTCATGAATATTTGGAAAAAAATTGATAAATTGCTTTAAACAAATGAGATCTCAAATTCCAATCTCAGACCCTCTTATTAACCATTCTGTATTATTCGAATAATAAGTTAAGGCTAAAGAACTCTCAAGTGAACTTGGTAGGTAAATTAATGAATCTCATTATTTATTTAATATTTAGTTTAACTAAAAATAAATTACATAAATGCCTTTTAATTTAACTAGTTCTAATGAATGAATTTCATTCTAAATATGATCAAATTAGTGCGGGAATTGGCTAAAAAAAAAAATCCTCGGTTATAACGAACCTCGATATAGCGAGCTCTGAATATCAAACCCCCTACCAGTTCGCTATATCGAGGGTTTATTGTATAAGGAATTGATGGACGATGGAGCAATGAGGCATTTCCATAATCTGCTCCATCCATAAACAATCCAAAATCGGATTTTAAAATATACACATTATTCAGATTGGTACAATGAAAATTTAATTGATACAAGTTTAATCTTTCTAGGGCATATAACATTTGAGCTATGTGCGTTTACATGTTTTAAAAAATGCCATTCTTCGATTTTAATGAAAACAAAACAATAGGAATTTTGTAGGAAATATAAAATATAAATAATAATTTATAAAGATCTTCATGAATGAACGACCCATTGGGCTTGTTTGTAAATCTAAACATTAAAATGATGTAGGATTTTGGTTATATACTCTGATTAAGTTAAATTGAATTTTTTTTTATTTTTTAGAGATAAATTAATTTATATTAATAAAGATGAAATTCTGTTTGTTTGTTTATTTGTTCTTTATAGAAATCCATACCGTTTGTCCTAGATTCTCCAAATTTCGCTCAGTGGTTCTTCGATACCAGGTGCGAACACCTGTCCATATTAAAATTACTTAACTTCAGCCGATCTTTAGCTGATATTCTTTATTGTTATAAAAATCTCAATGATTTTTGATTGTTGATCAATTGATTAAACAATTGAGCTTTACAATGTTTTTTTACGAAATAGACCGTTTCATTAGAAAAATGAAATTTCCCGGGTGAAACTTGGATATACAGCTAGTTCAATATAATATATAACTATAAACAACTTTAAACAAATTCGATGAGTTTTTCGTCATTCATTTATATAAATCAGAAAATCACTGTTTGAATCCATCAGTGAAAAAATAAAAATATCGGTGAGGACTAACCTAAATTTCACTGACGGGGCACTGCCTTCACTGATACGGTACTGTGCCGGTTGCGTGGAAACAGACTCATCTGAAATACATGGAAGAATATCTCAAAGTAAGCCGGACGGATTATTCGCCGGTGCCGTCACTGATGTGTGTAAATAGGCCTTTACAATGCCACACAAATAATCAAAGCACAACTACAATTGAATAGGTTAAAAAAATTATCATTTTATAATTACACACAAATAATTATATGGCTTAAGCTTCAGAACAAGACTCAGAGTACTTCTCCAGTCCCATCGCTCTTTGTATACAGTCGTTAAGAGAAGGCTCTAGAACCTCGTGGAACTGCGTAGATGGTACTCAAACATCGTGGACGATCGAACTACCAGTTGGTTCCAACAACAAGTATAAAACCATTCCAAACCGCAAATGTTTGCTTAACGTGACAATATTAATTTAAAATTATCGATACTATAGATGATGTAACGCGAAAAAACAAAACAAAAGAACTATCACATGTTTGTGACTGTTCTTGTAGACATTCGTGACTGTTCGAGAATCTTCTATTCTTTTCGGGGACCTTCTAGATTTTTCTAATTCAGACTGAATATAAGAAACGATGGATTGGAGTCTCAGTATTGTTGTATTGGAGTATAGCAGCTTTTATTTTTTCCAAAATATAAATAATCCCTCATTTTTTCAATGGGGTGGTTTGTACTTCCTCTTTTATTTACCCCTAGATATGACCAACATGATGGGGTAAAACTTCAGCAATAAAACGGCATAAGTTTAAATTATCCCCAAAACTTTCATGTAACAATAGGGAGTCACAATGGATTAAAACTTTTTTAACGACCTATTAAATATGCTTGAATTAATTAGCCTCTGTTCTTTCTGCGAGACCTATGTACCAGACATTTTTTAACTGAATTTATTTTCCAACATTTTTTACTTTCACTTACGTGTATATGTATACATGAAATATATAGTAAGGGAAAAATTTGGACTTCCGGTTTTCAACGGAATTACTCGTTTTGGGCTCCCCTGAGTCCAAATGACCAAGTCCCGCGAAATGGTCTATGTGTCTATGTGTGGGTTAACAGACTAGCTCAAAAGCTATAAACCGTACAAACCTGAAATTGGGTATATGGTATATGTATATGCCCGTGATGTGACAGCAAAATTTCATCAAAATTGGTCAACCGGAGGGAGCACTTTATTTCATAACTTTTTTACCCATTTTACTTTTTTTTTTTATTTTCTCAAAAATAACTTTAACGATTTTGATTAAACTCGTCATGTTTAATGAGAACCAAGTATTCTTTAATATCAGGTAAGCTTTATCATTATTAAAATGTTCTGATGGGGCATAAATGAGGAAGGGGCCTTTTTTGTATTCCTATAAAGTACCTTCGTTTTTGTTTATATGGAGAAATTATCTGTCTCTCGTTTCGCCTAAAAATAAGAAATGGCTAAATATGAAATATGAAAAAAATCAAGTAAACATATAAAGGAGAAAAAAGAAAAATATCCCGTCAACTCATAAAACACGTTGAGCTCACGCATGCGCAGTACGCCTTTAATGACACAATGCTTTATAATTAAAGATGTTCTGTTAATTTAATGGAAATTATTTGTTTCATGGGAACTAAATATATGAATTTTTCAACAACTACATAGAGAATTATAAAATCAGACGACTTGGAGTATTATGCTTGCATTGCCGAATTATCACAAGTAAAAACTTTTATTTAATAATAAAAGAAATTAGTGTACTTTAAAGAGCAAATAAAAACAAAAATGAGTAAATGAATGTGGAAAATTATGTGACTTTGAGAAATGGCATTTAACAAAACACGTCAATTTCTGATCAAAGTAAGTTGGTAAGTGAAAGTTGTGTGTTACGCGCATTGCACTAGATTTTTTTTTTTAATTTTATGTTACTGTATATTTGCAAAAAAATCCCAGAGGCAGCGCCGCCGGAAACCCTTCCGTTTTGTTTTTCATCAAGTATCTAGAAGGTTCTGGCGGAGGAAGGGCTAGCTGTGGGGCCACTGCCACCTGAATTATTTAGCCACGGCGAGCAGCTTCCTGTGCACGGAGCTCCCAGCTACTCCAAGTTACAACCGCACTTAGCCAAGAGTTTATTAAAGTTTTGAATTGGTCCTAAAGAGGTGGGGGGACGTCTGAAATAGATTAACCCTAAGTTACTTTAAGTTTAAGTTAACAAGAGAAAGTAGTTTTTTTCCTTAGGACTCAATTAATTAGTATATCTTTTTCATCTGCTGTAGCAAAGTTTGGTATTATGATCATTCATTTTGTTTTGTGATAGTAAAAAGCTGAGTATTTCTTCAATAACTCTAAAAGTTTACAGAAAACATATCCGGCCATTTAGTAAAAATATAATATTTACTATATATGTACGGGTCGGGGAAAAAAAGGTGCCAAGCAACATTTTCGACAAAAATATACTGTAGCTGCAGTCTGCTGCATATTACGTAGGACTTTATCTCTATGATGGAAATGCCATCTAAATATGACTATATAGAGCCTCTATAGACATATTTAGGTGGCATTTCCTTCATAGGCATATAATCGTAACATACAGCAGACTGCAGCTACAGTTCATTTTTGTGAAAAATGTTGCTTGGCACTATTTTGCCCCGACCCCTGCATATAATAATGTAACGTTAAATCGTTAAATAAAAACCTATGGCTTAAAATCCCAGACCGTTTGTTGAAACAAACTAGGCGGTTGGAGCGAACTGTTTGGATCTAGAATGTTCGAACTCCATCTACACCTTTATATATAAGGAGCGATTGACTGTACAGTCTTAGTCCTCGTCTTGTCTGTGAAGCACCAGCCATACGTGGTATAAGTTATCGTTTTGCATTGATATTATTATCTTTACGTTTAATAGAGGTGAGAGATAGTCAACTGTTAATCTTTACGAAAGCCAACGTTTCGATCCAACTTCTGGATCGACTGGATCTTCATCAGGGCTAAAAGAAAACATATATATGAGTATCTATGCTAGAGGATGACAATAAATGAATATTTTACAGAACTGATAATAATATAAAAAAAGGTAAGCATTATACATGAATATTTAAATAAGTAGCTGGTTAGTAAGATAAAATAGAATCTGATATTTACCTTCTGAGTCAAGGTAGATAGAAAGATCGAAAGTAAAATAAGGTAAGAGGTAGTGTTAGGGGATAGTTTGCCGACTTCATCAAAGGTTTATGACGGGGAAACCCAACGCTTTTGAAGTGAAAGGCTACATGACAACTGAGTGAAAATAAAATATTAAAAGCTAACAAACTAGATGGTACAAATTGTTATGTCTGGACTCAATAATAACACAAAATTGAGATAATACATAAGTTAACAATGCATAAAAAATTGAAAAATATACAGAAGAAAGTTATACAATACTAAAGATAATAATAATACAAGAGGTACATCGATAATTGCGGATACCTATCAATCGTGTACCTTACCACGATGAACGACACCTCTCAGAATCCATTTTCCTCCATCTGGAAAAAAATAACCCTGTAAACCATAAAACAGATAAAGAGATAATTTTATCCACTTATTCTAACATCTTCCGCATCCTCCAATCCTAGATTTGATTTCATAGGTATCCGCAATTATCGATGTACCTTCAGTCTTTGTATCTTCCTTGACTCAGAAGGTAAATATCAGATTCTATTTTATCTTGCTAACCAGCTACTTATTTAAATATTCATGTATAAAGCTTACCATCCTTATATATATAAAAATCTCGTGTCCCGATGTTTGTCTCTCTATTTCTCAGAAACTACTCGTCCGATTTTAATGAAATTTGGCTCCATGTATATAGTTTTGGCCAACTTAACGGACCGGATAGTTTTTAACTTGATTAGTGATCAAAATAATTCTTATATAGCGAATTATTGCAAATACAGTAGGTCGTGTTTCGATTTATTAACATGGCGTCATATGTCGATTTCATAATGTTTTTGTTTATAAGCATGCTATTGTAATACAGGTTATCAGTATTATAGTTTTGTATTGCGTTATGTGAGTGCAGTTATTTGTTCCTATATTATTATTTTCCACAGACAAATATTAATACAAATTTGTATTTATTGTTAATTTTCATTAAAGAATAAATAAATCAAGAAAAGGTTAAAATAAATTCTCAAATGTGTAGGTACTTTTTCTTCCATTTCCTTTTTTATTTGTATTTAAATTAAATTACTATGCTAAGCGCTGAAACGCTTTGCTGTGGCCCACCCTGATATCAACTTTTAGTAAAGTAAATACATTTTAATAATTTAAAGTAGGCTATTATTTGAAATAATACTCTATAAATGTTGTAACAGCACCTACTGTCATAGGTGTAACCTAATAGAAACCTGACTTGGGGAGTCAGTGTTGCCAAAAATTAGTGAAAATTAGTAAGCTGGCTACACTGCGGGTAACCAGTCGTAAAAACTCCCTCACGAAAAGAGTGTGTTTTGATTAGGTGTTGTGGTATACTTTGTGATTTAATAAAAAACTGCATAATTAAGACTTTAATATTATATTTTCAGTTGATTTATTTAACAGAAGTTTCTTTATTTTAATTATTCGTTTTTTTATTATTATTTAAATTTTTTTTTTTATTTTACCAAACCTTTTTATCATTTTTATCCCGAGATCTAAAATGTAAAATTTAAAAATGTCAGTGAAGATTTGTAATTCCTCCTTTATCAACAATAATTTAAAGTTGAGAAAATTTAATACCAATCGAATAGAGGCTGTTACTTCCTGCTCAGCAGAGTTGTAATAATCTTTAAATGTAAAATTTAAGAAATGTTAGTGAAGATTTTAATCCTTTCTTTAATTTAAAGTAGGCTATTATTGGGAATGATATTTCGTTGTTAATTTCACCAGAATACAATTTTTTACTTATCTTTAAATGATTGTTGATTAAGAAAGGATTACAAATCACGGCATTTTTTAAATTTTACAATTAATGATTATTACACCTCTACTGAACAGAAATAATTGTTATTTGGGTAACCTCAAGTTTCAGATTTATCCGCCATAAATTTTCCATCTGAATTTTTTAATTCCCTGGATATACACCCAAACAATCTCCAGTTGAAGATAGGCTTCAATATCCTATTCATTTGGCTTTTGCCATGACCATAAACAAATCCCAAGGGCAAACAATGTCCGCTTGGTCTTTGAAAACCCATGTTTTTCCCTTGGGCAATGGCATAACTCACGTGGGAAATGGGTATCGCCTGCTCACGTGTGTGGAAACCATCAAATCTTTGGTTTGTGTTAAAAAAAAACAAAAACAGGTTAACCCAAAACAATTTGAACACATTAGTACTTGAATAAATAAAAATTCTTAATTGTATTATGTACGAGTAAAAACCTCTTTAAGAAGAGATTTATTATCACTCAAATATATTGCTAAATTAAAAGCTTCAACACACCACCCTCCTACCGAACACTTAATAGCCGAAGGGTTGGGAAATCGAGGTCTCAAAGAAATTGAGAAATCGCCTATCAAAAGGACATATATGACGCGTTAACCAAGATTGGCATGACCCTGAGAAATATTAAACCCGTCGTTAAACTAACAATACCAAGTTGAGGTAGTGTTAGGCCAATAATCAATAGATTAATGGCTGAGGTTACCAAAACTTACCCGGTAGAAGTTCAGTCATCCTTTTTAAAATTAGTGGAAAAATGTAGCCATTTCGAGTTAGTTTATACCTATCCATAAAAAAAGGGCGATAGTGTTGGCAGCTCTGTGAGTCGTAAACACAATCAGCTCCTTTTTAATCAAACTACATTGAAGTATGAGATGTAAAAAATAAAAACTTTAACTTTCCTATATTCTTTACCAAATACTTTTAAATGGTGTAATGCTCTATTCTCAATCACATTGGATTTTGATTAGCTGAAAGGTTTTCATCTTTATCAATGAATATTGGTATTACTGTATTTGTTTAAAAATATTAGGATATAACTACTGAGCCACAGCAACGCGTGGCCGGGTCTGCGAGTTTTTTATATTATTATCAGTTCTGTAAAATTTCATCCTCTAGCATAGATACTCATACATTTGTTTTCATTTAGCCCTGATGAAGATCCACGAGTTGGATATAAACGTTGGCTTTCGAAAATAAAAAATTGTTCAAACTGAAAATCCTGATCTTTTGATTGAAAGGGAATTAAATGAGCGTGTTAAGAGCATTATCTCTTGGTAAGGATTGGAACTAGAAATAATAGGCGCAGGACAGGCCGCTACAGGATTTACGCCATTCTTAATCGAAATTCGGACCTCGGAGTCCGATTCAAAATAACAATAGAATTTCAGCTTTTAGCAACATTTTCTGCACTAAGATGCAATAATCTCATTAATGATCGACAAAATTGAGTATTAGATTTATAGAAGTGTTCGGACTTTCGGACATTTTCATGTGAAAATCGGCTGTTAAGAAGGGAATGTTAGACATCGGACCCCGGGGACCGATGCCGCACCTAACGTGTTAATTAAACAATCAAAAGTAAAATTTATTTCATATGATGATATCATTTATGAAGAACGACACCTTAGGAAAAAAATATCACTTTTTTATCTTTTGACATTAATCCCATTCTCCAGCCAGGCGTGTAAGGGCCTAAGCAAGGCTAGGGATACAGTATTAGGAGTGAAGATAAATTGCAGAAGGCAGATATGACAGCCGCCATGCTGGGCCTACCGTACCCGCCAAAATAAAGCCACGGCGTTCTAGTTCCTCATTAATTATCTCCATAAATATCCGGAGGAAATATGGCTTCTTCTCAGCCCTTTTGGCATGATAAGTTGAGAAAGTCTCGAGCGAAAAAATTTATAATTTAAATTTTTTTTTTTTACTTTATCTATTTATTCGTAAGGTGCTCAAAATCATCAACGTATTTTAAAATATGTTTCGCTTGTTTATTTAATTTGCTTATTGCTAATTTTAATATTATATTCAAATAAATGCCGCTTAAATTTGCTGAAAGGCGTTCTCCCATTGATGGGAGTCCTTGGGGATTCCATTGGTTACACGATAAAAAAACATCGTTGTGTATGAAATTACCGTTATCACATACAATTTTTATTCTTTCAAGGAACTCGATTTTTTTTTTTTCGCGAAATCAATATAAATAGGCTAAAAACGATAAAAAGTTTAATCCGAAATATTTCAGAAATTTTGTTAAATACTTGATAAGGTGTATAATTTTATGTTATATAATTTCGCACTCAATATTAATTTTTTTTTTTTTTTTTTATTATTTATACTTAAAATGTTTATTATTTGTCTAATATTAATTTTACTTCAATACAGAACAATATAAAGTTCTAATAACTATTCATAATATTGTTGATTTTTCTATATATATTGATTTTTAAAGTAACAGTACGAAAGCTTGCCTCCCGAGCTTTTTACCTAACAGCCTCTATACAAGTTATCGTGGCGTGTGTGGTTCGATTTCATCCCAATTACTATCGATTATATTGTTAACCTTATTTAACGGTATGTTCGAAAAAACAGATTCTACATCGTAACTATCCAAACATTCATCTTCATCTATTTTGCTTATCAATTTGATTTTATCTCTAACTTCATTTGAATATTTGACATCAAAAGGGTTTCGACTGTTTAAGTTGTTCAGTGATGGTTTAAGGAATTTAGCTAGTTTTTCAATAATGCCATGAATATTATTTAATATTGATCTAAGTGGTTTTGCAATTTTGTGTTATTTACATGGCCCGTGTATTCTTGGTATGGTGTAATGCCTATTAATTAGACGATTTTTTGTTTTTCTTCTATGTATTTATTTTTTATCAGCTTAACTACTTATGTTAGCATTCCTTCTTGGAGGTCATGTAAACCTATCAAGCACGTATATGTTCATCAATAACTTTTCAAACATTTTAATCATTAACAACAAAATTTTTTATCTTAAGAAGTTTAAAACGCTGATATTTTTGAAAAATTCGTAAAAAAAAAAAAAGAAAATGTTTTAAGTCAGTGGGTGGTATTATTTTGTAAAATGGTACCGAATTTTTTTATAAAATGGTTGTGAACCTAAATAAGTATTACTTATTAAGAAGATCATCTTACGCTATGTGAATCGAAACTCGTTCGTACCAATGTAGTGTGCAGCAAAAGTCTTTCCTTTAAACATTTTGTTGCAAAACTTTCTCATTTCATATTTTGTTACTTTTTTTTATTACCTCTAAATCAGTAAATTTTTTTATTCCAAGCTCACTTACATAGGGTAGCTGCACCTTTCGAAGGTAAAAAAAATCATCTTTACATACCTGGCCACTCTACAAAACGTGGTAAGTTTTTTAAGTTTCCTGAAAAATGTGTTCAGGTGGAACGAACGAGTTTTGCATCACACCTCTTCATATATATATATATATATATATATATATATATATATATATATATATAAGTTAATATTAAGTGCGAAATCATAAAACAAAGTGTATTTAACAAAATTTTCTTATCAAGTATGTAACAAAATTTCTGAAATTTATCGGATTGAACTTTCTATCGTTTTTAGCCTATTTATATTAATTTAGCAACGTTTAATAAAATTTTATAGTTCCATAATATGGGTATCTAAAAAATAATGATCTATTGTACTTTAGATTTCACAGAATATTTGTTTTCACGTGTAACATCTTTATATATGTAAAGATGTTAACCTCAGTTGATTATTAATATGTAAATTTTTGAAACATTTATCCGACATAGAATTCGTATGAATTCGATTTTAAAATGGTTTTGATATTATAAAATGTCTTATTTTATTAATAATTACTTTTTTTTTTTACCTTCACTTACCTATATATGAAATATATAGTAAGTGGAAGTATTGCGATCGTGAAAAATTTCGACTTCCGGTTTTCAACGGAAATACACGTTTTGGGGTCCCCTGAGTCCAAGTAACCAAGTCCCGCGAAATGGTCTGTGTGTCTGTGTGTGTGTGTGTGTGTGCGCGCGCGCGCGTGTGTGTGTGTGTGTGTGTGTGTGTGTGTGTGTGTGTGTGTGTGTGTGTGTGTGTGTGTGAACAGACTAGCTCAAAAACTATAAACCATACGAACCTGAGATTGGGTATTTAGTGTAAGTATATGCCCGCGATGTGACAGCAAAAATTTCATCAAAACTGCTCAAAGGGAGGGGGTACTTTGTTTAATAACTTTTTAAGTTTTTATCGATTTTCTCAAAAACGGCTCTAACGATTTTGATTAAACTGAGTATTTGATCTATTTATATGCCCGAAATATGACTGTAAAAATTTCATCAAAATTGATCAACCGGAGGGGGGACTTTACTTAACAAATTTTGTATCATTTTCGAGTGTTTTTTTTTATTTACTCAAAAATGGCTTTCACGATTTCGATCAAACTGGGTATTTGATGTATGTATATGCCAAAGATGTGATAGCAAAAATTTCATCAAAATTGCTCAAAGGGAGGGGGTACTTTGTTTTATAACTTTTTAAGCTTTTTTCGATTTTCTCAAAAACGGCTCTAACGATTTTGATTAAACTGAGTATTTGATCTATTTATATGCCCGAAATATGACTGTAAAAATTTCATCAAAATTGATCAACCGGAGGGGGGACTTTACTTAATAAATTTTGTACCATTTTCGAGTGTTTTTTTTATTTACTCAAAAACGGCTTTCACGATTTTGATCAAACTGGGTATTTGATGTATGTATATGCCAAAGATGTGATAGCCAACATTTCATCAAAATTGATCAACCGGAGGGGGGACTTTACTTTATAAATTTTGTTTTATTTTCACGTGTTTTTTTTTATTTACTCAAAAACGGTTTTCACGATTTTGATCAAACTGGGTATTTGATGTATGTATATGCCAAAGATTTGATAGCCAACATTTCATCGAAAGTGGTCAAAATTTGGCACTTTATTTCATATTTTTTTTTTCAATTTTTACCTTTTTTATCGATTATCTCAAAAACGGCTTTAACGATTTTTATCAAATTCGTCATGTTTAATGAAAATTAGTTGTTCTTTAATATCAGGTAAGCTTTATCATTATTAAAATGTTCTGAGGGGTTTATTGAGCAAATGAAAACAAAAATAAGAAATGAATGTGGAAAATGTGTAACTTTGAGTAGTGGCATTAACAAAACGCATTAATTTCTTATCTAAGTAAGTTGGTAAGTGAAAGTTGTGTGTTGCGCGCACGCACCACATTTTTTTACGTTAAAATTGTCAATAATAGACAATTTACCAAACAAATAGTGAAATGTTTACTAAAAAGTTTTCAAAGCATATTTGTCTTTGTTCTTCACAGATTCTACTCTTCTCTAGTCCTAGAATACATCGATTATTGAGGGGAGGTGCAAGTGAATTCTAGTGGAGGGATCGACCCCCATCTCTCGACTTAATTAGTATTCAATTCCAGCCCCAAGCACCGTGTTCCATTGAGCACCATATTCTCTCTGCGTAGCTGACGATACTTGAACATTCCATATGCCGGCCTCTTCAATAAATCAACTCCTGTAGCTCAGTAGGACTTCTGTCCTATTACTGTCTTCAGCCTACGACGTTATTCATATATAACTTGTTCAGGTGGCATTTGACTCTAAAGATGAAGTTATAATGTATTAGTATACCTTTGCAGAACTCCTATCATTAAATAACTTGCAAATTTCTTCCTAATATATTCAAACTATAAAGCGATGTCAGGAAAACGTTTTTATTTGTATAAAACATGTAACAAGAAAGTCTGGTACTTTTTACTTTTTTCGACACGAACAAAATGATACCTAGAAATTAATGCGTTTTGTTAACGGCTTTAATTATGAACAATGGTCTGTCATTAAAGGCGTACTCCGCATGCTTGGGCTCAACGAGTTTTATGAGTTGACTGAATATTTTTCTTTTTTTCTCCTCTCTATGTTTTCTTTATTTTTATCATATTTCATATTATGCCATTTCTTATTTTTAGGCGTAACGAGAGACAGTTAATTTCTCAATGTAAACAAAAACAAAGGTACTTTATAAGAAAGAAAGAAACAAACAAAAAAGGCCCCCCCCCCCAAAAAAAAGCCCCCTCAGAACATTTTAATAATGATAAAGTAACATTTTATTTTACAGCCGTTTTTGAGTAAATAAAAAATAATTACACGTGAAATTGGTACAGTCCCCCCTCCGGTTGATCAATTTTGATGAAATTTTTACAGTCATATCTCGGGCACATAAATAGATCAAATACTCAGTTTAATCAAAATCGTTAGAGCCGTTTTTAAGAAAATGGAAGAAAACGTAAAAGTTATTAAATAAAGTACCCCCTCCCTTTGAGCAGTTTTGATGAAATTTTTGCTGTCACATCGCGGGCATATATCTACACTAAATACCCAATTTCAGATTCCCACGGTTTATAGTTTTTGAGCTAGTCTGTTCACACACACAGACACACACACACACACACACACAGACCATTTCGCGGGACTTGGTTATTTCGACTCAGGGGGTCCCAAAACGTGTATTTCCGTTGAAAACCGGAAGTCAAAAATTTTCACGATCGCAATACTTCCACTTACTATATATTTCATATATAGGTAAGTGAAAGTAAAAACATCCACAGACCATCACACTTGCCGGATGTTTCACTGTTTCTGACATACGAGATTCGTCAAATCTTTCATTTGACCGTCAAGTCTTACGTATGGAGCACTGTCGGAACTGAAGAGGTTGAATTTACTTTCATCCCAAAACATCACTTTCCTCCAATCATTAGTCGTTCAGATTCAAAATTCTGTGCCCTATTCAGGCGAGATTGTTTCATTTTATGTTAAGAAATGGCTTATTGGCTGGTTTTCTTGCTCATAAACCTTTTTCTCCTAATCTTCTGCTTACTGTTTCTCGACTTACTTCTGCTAATTTGCTATCTGCTAGATCTCTAGATGTTTCCTTTGCAGTTTTGAAGCGATTTTCTAATGATAATCTCATCACCATGCGATCTAAACGCTCACCTGTCTTCCTTTTCCTTCCAGTCCCTTTCTTTCGCTCGGTAGATCCCTGAGAAGGATTTTTTTTATTATTATTCTCACCACAGTGGACCGGTTGCACCCCACTCTCTTTTTTATCTACCGCGAAGAAAGTCCAGCTTCAGAAAATGACACTATTTTAACTTTTTCCTTCTTGGACATTTGTTTGAAACTCCTTCTGTCGGACATAAAAATAGGAAATAACGTGTTTAACATTAGCCACTCTAGAACCAACTACACTATAAGTCACTGATTACATCTATCTCTAATGCTGGTAGGTAAACAATTGAAATATCTTACTTACATACTCATTTAGGATTGAAAAGATAACAATCATAGGTGATGCAATTTTTATGACCACGACTGTATGTTATTGAACTCATATAGTGTTGTTATATTTGACCGCACCCCCAACAATACATTTTATATTCTATACTCAGATTATTTTATAATTCTTACCTACCGACAGTAATTCAAATTAGGCCATTACCCCCAATCTGAAACTTCCGTCATGGAAAGTTTCAGTTTCCTGGAAAGTTTACTTTTTACTTTTACTTTTACTCATGGAAAGTTTACTTGGATGTTTTTACCAGGAGAGAGCTCTACATTCAATGGAGAAGCAGTTGGAGTGGAGGCTCTTCATTGGATCAAAGAGTCGAGAAAGTCAAACTGGGTGGTTGTAACAGATTCAAGAAGCGTACTGTCAGCTATCAACAACCTAGCCCCCACTAACTCAATAATAACGGATATTGTAAATACGCTGTGGGAACTTAGAAATAGTCAAAAAATCATAATACTGGTCTGGGTTCCATCTCACTCCGGGATAACAGGGAACGAGAGAGCAGACCAAGCAGCAAGTTTGCCAAGAAAAGGAGAAAACCCCAACATAATCCAAATAAACAGTATCACCCACGAGAATTGGATTCACCAGTTAAAAAAAAAAAAATGAAAAAAAAATTAGGAAGAAAATTGGATGAGTAAACCATCGAAACTAGCGGAAATAAAACAAGATTGCAGCAAATGGGTCACAACCAATAGAAGATCGAGAAGAGAAGTAGTATTGTGCAGAATGCGGATAGGGCACTGCGCATTCACACATACATACCTACTCAAAGGTCTTGAAGCACCCACCTGCCAAATGTGCAACAACACAACTCAGAATACAAAACACTTGTTACTAGATTGTGTACAACTTAATGATGCACGGAAAAAGGTAAAGCTGCCGAAAACTGTTAAAGAAATACTGGGAGATAAAGAGTCTTCGGCCCTTAAGTTATTCAAATTCTTAAAAGAAACAAATTATTATAATAAAATATAAACAGGAAAAATTAAAGCCTGACTTAGTGAATAAATTAAAGCCTAATTTAATTTTTTATTAAATTAATAAAAAATTAAAGCCTGAATTAATGACCCTTACGGGTAGAGGCTAAAATGTAAATAAATAATAAATAAATTAGGCCATTATGTTTTTGGGTCAATTTTACTAATTTAATTTATTCCTGCAAAATTGACCTAAAGACATGATTGTGTATGTCAAATACAATCATATGTTAAATATGTAATACTCAGCGAATGCGCGTTCCATTTTTGTTTTTTCAAAAGACTAATATGTATATTGAGAAATAAGAATACGAGTAAAGGAAAAAAAAAAAAAAATAAAATAAATCGCACTAAGTAAGCAAAAAAAAAAAAGGGTGCCTTAAAGTTTTGTGAGAAACAAAGGATCTGAAGAATTTGTAATGGATTCCGCTTCCGAATTCTTCTACAGAGCTATGAATACAATGCGCCTTGAAGAAACATTCTTGTGATAATTTAAACAGAAACGTGGGGTCCAACCTTCTTTAAAAATTTAACTTGCCTTTAGCAAATAAGTTCCCTAAGCCAGGAGTTGCTGTTTATTTGGGTTGAAATTCTGGTTTACTGTAACTCATGCTTGGCCCTGTTCAGGACATACTTTTGTCGTTAGCCTTGGAAAAGTTCCTTAGTAATTTTAGCTTTATGTGTCGTATAGAGAATCTAAGAATAATAACTTCTATTTTCATGTAGATCGGTTATTTGACCTGACTGATATAAAATTTTATAATACTTCTTGAGGTTCAGTAAATAGTAATATAGTGGTATTATGGCGACGCACAGTGGTTGAGTAGTTGGTGGTCGACTATTTTCGGTACAAAAAACTTGTCAAACTTGATATGTAAGTCACAAAAACATAAAGTTGATATAAACTCTATTGTTTTACCTAATAAAGATTCAGCCTGGATTTATAAAGAACTGGTAGTTTACTTATGGTAAGTTTACTTAACGCTCAATAATAACCTGATTCGAAGCACAACTTCCATGACAAATAACCCGTATGAAATAATAAAAAAGGGAATTCAATAAAAACTCACATATATACAGACGCAGGTGGACGCAGCTAGAATATGTTTCAATATTTCCTTGGCGGTATCTTCTTCTTAAAGAAATGGATTTAAACCTATTTCTTTTTATCCTGAACTATGTGGAGTGATAAAATTTTATTGAAAAAATGGTGTAATTGGAGTTAGTCATTTTTTCAACTGGAATGCTCATCATACATAGTAATAAAACCGACTTATTTTTCATAATTACATGCATTAAGAACACTTCAAACTTTTTATTTTCGATTTATATTCAGTCAATTTATCTTTTCTTTTTTTATGCCTGTTTTTATTCGCTCACTGTACTTCTAAGGAATGCTCTCTCATATTACATTGAATTTACTTAAATATATATTATGTATTGATTCAATGTAATGTGTTGATCAATTAGCCTTCTTATGAGTAAATTAATTTTGCAAGGAATCCAATTAGAATAAGTCGGTTTTCTAATAGATTGCAGAGATGTAAAATCATTATTTTAGTTTGAAAGCAAAGGAGAAACTAATTATTTTCGCTTGATTTTTTAGTAATTTAAAATGAACAGCTGAAAAAATATATAACCTTTACAAACTGAGCATTGAGTTCTTTTTTTTAAATTTTTCATTCATAAACTCGTAGGACATTCTCAGGTAGGCTAATAACATGGTGCGGGAGGCTTAAAATTCCAGTCCTTTTCTCTTGAATTTTACACCCTTAAGAGAAAAACAGAAACCTTCTTCTCCGTTAGGGATTACATAGCTTTACGATGACATAACTTTCTTGATCGTATGTTGATTCGTTTATGAGCCTTATCGGCACATTGTACTCTTGGCTTTATAATATATATTGATGATAAAAGAGGTTACCTGTGGTTAAGTCATTAGCAAGCTACTCCACAGAAGGTCGCGAGTTCGTTGCCTACCAGGTGGACATCACAATTTTTTCAGATTATAAAAAATCCTCGGCTATGTCGTCCTTCGGAAGGGACTGGCAATGGAGATCGCGACCCAGTACGATATCAGGTGGTTGTGAGAGATGAGATCCCTATCTTAATTATACCGCGAAAGCCAAAATATAGGACTCCCACTGTAGTATAGTCTGATTAGCTGTATTAGCATGAAGTAACGTTAAGTAAAAAAAAAAAAAAAGAAAAAACCTATAAAAGAAAAGAGTTAGTCTTCCTGTTGGAACAAACTCTTCTATTTAATGTTCGTGACTGTTCGAGAATCTTCTACGCTTGTCGGGAACCTTCTAGATTGTTCTATTTGAGACTAAATATAAGGAGCGATGGTCTGGAGAGTTAGTCTTGCTCTGAATCTCGAATCATATGGTTATTTTTGTGTAACTATATCGTTACTAGTTGATACTTTTTGTAACCCTGTTAATTTTAAGAGTTTGTTTGTTTGTTTGTTTGTTTAACGTCCATTTTTATGCTACTTAGGCTAATCGGACGATGCTACAGTGGGAGTCCTAAATTTTGCCTATCCAGGTATAATTAGGATAGGGATCTTTAACGAGTACCTGACATCGTACAGGCTCGGGACCTCCATTTTACGTCCTATCCGAGGGACGGCATAGCTAAGGATTTTATACTCCCATTAAAAAATCCTAGGGCCACCGCTGGAATTGAACCCGCGATCTTTAGTATTGTAGGTTGCCATGCTAACCACAACACCACAGGTGACCCCGGTTATTATTTAACCGGAGGTTATTATTTAAGAGTTTTTACCGTTTGTCAGACATTGCGAGTTATTATTTTCGTGTAATAAAAGTGATATAAACCCTCATAAGTATTGCGAAATAATCTAATAAAGAAGGAACAAGAAACGCATCATAAGGCAGCTTATGAAAGAGAGAGAGCTCTAAAAAAAAGTTTTTCTTATTTCCTTCATAGTATCATTAATATAAATAAAGCAAAAATTTCATCTAAATTTATCGATTGGAGGGGGCACTTTACTTAATAAATTTTGTCCGATTGTCACTTGTTTTATTTTTTTATTTACTCAAAAACGGCTTTAACGATTTTGATCAAATTTGGTATTTGATGTATGCATATGTGACAGCCAAAATTTTATTGACCGTATTATGAAAATAAAAACTGTTACTTATTAATAATAATAATAATAACAATGCCTTTTTATTGATCATACAAATTACATTCTCGACATGTACTCTTGGTCAACGACCATCATAGGTTGAGAAAGCGGCACATATCATGTTAACTAATTTAGACCTAGCGATAATATAATAACAGTAACAGTGAATGTGTCATATAAATTATTAACTCGAGTACAATATTCTTTACATTATAATCACACGATATCAACAATCAAACAGATAAACAAATAAATACAGAATAAATACAGTAATAAATACTTCTAATTCTAATTCCAATACTTTTAATATTATGATTCATTTTTTAAATTTGATACTCAAAATATATTAATTAATCATAAAAATAAGTAAATCAAATGGTCCTAACAATACATTAGCTAAAAACAAAACACGAAAACAACAACAATAGTTAATAAACAATGAACCCATATATATAATACTCATATACAAACATACACATATACACAACACGCATATATATTCTATTTACCCATTATATTCCCTAATTAATCCATATCTATATTTCCAAGCCTCTTTAGTATATCTTAATAGTTTAGGCCAACACTTTCCATTTAAGTATTCTATTAACTCGTCCCTACTCAAGACCGAATTGGAGAACCATTTTATCCTAAACTCCCTCAACACAGGACATGTTGCTACAAAATGTACAATATCCTCCCTCTCCTTCATATTGCACAACGTACAAATACCTTCTCCGTGCTGATAGTGCCTCCTATGGTTAAGATATAAGAGCTCTCCTCTTAGCTTGATTATCCAACTTATGTCAGATGTGGAATACGAATCATTCACATAAGAAACCGCTTCACTTAAATGGTGGTTCAAATCCTTATAAATTACCGATTCTTCGGAGGCTATACTTAACATAATTTGTTCTTGTAAACAAGACTGTTACTTATTAATAAAAAGATTAATTTTTCTTAAGAGAGTAAATACGTGATGCTCAAATTTTTGAAGCACCGCAGGTGTGTAAAAATATGGTATAAGATAATAGTCTATAATTAATATAGGTATATTTTAGTCTAGAAACTTGTGCTCCAAAATAAAATTGAAAACAATTTAAAGCGATTTTAGAGGAACAGTAATCGTTCTTGATTTCCAGAAAGGCGTAAGAGACGTAAATACAACTATCGTTTCACCTTCACGATGTATTTGCAAAAAGCAACTCTTAGTAAAAAACATGCAAGCGGTAAAAAAAAAACTCGACTGTTGATGAAATGAGTCCATTCATACATAAATTAGCAATAATGAATCGAAAAGTGCTGAGAACTACCAAATTTTGCTATACAGACACTCAGTAACTTTTGGAGATATACAAATATAAGTATATACTTAAATGTTGAAAAATGTGTGAAGTTGAGGAATGGCGTTTACACAATATCGAAACACGTCGATTTCTAATCTAAGTAAGTTCGTAAGTGAAAGTTGTGTGTTGCGCGCATCGCATCAGATTTTTTATACTTGCCATGGTGGCAGGTTCATTATATCAGATTATATAATTTATTTATTAGTGGTATATTTGATTTCTCCTTAGATTTTTCGGGATTAAAGAACATCAATGTGATCTAAGTGCGACATTGCAGTATCGATTGTTGCAACAGAACAGTGGGCAACTAATTGGAGCCTCGTCAAGCATTCTGTTTCACAAAGGACCGAGCAATGAACGGGTTTAACCGTTGGTAAGGGCAAACAGTTCCAATTCCTCTGATCCTAACTGCACATCAAGTGGCAAATAATCAAAGCCATGCACGCGGCTTAGAGATTAGATGCATTCTTCATAGGCACTTATCGGTTATACATAATGAAAAAAAAATGGGTAATACTGCATGTTAAACGGGGTAGAATGGCGCAGAAACGAGTTTCCTATCTCAATCTGTTGAGGAGAT
The DNA here is from genome assembly GCA_911387785.2 of Aelia acuminata. NCBI lineage: Eukaryota > Metazoa > Arthropoda > Insecta > Hemiptera > Pentatomidae > Aelia > Aelia acuminata. The sequence continues at coordinate 13,923,335 of OU426981.1, forward strand.
AGAATTTTTTTTGTTTTTATTTTTAAAATCCTACTTTTTTTCTGAAAAATGGCAATTTTCTCTACTTTGGTTTAGAGTAGAAACAAACGGAAACGATGATATTTTCTTAATCAGCATCAAATTTTCTAAATGATGAGATAGGTCTGGTTTTTAAATCCACTTTCAGTGATTAATGTTACATAAACGTAATTTTTAGAAAAAAAAAGTACGTTTAAGTAACATTAATCAGCAAGAATTTGAGTCCCCCCCCCCCCTTAACTCGCTATAAATAAGATTATTTTTTTTTGGGGGGGGGGAGAGAGAGTTTGCCTCCTTCACAACTCTTTACCCCACATGCATATGGAAAAGAGATAAAATAACTAATACTTTTATTCAATCAAGTAGTTTTTTCTAGTAAGTATGTGAAGCAATCAAGTATTTATTCTCGTGCGTGCTTTTCATCAGGAGGACTTCTTTTAGACTCAAAAGGTGAAGTGCTATTGTATTATACCACTAAAAAGCTAACTAAATTCCGCAGATTTTTAGGGTGCTACAGTGGGGTTTGAGGAATTCTCAAAAACTATTTAAAATTTAAGTTAAAAGGCCCAATGAAAGTGGATTTAAAATAACCAGGCCTATCTCATCATTTAGATTAAGACAATATCATCGTTTGTTTCTATGCTAAACCGAAGTAGAAAAACTGTCATTTTTCAGAAAAAAAGTAAGACTTTAAAAATGATGTGGTGGCGGTTAGAGGTTTAGGGTGAGCCTTTCCTAGCCCAACTACCTCACCATAGCTGGTGAAAATATAAAATTAAAATAAAAATAAAAAATTAAATAAACATAAATAAACTTCGAAGTAATGCCGGATGGCTATATTTTGAACCTTGCTATGTACAATAATGACATAATAATGGAAACATAAAACAAAATAAAGCGCCTGAGCTAACACAAACAAAAATTAGGCAAAATAGTAATTAAAAGAAATTTCTATAAACAGCATTATACTAAAATTAACATTAATTAATTAGAAAAGATATCCTTTAAATTTACCTTAATATTTAGAAGAAATTACATGTGCATTAACATTAACATTAATATGAAATGTTCATTGGCTGATGAAAATGATTTCAATGTCAATATTAAAGTCTTTTAAGGTTAACAATTTATTACTAATTACACCTCACCCAGACTGGTCCGAGGTCACTAACTGCTCGTTCAATGCAAATAATTGTTCACTTAGACCGTGAGAGTGATAAAAGTTGTTACCTGGTGACAACTTTTGGTAGTGAGCAATCTAAAACCTGCATAGAGGGCTGCTGGGCCATAGAATGCTTGTCCTCTTGAGAATACTAGGTTGTTACAAAAGTCCTTGTTCACGAAATTAATTTTATTCAAATGTGAGTACAAAATTTACAAATCAAATTTATTCTTCAAAATATAGGCCATCATTTTCAACTACTTTAATCCATCTTTCAGCCAAAAGTTGTATTTGATGTTGATGTTGACGACTGAAGGACGACCTGATCTAGGTTCATCTTCAAGGCTTGTATTCCCAGAATTAAACCGCCTGAACCAAAATGCGGCCGTGTTTCGATGCACCACACTTTCCCCTTCCACTGCGCAAATTCCCTCGGCTGAGGCCTTTGCACTAAAACCTTTTTTCCAATAATGCCTAAGAAGGCCGCGGATGACAAATTTTTCTTCCGACATTTCTAGTGAAATTGAATAAACTGAATGAAAGGCAGGGACAGTTGGCGTACATAGATAATTAGAGGATTAGTTAATGTAAACATTGACATAAGAATTGTATTCGTCAGAGATTAAATAAGGATTAAATTAGAGACCTCAATGTAAACAACTTGATATGCACAAGGACTTTTGTAACAACCTAGTAAGATGCCTTGAGGCCTCGAAGTTGAAACTGGTTCAAACAACATTCACGGACAACATTCACACCGCGTGTGTGTAATTTTAATGTAACATTGCTTTTGTTTTTCAATTTAAACATATGATTGAACGAGAGGAACCGAAGGCTGCCGAAGCGGCCCGAAGTCTTCCGAAGTGACCCGAAGTCCTCGTAGCGCTTCCGATGCTGACTTCGCACCACACTCGAACTCAATGTCACTTAACTTAGTATTAATAGTTAATACAATATTAATTGAGACAAATTAAAAAAAAATAATTTAAAGTGTGTTGGCCACAACAAATGAAAACAAAAAAACTTCTATCCCCTCAACAGATTGAGATAGGAATCTCGTTTCTGCGCCATTCTACACCGTTTAGCATGCAATATTATCCAATATTTTTTTTACACTATGTCTGGGGCACCCTGTATATAGCTGCGTCGACAATCTTATTGTTGCACAGGTTGTTATTAATATTTATAACAATTATTTATTTATTATTCCGCTTTTGTTATTGACTTTTACTTTGTTGATGCAACAAAATCTTATAATTTATTGTAGTAAGAGGTCTCTTGGCCACCGACGTTTCAGTCGACGGCGAGGCTGACCAGGTAACAGGGAGGAGGAAAGAGAATGGATGACTGGGTTAAGGTGATGTAGCGTTGAAAAATGAAATGTTTGCTATTCGTCTTTTATATACGATTTTAACTTTAAAGAGCAAATACAAACAGATATAAGTTAATCAATGTTGGAAAATTGTGTGACTTTGAGAAATGGCATTTAAAAAAACACGTCAATTTCTAATCTAAGTAAGTTGGTAAGTGAAAGTTGTGTGTTGCGGGCTTCGCACCAGATTTCTTTTTTTCGATATGTGAACAATAACATGAGCAGTATTCATAAAGGGAGTCACTTCTTACCTAATAGACTGATATTAATGAGTTTTTATTATTTATTAGAAAATAAATAATTTTTATTTTCTATTGTCCTTTTATTTTTTTAGTGTCCAAACCATAGACCTCAAAGGAAAAATCTATAGTTTTTGAGTAATGCGCAAATAAAGTGTTTTCTTCACATCTCTTCTATTGGCGTTTTCTTTGGGGTCTGACTGTTTTTCCGAATCGGAAGGGAAAGATAATCTTCAAAATGATATCTCAATCATCGAAAATAATGAAGTACCTCAAAAAATTTTGGACGAAAAAACCATTTTAGAAATGCAAATGTTACATAATTATTACGATTATTAAATGTTCATTTATTCAGGTTTTTATTTTGTTTTATTCAATTTTTAAAATGAATTTGATGTTTTTTTAATGTTCGAAAATATATAAATATTTAACACTTATGTGGGTAACAAAGATTTATTAACAAAAATATACAGTTATCAATGCCAACGAATTGTTACAACTTAACCCTTTGCGGGCCAATGCCGACCTGGGACCGGCATAAACAAGTTCTTCATACGGTCCGCGAGTGTCTATCCGTCACCAGTCTTACCGGTCCTTTGACCAGCTGGCACCGGCAAACATATTTAACACTAGAGGTTCTAGGCCGGCTTCTCACCGGCATCGAATTACCCCTTTTGCCAAATCCTGCTTGACATAATTTGAATACAAAACACTATTCTAGACGATCAGCTGATCATTTTGGTACCAAACAGTACCCTCAACAACCAATAGATGCGCTGTAAATGTTCTGTGAACTACAGCATTCTAAGGCTTCTTAGTTTGTTATTATTTCTCAAACCTTGAAACTGTTTAGTGTCAGTTTTGTCATTTTCGTTGTAAGTTTTGGTTATTTTAGGAGTTTTAAATTGAAAAATGGAAGGAGAGAAACTAATATTTAATGTTGGACATGGTCCTGTAAGACATTGGGGAATGTTTTGAGAAGTACCACATTATGAACAATTATCGAAAAATTAAATTACATTTCTTATTGTTATGTTTTAATTTGATTAAATATAGATTTTTGAGAATAAATAAGCATTTTTTTCCATTTTTATGATCCATAAAACAAAATGGAGAGAACTACACGGACCACCAGAGTGCGATGTAAACAAACAGACATGGACTTGCATTGGACCGGCATTGAACTGTATGAACATTCCATGAAATCATGGGTTGGTACGCAAAGGGTTAAATATTTGAGCAGGTTACAAAATTGATAACTTTATAACACACAATCATATGACTTGAACTTCACTGTCAAGACACAGACTTCGACATCCAATAACTCGTTCAGTCACTGCTCCTTATATATAATCATAAATAGTCAGGCCTGGAATATTCCAGAACAATGTGGGCAGTTCTACGCCATCACGGAAAGATCTAGACACAAACAGTTCGTCTCAACCGCTTATTTTGTTCCAACAAGCGGTCCGGGAGGTTACGCCATATGTTTTTTTTATTTGCTTATCGGTTTAACGTTACAAAATATTTCGCATTGTTTAATTTTATTAATCTAAATAATTTTGTCTTTAATTTTGTTCATCTTTCTTTCTAACTGGTTCACGCAATGGCCAGAAACCTGCTTTACTTGAGGTAAATAATGAATAATATAGTGTGTAATAAATTATTTAGCTCGTGAAGGGCCATCACCTCGCTAGCCAACGTGGCTTGAGGATCTTGTTAGAAAAGTCCATTAAACAATTATAAACAAGTTTGTGCCGAACTTGAAACATGATGGAGTATGTAATTTATTAGCGATCTAACCTTTGTTAATATTATCAGCTTATATTAACAAAGTAAAGTAACACTAATGTGGGTTTAAATAGTTTTTATTAGACAAACAAAAAATCTCAAACTATTAACTGGTTACAAAAAGTATTTACTTGGAACGATACAGTTACACAGAAGTAATCGTATGTTTCGATTTTCAGAGCAAGAATAATATACTAGTCCATTGCTCCTAATAATTAGTCTGAATTCGAACATCCTAGAAGGTTCTCGTCAAGCGTAGAAGATTCTGAAACAATCACGAACTTGTCCTAGAACTGTTGTTAACTGTTCCAAAAAACAAAGTCTAAAACTTTTTTCAGACGGACAGACAGACAGAAAAAAATTAAAATGAAATGAAAAACTCACCAAAACACCGCTGCAGTACAGGGTAACACCCGTTCGCAGCTGTTCTGTTTTAATAAAATAAAAGTAATTTCAGAAAGATGTTTGTTTGTTTGTTGGAGTTTAGTGGCGTAAAACCGAACTGGTCATCAACGCCAGTGACTCTTCTTTTTCTATTTTACTATTATTTTATTATTTATTATTATTATTTTATTATTTCTGTTTTATTTCTTTATTTTTATTATTTTCCAATGACTATTACCTTTTTAATCGCTACTATTTTTTCCTAAGGTGATCTGATCTGTCAAATTTCTGATAGTGTGTTGATGGATTTTAAAAATTTGAAAACTAATTCTATTTTATTATTATCATCCTTAAGAACCGTTGCTATTTCAGGTTTCAATCCATATCTATTTAGTTTTGACGTGTAGTATGGGCATTCCTGGAAGATATGTTGTATTGAGATGATACTATCGCAATGTTTACATATCGGAGGTGTTTGTTTAGTGATGAGGTGCGAGTGTGTGAGTCTTGTATGACCGAAATTTCAGAAAGAATCTCATTGTTCAAGACTGATGGTAATAGATATGTTACGGTACAAGTAGATATGGCGGCAAATGTACACATTTTCCGGAAACTGTGCACATTTGCCTCCTCATTTGGGTAATGTGCATTCAACTAACATTTACAATATCAAAGAAGGGAAATGTAAATTGAATTCACAATGATCATATCGTTTTGGTAATTGTGAGTAGCAGTTGTAAAAATGCTGGAATATTATGTAATTCCAAGTGCCACAATAGCAATTCTTGCTCAAATAAATAAAACTTTTTCATTATGAAATTTCTATACGTACCTTTATAGTTTTATAAAAATTAACTGTTATAATAAAGAAAAGTATGTTACTATTATTATCGTTTGATTCCCATCGTATTGGTCCTGAAAAACTAGGACGAAAATTGTATTTATGAATATGGGATCATAACCTACGACATATTATATAATATGCAAAGAAAAGCATGTTTTGTTTGTCATTTACATTTTTTAATTAAAATAATTCTCGTTATTAAAGCCTTTTGTATTATGTTTATTTAAATAAATATTTTTTTACTGCAATAACATTTTAATTTATTTGTATTACAACTTTCATAAAACATGAAGGTAAGAGTATACATTTACCAAAACGTGAAGGCAAGAGTACACGTATTTCGGGAAATGTGTACTCTTGTAAATGTGTACATGTGTAAATAAATGTGTAAATTATATTCAGTTCACATATATATCTAACTTTTTGAGAAATGTAAACATTTTACGGTAAAAGTGCACATTTCCCAAGAATGTACATTTACCGTAACAGATATATAGCAAGCTATACTTCCTACAAAACTATATTTGATTTTTTACTTTCACTTACCTATATATGAAATATATAGTAAGTGGAAGTATTGCGATCGTGAAAAATTTCGACTTCCGGTTTTCAACGGAAATACACGTTTTGGGACCCCCTGAGTCGAAATAACCAAGTCCCGCGAAATGGTCTGTGTGTGTGTGTGTGTGTCTGTGTCTGTCTGTGTGTGTGTGAACAGACTAGCTCAAAAACTATAAATCGTGGGAACCTGAAATTAGGTATTTAGTGTAGGTATATGCCCGCGATGTGACAGCAAAAATTTCATCAAAATTGCTCAAGGGGAGGGGGTACTTTATTTAATAACTTTTTAAGTTTTTTTCGAATTTTCTCAAAAACGGCTCAAACGATTTTGATTAAACTGGGTATTTGATCTATTTATATGCCCGAGATATGACTGTAAAAATTTCATCAAAATTGATCAACCGGAGGGGGGACTTTACTTAATAAATTTTGTATCATCTTCTCGTGTTTTTTTTTTATTTACTCAAAAAAGGCTTTAACGATTTTGATCAAATTGGGTGTTTGATGTATGTATATGCCAAAGATGTGATAGCCAACATTTCATCAAAATTGGTCTAACGGGGCGGGCACTTTATTTCATAATTTTTTTTCCAATTTTTACCTTTTTTTCGATGATCTCAAAAACGGCTTTAACGATTTTTATCAAATTCGTCATATTAAATGAAAATTAGGTGTTCTTTAATATCAGGTAAGCTTTATCATTATTAAAATGTTCTGAGGGTTTTTTTTTGGGGGGGGGGGGCTTTTTTGGGGGTGGCCTTTTTTGTTTGTTGGTTTCCTATAAAGTACCTTTGTTTTTGTTTATATGGAGAAATTAACTGTCTCTCGTTACGCCTAAAAATAAGAAATGGTTAAATATGAGATATGATAAAAATAAAGAAAACATTAAGAGGAGAAAAAAAATAAAAATATTCAGTCAACTCATAAAACTCGTTGAGCCCAGGCATGCGGAGTACGCCTTTAATGACAGACCATTGTTTATGATTAAAGCCGTTCTGTTCATTTGAGATGTGGCAATTAACAAAACGCATTAATTTCTAATCTAAGTAAGTTGGTAAGTGAAAGTTGTGTGTTGCGTGCACGCACCAGATTTTTTTATCTTTAAAAATATTATCACATATTTACTTGTAGTTAATAGTTTGTATAAAAGTTTAAGAATATTTTTCATACGGGGAGAATTTTTCTTTTACTTTTTACCTTTCAGTAGCATCAGTACGTTCTCCATTTACTAACTCTTTTCAATAATATGTTTTTGTTTCACGTTAGAGTATATTATTCTAATTTTATTATATATAAAATTGACACCATCCTAAGACTCTAGGTTGAATAAAGCTTTTTTTCTAGTTATACTTGTTTCAAAAGAAATTTTTCATGGACCATTTCTTTTTTTTGTCTTCAAACATTGATTCGCACCTGTCAGCGGTCTGCGACAATCAACGAATTCGATGGCTGCAGCAACGCAATAATATGTAAGGCATTTATGGCATGAAGGAACGAAAGTGGCCAGCAGCACCTCTTTCCGGGCTTGAAACTAATTCAGGAGAGGAGGTCTCTCATCCAGCTTCTTTTTAGCCGCCTTCGAACGGGCAAGTCAACCGTGGCTTTGTCGTGAATTAATCTGTAGTTAACAAAAGAGCGTGAGTAAAGCGTTCGTATGTGTTATTGGATAGTCGGTTGTTGTAAGTCTATATGTAGCATTTGGTTACTTGCGTACCTGGGACCGTCCGTTTCTTAGCATTTATATTTATATAGAGAAAATATCCATTTTATTGTATTTTCATAGCAAAAAGCTGTAACTAGGTAATATTTATGAACATTTAAGATATGCAAACCTTATCAAAAAATATATCATATTCATATTCTATCAAACCACAATTGGATTGCAGGAGTTAGTTGTTGAATGGTGACTTGTCAAGGAATGCAGCTCACGGGGACAAATGGCGCGGGAGTTCTGTCAATTTTCACGGCACACTTTCTGACAGGCAATTATAACTTTCTTCATCTTTCCTTTCCAAAGTTAGTTTCATTTTTCCTCTCCAAATATGTCTTTTCAATTCCACAACCCACTTAAATGTGACATATATACAGGACAGTTCTAAATGAATCCAGCTATATATATATATTTTTTAAAGTATTACAGTGAATTATATTTTACGGTCTGATGTACATAACTTTATATCCTTGGGAAATGAGAAAGCTAATTATTTTTATGATTAAAAATATATTATTATTACATTAAAAATAAAGAAATATTAATTGATTACTAAATAATTATGAATTATTTTAAAACAAAATTTACACATGATTGTTCGCAATCGTTCGACCTAATTGGCAGACGTAACTTATACTAAAATAGAATATGTTTTCTTTTTATCTGCTTAAATAAACGGTATAAAGTGGGTCGTGATAGCTCAATAAATAAAGGCGCTAGCAACGTGTAATCAAAGTTAAACAACGTCGAGCAAGTAGTTGTATAGGTGACCGTTCTAAAACAGTCACACTTCGTAATCCCCTCGGTTTGGTGAGGCCCGTCAGCCTGCAAACCTAAACATGTTAGGGTTATATCTCTATTACTTGATATAATACATGAACATATCCATAAAATATGTTAAATTAAAAAAATAAAAACTTCTATTTCGAATATTGAAAAAAACACCCCTTTTGATATTTTAAGAAAAAATATGCAACTCTAGGTTTTGGCTGAATTTCAAAGTGAGGCCTGCATAGAATAAAGTACTGCATAGAATATTTGGACCCAAGTGGAATGAAGCGAGTGGAGAATTTAGACGCTAAAAAATCGCGCAACTGCAGGCCTTACTTTAAAATTTAGCCAAAACTGTTAGAGTTGCATAATAGCAGTTTTGGCTAAATTTCAAATTTAGGTCTGCAGTTCGGCGATGTTTAAGCGCCTAAATTCTCCTTAGTTCATTCCTCTTGGGTCCAAATATTCTATGGAGATGGCCTTACCTTCTAGGCCAACTTGCCCCACATAGGGGGTTAATTGGCATACTCTGGATTGACGAATTCTTCAATTTTCTATGATCTTATCATTAAATATTACTTGTTGAAAAAAAATACTTGAAGTACTCTAATACTTGGAGTTTACTGTGGTATCAGTCCTATTGGGATTATATAAACAGGAACGACTCAACAATAAAAAAAGTGAAAGCTAATACCAACCAACCCCGCTCTCCCCTACTTTATTTTCGAAAACCCCCAGCCGTTGCTCATTCTTTAATGTCAGCGCCCACGTTTCGCATCCATAAAAGTCCGTTGAAAAAATAATAAAACCTTCGGCATAAACTCCATAGATATCTAATGTATTTGTTTCCAACGCAAATATTCTCCACCTATACCTTCTCATTATGTTGTATGAGTTTTTATAAGTTAAATATCGATAATTCGAGCGGTTATCTCCGTGATTTCCAGCCATCATGAATGGATCTAATTTTATTTTTGGATTTTTCCTACTATGTTTTGATATCAGAGATAATCTCATAGGTAGTGGGAAATGATATCTTGTACAAATATTGAGAATGAAAAATTATTTTTTTTTAACAGATATAACCATATTATAAAAAACATACGTAGGGGAGAGCGGTTTTGGTTGGCAAAGGGGGTAGGTTGGCCATTGGCTTATAGTTTCCGTCATACCTGTTGTGAAGGCCACACCATTGTACCGTGTGACCCGTTCGACCTCAGGAATCTTGTCCAGAGTTTTCAATCAGACGCTAACAGTGTAGAGAAGAGTGTGCTTCATTGATTGATTTTACAACATGTAAGTAAATTTTCATATTTTCAGTAAATTTGGTTTGAAGGCATGGCAAAACATTTGACTCAGATTCCGTTCACTTAGCCCCAAACTCCTTTGAAAAACCTAACCTTTTAACTAACCAGTTTTTTGTTTGGTTGTTCTCCCCCGTCTTGGCAGCCATCTTTCATATGATTTCTCCTGTGGGGTTAGTTGGCTATTTTCAACTGGAGTTTGTTGGCGCAATAGCAAGTCATAAAAGAAAGGTAAACATACACAAAGGTGAAGCTACCACTTGTCTTTAGTTCTAGCAAGAAGGAGGAGAGCAATATTTCCTATGCAAAAAGTGGCGATAGTCTAAACTTAAACGGAATCTTTAGGAACAACGAAAAAGGTAATGACATTAAAGATCACCTTCAGCCGCAATCGAGGCTTATTGATGAACCAGCCTGGCTACTATCAAAATGAAACTAGTGCACCGCAGACACTTTCTCATGATACTCAACACCTAAGCCAACCTTCCCCACACGGGGGGTTAATTGGCATATCTGGCTTGACGAATTCTTAAATTTTCTATGATTATATTGTTAAATATTATGTGTTTAATATTTGCATAATTATAAAAAATATATATAAAAATATAATATATGCATAAGTATAAAAAATACTTGAAGTACTCTAATACTCAGGGTGTAAAGTGGTATAAACCCTATTGGGATTATATTAACAAGAACGACTCAACAATCAAAAAAGTGACAACTGTTGCCAACCAACCCCGCTCTCCCTATTTTTTTTTTTGAGCATAGTGGTACTAGGTTGTTACAAAAGTCCTTGTGCATATCAAGTTGTTTACATTGTGGTCTCTAATTTAATCCTTATTTAATCTCTGACGAATACAATTCTTATGTCAATGTTTACATTAACTAATCCTCTAATTATCTATGTACGCCAACTGTCCCTGCCTTTCATTCAGTTTATTAAATTTCACTAGATATGTCGGAAGAAAAATTTGTCATCCGCGGCCTTCTTAGGCATTATTGGAAAAAAGGTTTTAGTGCAAAGGCCTCAGCCGAGGAAATTTGTGCAGTGGAAGGGGAAAGTGTGGTGCATCGAAACACGGCCGCATTTTGGTTCAGGCGGTTTAATTCTGGGAAAACAAGCCTTGAAGATGAACCTAGATCAGGTCGTCCTAGATCATTTCGAGCTGGTTCCAGAGGGCAGGGCTATCAACGCTGAGCTATACTGTGAACAGCTCGACAGGGTATATGAAGTTTTAAAAGTGAAATACCCCGCTTTGATTAATAGGAAGCAAGCGTTATTTCAGCAAGACAACGCCTCTGCTCATCGCTCACGATTAGTTAAAGAAAAATTTTCAGAAATGAACGGGATTAGCGTCTTGCCCCACCCTCCTTACAGCCCAGACGTCGCACCGTCTGACTATGGACTTTTCAGGTCAATGGCGCATGTTTCGAAAGGTCGGCGCTTCGAAAACTTCGATGATGTCAAATCTGGATGCGAGGAGTTCTTTGCATCGAAAACTGCAGAGTGGTATCAACATCAAATACAACTTTTGGCTGAAAGATGGGTTAAAGTAGTTGAAAATGATGGCCTGTATTTTGAAGAATAAATTTGATTTGTAAATTTTGTACTCACATTTGAATAAAATTAATTTTGTGAACAAGGAGTTTTGTAACAACCTAGTATAGTGTGATAATCTCTGAGCCACCCCTCCCCACAATTATCAGCTACCATGTAGGCAGTATGTTACATTTTTTAAAATAGTTTTAAAGTAAATTTTGCATGCAACTATTATGGAAATTACTTATTATTCAGAACATTAACAATATGCTTTGTTACAGGTCAGTGCCAGTTTCACAATAAAGTGAGTAAGTAATAATATATTATATCAAAGTATGAGTGAATAAAATAATATTTAAAAAACGTTTTAATAATCTGCAAAACTGAATGCATTAACTTATACTGAATCTTATACTAATATACTTGACTTGTGTGACATGAAATATTTTTGTTTATTAAATAAATAAGTTTATATGCCATATATTGAACGCCCAACTTCATGATTATGTTAAAGGTTACTCTAATTATATTAACAGCTGATTGAAGTTTTATATATATTTTTATATATATTTTATTTAGCCATATTTTTTTTTTACTTTCACTTACCTATATATGAAATATATAGTAAGTGGAAGTATTGCGATCGTGAAAAATTTCGACTTCCGGTTTTCAACGGAAATACACGTTTTGGGGTCCCCTGAGTCCAATTAACCAAGTCCCGCGAAATGGTCTGTGTGTGTGTGTGTGTCTGTGTGTGTGTGTGTGTGTGTGTGTGAACAGACTAGCTCAAAAACTATAAACCGTGCGAACCTGAGATTGGGTATTTAGTGTAGGTATATGCCCGCGATGTGACAGCAAAAATGTCATCAAAATATCTCAAAGGGAGGGGGTACTTTATTTAATAACTTTTTACGTTTTTTCGATTTTCTCAAAAATGGCTCTAACGATTTTGATTAAACTGAGTATTTGATCAACTTATATGCCCGAGATATGACTGTAAAAATTTCATCAAAATTGATTAACCGGAGGGGGGACTTTACTTAATAAATTTTGTATTATTTTCACGTGTTTTTTTTTATTTAATCAAAAACGGTTTTCACGATTTTGATCAAACTGGGTATTTGATGTATGTATATGCCAAAGATTTGATAGCCAACATTTCATCAAAATTGATCAACCGGAAAGGGGACTTTACTTAATAAATTTTGTATCATTTTCAAGTGTTTTTTTTTATTTACTCAAAAACGGCTTTCACGGTATTGATCAAACTGGGTATTTGATGTATGTATATGCCAAAGATGTGATAGCCAACATTTCATCAAAATTGATCAACCGGAGGGGGGACTTTATTTAATAAATTTTGTATCATTTTCACGTGTCTTTTTTATTTACTCAAAAACGGTTTTCACGATTTTGATCAAACTGGGTCTTTATGTATGTATATGCCAAAGATGTGATAGCCAACATTTCATCAAGATTGATCAACCGAAGGGGACACTTTATTTCATAACTTTTTTTCTAATTTTTAGATTATCCCAAAAACGGCTTTAACGATTTTCTTCATATTCGTCATGTTTACTGAAAATTGAGTGTTATTTAATATCAGGTAAGCGTTATCATTATTAGAATGTTCTGAGGGGTTTATAGAGCAAATGAAAACAAAAATAAGAAATGAATGTGGAAAATGTGTAACTTTGAGAAGTGGCATTAACAAAACGCATTAATTTCTTATCTAAGTAAGTTGGTAAGTGAAAGTTGTGTGTTGCGCGCACGCACCAGATTTTTTATTCATATTTTTATAAAAACGATTTTTTGTATTATGATAAGTGGCATATACGTCTTGGCAAATATATAAAGTGCTAACGTTGTTGGTTAAAAAAGTTGTTAGTTGTTAGTGTGATTCGTCATGAGTAAAGTTTTTTGTTGTATATTGTTATTAAAATTGTCATCGACCTGGAATTTGTATACGAACTTACGTTTTGGATTTGCTATCTGTTGTTGTTTGCTAGGGCTTTAAGGCGTAAAACCCTTGAGGTCATCAACGCCTGTATTCAACTTTCATTTATCTCAAAGTAAAAAAAAAAAAAAAAAAAAAAAAAAAAAAAAAAAAAAAAAAAAAAAAAAAAAAAAAAAAAAACATTTTGCATACACTCACACATATAAAAAATTAGATTTTTTTAAACAAATCATTTTCTTTTAGAAAACTTAATGCTCGTTTTATTTCATTTTCGTTATCATTTAAAATATTTGATAATTTTGGTGTGATTCCTGACCTGGACAAAGAGGAAACATAAAAAGTGCACTGTTCAAAAATGTGTTTTACTGTGATCGTGTTACCGCAGTGGTCACATGTAGGTGGTGGATCTTTGCTAATAATATGCGAATGGGTCAGGTATGTGTGGCCTATCCTCAACCTAGTCAAAACAACTTCCTCTCGGCGTGTATTACGGTTTGAAGTGGACCATGGCTTAACTGTCGCTTTGATTTCTTTCAATTTACTAGGCGGGCTCTCGGCCCACATGGACTGCCAGCCGATAGCAATTTCTTTTTTGAGGGGAAGGCTTATATCGTTTGGCGTTAGAATCGCAGGACCCCGGCCTGGGAGGGAAAGTGCCTGCTTGGCCGCTATGTCCGCGAGCTCGTTGCCGACGATTCCTACGTGGCCCGGTACCCAGATAAAATAAATCGACTTTCCTAAGTTTTCGAGCATATTTAAATAGGCATGGATTTTTATAACGGTTGGATGCCTCGGATAAATATTTTTCATACTTTTTAAAGCACTCAGTGAATCTGTTATTACTATTATTGTCTGGGGGGTTATTGACATAGAGAAGTGGAGGGCTGAGGCTATCGCGTGAAGTTCAGCTGTATATATGCTGCATAACTTATGTAATTTTATTTTATAAGTAGAATCACAGGTTATAAATGAAGATGCTGTAGATCCTTCTGATTTTGAACCATCTGTATATATTAAAAAAGGTTCCGGAAAATTTTGAAGAAGGCTAAAAAGCTTAGTTTTATATTCTGAAGCTGAGGTTTCGTTTTTCGGCATCCGTGACAGGTTTAATATTGTTTTTGGCGGTTTGATTACCCAAGGAGGAATGTAATTTTCTGTTTTTTCTAAACGTATTTCTTTGACAAACGCAATACCTGAGTTTATTCTCTCTGACAAGGGAAGGGTTGAATTTGTTTTCTTTTTAAAAGCTTTTGAGAATTTTGGCTTAAAAATATATCTATGGGTAGGGTGTTGTGCTTGAGGATGCAGCTTGGTTACATAATTTATGGCTAGTTTTTTTCTTCTAAATAAAAGAGGGGGTTCTCCTGCTTCAGAACATAAGCTGAGGACAGGGCTAGTTCGAAACGCGCCCGTCGCGATTCTTATTCCGGAGTGATGTACAGCATCAAGTTTATTTAGAACCCGAAAACGCGCAGAACCATAGATAAAACAACCATAATCAAGTTTAGAGCATATTAGAGAGCGATACAGTTTTAGAAGAGTGATCCTATCCGAACCCCAGGAAGTACCACCGAGATATCTTAATATGGATAATTTTTTAACAGTAGTAGATTTTAAGTTTGAAATATGTGTTTCCCAAGTCAGTCTTTTGTCAAATATCATACCTAAGAATTTGTGACTGTTTGTATAAGGGATTAAGGAGCTTCCTAAATAGATATCAGGTGAGGGAGGTGTATTTCGCTTTCTGCTGAAATGGAGGCACTTTGTTTTTTCAGCTGAGAATTCGACACCTGTAGAAAGTGACCAATTTGTTATTCTATTTATTGCATCTTGTAGTTTGTATTGAACAACGGAAAGATTTTCGGAACGACAAAAGATGGATAGATCATCTGCGAAAAGAGGAGGCTTAACACCTCTAGGCAAGTTGAGACCCAAGTCATTTATTGCAAGGCAGAACAAAGTTGGACTGAGCACACAGCCTTGCGGGACACCATTACTTTGTTTATGATTTTCAGATAGTTGACTACCTATTTTAACTTTAAAATAACGATTTGATAGAAATTGTCTAATGTAATTGAACATTTTCCCTACTATCCCAACAGTTGATAACTTTTTTAAAATTATGGCAATATTTATGTTGTCAAAGGCCTTCTTCATATCAAAGAAAACCGCAATTGCATGTTGTCCTTTGATGAAATTATATTGGGTTTCCGCCTCTAACGCAACCAAGTGGTCGATTGTGCATCGTCCTTTGCGGAAACCAGATTGGAATGGCTGTAATAAATTGTTGTTCTCTATTATCCACATCAATCTCTTATTTACCATCCTTTCCATGATTTTACTTAGACAACTTGTAAGGAATATCGGACGATAACTATTCGGAAGCCGTTTGTCTTTTCCGTTTTTGAGAATGGGGATTACCAGTGAGTCGCGCCAGGTATTTGGGAAATGTTCAGTGGACCAGATATGATTGTAGTATTCTAGGAGCCATTTTAGTGTGTCAGGAGGAAGATGTTTAACCATATCATAATGGATATTGTCCGGACCAGGTGTTGTTCCCTTTACAGTACCTAAAACATGTTTTAGTTCCCACATAGTAAAAGGGAGGTTATAAGGTAGGGCAACATCGTTTATTGCAAGGTTAGTCTCTATGTCATCTGGGTTGATACTATTTGTTCCGGAGTTATAAATGTTTTCAAAAAAATCAGCAAATATATTTGAAATTTGTAATTGATTATCCGTCAATTGTCCGTTAACCGTTAAGGTGTAGCGCGATGATGGAAGATTTCTGGTGAGTTTATGGACTTTATTCCACACTTCAGCTGACGTTGTAGAGGAATTTATTGAACTTACAAAATTTTTCCATGAATCAGATTTACTCTGATTAAACAGTCTTCTGCACGTCGCCCTCTCCTTTTTGTATGCAATGAGATTTTCAGACGTCATGTTTTTCTGAAACTTTCTATATGCCCTACGACGTTCTTTTATGGCTTTTCTACAGGCCTCATTGAACCAAGGGACAAGCGGTCTTTTTGGATGGGATGAGGACATCGGTATCGAAACTTTTGCTGCTTCTATGATTGTATTCGTGATTATGTCACAACCTCTGTCAATACTTACATCGGAAGGTATGGTCTGTGGTGGTGAAGCCAAGGAAGTAAACATATCCCAGTCTGCCCTCTTTAAACCCACCTCGGTTTTACGCTTGCGGGATTTATATTTCTAAACTTGATAAGTATTGGGAAGTGGTCACTACTATATAGATCGGGTAAAACGGTCCAGTCTATGATGTTATACAGAGCGGAATTGCAGAAAGAGAGATCAAGGGCTGAATAAGTCCCATAACTAGAGCTAAGAAACGTTTGTTCTCCGGAGTTAAGCAGTAGAAGGTTAGAAATGTCTAAAAAATGTTCTATTATCTTACCCCGCATGTTTATGTCCTGGGATCCCCATATGGGATTGTGGCCGTTTAGATCCCCAATAAATAAAACAGGTCGGGGAAGTTGGTTGTAAATGTCTAATAGGTGTTGTGAATCTATTGTGCGATCTTGTGGAAGGTATATATTGCAAATTGAAAACGTCGAACCGTAGTGAACTCTCACTGCAATTGTTTGGAGAGTGGAGTTTATTGGAATTAATTCAGAATAGACGGATTGATTTACAGCTATTAATACTCCATGGTGACTGTGGTTTGGGTTTGGGCCATCTTTCCTGTAAATTTCGAAATTTTTAATAGTGATATTGTCTTTTGAGGTAAGATGCGTTTCTTGGAGAGCAAGACAGAATGGATTTGTATCGGATATTAATATTTTTAAATCATTAAAGTGAGATTTTAAACCATTGCAGTTCCATTGAATTAACGACATTAAGGGAATTGAATTTCAAGAAATATAACAATTAAGATATATATTTATACTATTTTGTTGATAGGTTATTGTTTATGTCTTTTTTTTAACTTTTCCCTTTTTATAACTAACTTCGGTGTATCCGTCGTCAGTGCTCTGCTGATCTACTTCTATATCCTCAACGCCGTCCTCAGGCTTGTCCAGATTTTCCTGGATTGAGGGCGAGTTTGTTGAGGATTTGGATACAGGAGAGGAATGGGAGGGGGCCAAGGGTTTAAAGGTGAGGAGAGGGAGGGAGGGGGACAGGGAGGAAGAGGAGGGGGAGGAGTGGGGCTGGGAGGGGGAAGAGGATAAGGAGGGGGTAGGGGATGGGATATGGGCAGGAGAGGGGGGTGGCGGCGCGGAAAACGCGGCCGATGATCTTGTAACGATGGTCCGCTGCACCCTAGGTGCCGGCGGTTTGGATGTGCTAGGCTGGGGAGAGAGATTTTTTGAATTTGCTTCAAATATAAAAAATTGATCTGTTTGTGTACCGTTTTCCTGAGTTTTCGTATTTCTTTGGGATTTAGTTACTTCGGAGAATAGCTTTTTAAAATGTTGCGGTTTTTCAAGTTTAAATATATTTTTTGCTTCATAATATGTCACTTTCTTAGTAAACTGGATGATTTTAATTTCTTTGTTCATTTGGTATATCGGGCACGATCGGTCAAGACTGTTATGTTTATCCCCGCAATTTACACATTTGGGGTCTTTGTTGCATTTTTCATCGGTGTGTTTTTCTTCACCACACTGAGAGCAGGTGATTTTGGGGTTTGTACATTTTAGAGTGTGGTGGGAGAATTTAAGACACCTAAAGCATCGAATTGGATTTGGTGTGTACATTTGGACCTTTATATTCTGGTACCCTATTTTAAGCGTTTCTGGTGGTAATGGAGACGGGAAAGTAACAATATATGAGTTTGTGAGTTTTTCGGAACCGTTTATTTTAATTTTTATTCTATTAATATCAGTAATTTTACCATTTAACTCATTTAAAATTTCATTTTTTTCCAAATATTGCAAGTCGAAGCACCTGATAACTCCTTTGCTATAATTTAAAGTCGCGTGTGCTTTTACAGTTATATTAAATTGATCTGCAAATCGTTTACACTCTAAGAGTTTTAATGACTGTTTACTACTGCTTGTCTCAATCAGTAAATTTCCATCCCTCAATTTCTTAATGTTCTTAACCTCACCTACTAAATTGGTAATAAATTTATTTATCAAGAAAGGGGAGACTCTTTGAAATCCTTCATCTCCTTCCCTGGTCACTATTAAATAGGTAGGAGTATTTTTAAATACTTCATTTATTTGAATGGGGTCTGGTGGAGTTTTTATCCGACCTCTTTTCCGACGTTTTTTTTGCGCTATGAAATAGCTCTTCCATATTTAAGTTTTAACAAAAAATAAAATAAAAATAAAAATAATTTTATGTAATAAAAAGAAAAATATATCTATATATATAAATGAAATAAAAAGAAAAGATAATTTGATTTGAATGTTTGCTTATCTGGACAGTAGACCAACAGCAGACTGCTTAATCCTACGGAGCTCCGTAAACAACCTCACTCTGCGAAGTCCACTATCTAACTGGATTTGCTATCTGGTTTTGTTGCCTAGTGTAATTTAATATAAATAAATTGATCTTGTGCAATTTGTTTATCTCTTGTTTATTTTTTTGTTCATCTTTAGCATACTCTGAATGTATAATGGAAATATTAAGTATATGGAAATATTATAAGTCGGGTTTAAATTTACAAAGCTTTAAATAAGCATTAAAATGTACCAATCAGATACATGATTATTTTTCGTTTATTACTATGGTATAAAAAAGCTTAACCCTAAACACAGAGATGAGAGATATTATTCTAAGCGTTAAAATAGCAATTGCTATTTAAACTAAATAATTTTATTGATGAGTTGGGACTTAATATCAAGTTGACACAATTTGCTGGCAATGATGCAGGAGGCAGCGGAAATGATGATTTCCGACCGCCCATATCGACTAATATAATTACCATTTCATTAGCTCTTATCCCATTGTGCCCCCCCCCCAATTCAAACCTCAATTATCGAGATATACATTGTGCCCCCTCGGGTCAATATTATGCGAAAATTTTCATTTTAATAAAAAATTACCGTGATTTTTATTTATTTATTTATATTTTAAGTCATTTGCGCCTGCGCTGGAGTGCATCTAGAAAATTTTTTGAATGCCATTTTCTTAGATCTTTTCGATATAGGTGATGTGCACAAGCATACCCCTCGGATATTGTCGTTCCAATCTTCGTTGGATGGGTAACTGGGAGGAAGAA
Organism: Aelia acuminata; assembly: GCA_911387785.2. Classification (NCBI taxonomy): domain Eukaryota; kingdom Metazoa; phylum Arthropoda; class Insecta; order Hemiptera; family Pentatomidae; genus Aelia; species Aelia acuminata. The sequence continues at coordinate 13,943,191 of OU426981.1, forward strand.
AGAAAGGAAACAAGTGAGTTTGGATGGTTATGATTTGAACAGTGAAATGTACTGTATGCGTCATGAATGTATGATTTTACTGTTGGAATGTCCATGTCTTTATGTATAATGTTGTTAGAAATGTACCATGGAGCGTTTACAATTTTTCGAAGAATTTTCGACTGTGTTGTTTGAATTTTGTTTATGTGTACCTACCTGTTTACATAAACATACATATTTAATGATAATTATTTGTCTCCGCGGTAACTAATTGAAGTTGTCGACAACATAGAGAATTATAAAATCATACTCGATAGAATAGTATGCTTGCATTGCAGAATTATAACAAGTAAAACCTTTTACTTAAATATTATAAAAAAATTTAGTGTACTTTAGAAATCAAATACAAAGTATTATAAGTAAATGAATGTGGAAAAATGTGTAAACTTAAGTAAGTTGGTAAGAGAAAGTTGTGTGTTGCGGTTATCGCACCAGAACCTTTTTACTTTCACTTACCTATATATGAAATATATAGTAAGGAAAGTATTGCGATCGTGAAAAATTTCGTTTTGGGGTCCCCTGAGTCCAATTAACCAAGTTCCACGAAATGGTCTGTGTGTGTGTCAGTGTGTGTGTCTGTATGTGAACAGACTAGCTCAAAAACTATAAACCGCACAGACCTGAAATTGGGTATTTAGTGTATGTATATGCCCGCGATGTGACAGCGAAAATTTCATCAAAATTGGTCAAACGGAAGGGGTACTTTATTTAAAGAATTTTGTCTAATTTTTAGGGTTTTTTCGATTTTCTCAAAAACGGCTCTAACGATTTTAATTAAACTCGGTATTTGGTGAATCTATATGCCCGCGATGCGACAGTAAAAATTTCATAAAAATTGATTGATTGGAGGGGGCGCTTTACTTATTAAATGTTGTCCCATTTTCACGTGTTTTTCTTATTTACTCAAAAACGGATTTAACGATTTTAATCAAACTTAGTATTTGATGTATGTATACGAGTATGACCGTGATGCGAAAGCCGAAATTTCATCGAAATTGGTTAAACGGAGGGGGCACTTTACTTAATAACTGTTGTCTCATTATCACGTGTTTTTTTTGTTTACTCAAAAACGGCTTAAAATACACCTTCACGATGGATTTGTAAAAAGAAACTCGCAGTAAAAAACAAGCAAGCAGTAAAAAAACTCGACTGTTGATGAGATTAGTCCCTTCATATATAAATTAGCAATAATGAATCGAAAGGTGCTGAGAATTATCAAATTTTGCTATACAGATGCTCTATAACTTATGGAGATCTACAAATATAAGTATATACTTAAATATATGAAGTTTAGGAATGGCCTTTTATTGAATTATTGAAACATGTCGAGTTCTAATCCAAGTAAGTTCGTAAGTGAAAGTTGTGTGTTCCGCGCATCGCACCAGATTTTTTTTTCTTCTTATCAATTCTTTCTTCAATCTCCCAATATTCCTCGTTCTTCTTGATTTCTCAAACCTTTTAGGTTCATCCATGCCCTATGTGTTCATCAAGCTCCATGTTCATTCTGATCGTGCCGGAGCCTTGCGAACATACAGGGTATGAAACACATCTTAACATTTTCCTTTCAAAGACCTTGTCAGACAGTTTGTCACCTGCTAACCTGTTTAAATACTGCGAAGTCGTGTGCAATTTACTTACAATTTTGTCATTTGTAATTTTCTCTGGCGGTCATAAATCGAAGTAGATAGTAGTAAGATTGGTTTAAAAAAATTAACCGTGTAAAAAGGATAACCGAATTGTTTTCTGAATTTTTTCTAAATTTAATAATTAAAACAAATGAGGAGTTGAGGTGCAAAACTCACTTGCTATTTTAGGCCTTTCTTGAAAATTAACTGTGAAAAAACTTGAAGTACAGTTGAAGTAACATTTTCTGAAACGCGTTTATAATCATTGGACCGATATATCTCAGTCTCAGCAAAGAATATTTCTCGGGCTATGGGAATCGGACGAGAGATACTCTATTGTATTGCTTTGAAATTGGTTGCTTTCATCAGCATCTTAATTATTAATTAAGTTTCCTTTTGAGCACTTAGCTTTCTCTTTCAGTAAAATGGAATGATATTCTATTTTACGTTATTCTTGTACATATTTCTCTTGCAGAATTTCATTGTAAAATAAGGATTTAATATTTTACCAGCGAAAAAACGAGAGACCAGAGTCTTGAAGAACTTTTTTTTTTTTTTTTAGAAAGTAAAAGCTTTTTGTTTGCTGAAAACATTTCGTTACGTTCCTTAAGGCCGAGTTGACGAACCCTCATCAGAACGTGGCTAAGTCATCCACCAAAGGCTTTCCTCTTTTGTTATTTCTTTTAAATTTATTTTTTACATTGGTATGATCTATAACAATAAGAACATTCCTGTGATTTGAATGAGCATTAATTCTTCACATTATTACCGGTTTTTCTTCGGATTATGATTACATTATTACCGTCTCTTCTTCGTATTATGAAATTTTATGGAGAAAAAGGACTTTCATAATATTTGAACATTAACCGTACAAACCGTTTATAAACGAGAGGCTCGCAGATAATGGGAGGAGTAGATTTATTGCAGGGCAATATAAGAGCCATTCAATAGGTTCCTTCAATATTGCTCAATGAAATATCTCCCCCTCCCCCACCCCCACCCCTAGTGAAGTTATGAATTAAAGATTACAAGACATTGACATGTGGAGGGAGTGGGGTGTGGGGGTGGGGGGGGGGGGCTCATTCATTATTATATTGCTCAGGTCTACAGTCAAACAGGCTCTCAACTATATGAATATTTATTTTCCTCTTCAAATACTGGTTCAAGATGGTGTAAAGGTAAAAGGCTACTTAAATATTTGTAACTTCGCCTGTGTGATAACATTTCCTATGAATGAATTACATTTGTTCAACAAAAATATGACATCCATTGAAGAGGTCTTTGAAGATCTTGGGATCCAGTTAAATAGTAAAATATTTAATCTTTAACCAATAATTACCAATCTTTGAATATTTATTTTTACTATTCACTACCAGCGGGAGGAAACTCCTACTTATTAGTAAGGTTAAAAATATTCGATTTATTTTTTATTTCACTTACAGTAGTGTTCCGATTAACCGAGTAGAAGGGGACCAAGGTTACATCGTTTGATTGAAATAATCGATTAATCGTAACCATACTAATTCCAACTGAAAATGTAGGTTATTTTTAAATAAAAACTACACATATGCTTAAAATCCTAATAAATATTTAATAATAATAATAATGATAATGATATAATAATAATAATTTAATAATAACTTTGTTCCTCCATTTTCTCAGAATCATCAGTTCATTTGGAGGCACATCGTCTTTGCTTTCTAAATAGAGAAGCGATCTGTCAAGCAAATTGAAACCCTCCTCATGGCTTATTTTTTTTTGGGGGGGGGGGGATAGTTTCCATGCCTTCTTCATGATCTTCATCGGGATGTAACTTCATTACCTCATTAATCTGCTCCTAGAAAAGGTTTCAAACAGGAAGCGTAGGGAACTAATTCTTAAATTAATCAGAGGATTCTTGTGCACACCAGCTCCCATCCTATGTTTTAGGAGTTGTATTTTTTCTGAGAATTGGGATTGAAGTTCCCGTCATGGCCAGGGGCTCATCTTCATATACATACACGTAACCCCCCTCCCCTCAGACTTGGCATCTCGGTTAATCGGGACCTCGGTTGACCGGTTAATCGGAACCCCACTGTACTTTTTTAACACGTTCACTCCGGACTGTAATTCATGCTCCTCGTCCATTGGCGGCTGAACTAAATGATTTTCGCTCTATCCGACGGGAGTTATTCAAGGGCATTATGCAGTATTGAATAGAAGAATCCAACTATAATAAAATAAACAATACAATCCTACCTAATACCCAACAGTCGTAGAAAGTTTTGAAACAAAACAAAAAAAAGTTTCGATGAGACAGTCTAGTGCGGGTCACCGGTGGTACACGCCGGGGTGTGTAAGGCATTAATATCTCTAGTATTTATTATTTTTTTTGTTCTTCGTACTTCTATTCACACCAGTCAAAAATTAAAGGATAACAGCGGGATAAATATGAATTCGATAAGAATACCAGAAACGAGGAAGGAAAGTGCCCAACAGCACCTCTTTTCGGACTTGATACTGACTCTAGAGTCTCTCATCCAACTTCTTTTTAGCCTCCGTCTAACAGGCATGTCAGCCGTGGCCATTAGCATTATATCCGTGCAATTTGACATAATTTTTTTTTTTTTGTATAATATTTATTTATTGAAATATACAACTGTATATACAATAAAATAAGTAAATTTAATAAATACATGTACATTAATGACACGAAAAGACGTGTGGAGAAACTACCCACTGGTAGCACTCGAATGTTGTTTTAGTTTAGAAGATCTCAAGGCTATCTTCTATTCAGACGCCAGAGAATTGTCTGGGATAGAGGAGGAAGCAAGGTTGGAGACAAGAGGGTCAAGATGAATAGGGAGTTATCTGTGAAAGGAGTGGTGGATCGGGCCAAATCGGTGGCATCAGGAATATTAAGGTCTTCATGGATAATTTTATTTGGGACGAAGTAAGGAGCATCCAGGATTTTACGAAGGATTTCGGATTGTATGGATTGGATGCGAGAGGAATTCGATGGTTTGGTGGAATCCCAAAGTTCGACTCCGTAAGTCCAGATAGTTCTTATTATTGTCATGTAGTATAATCTTTTGTAGTGAATTGGGATTTTGGAGAGTTTGTCTAGTAAACGTTGAAGTAGTCGGAATCTGCGGGCGGTTTCTTGTCTTTTCAGTCTTGTGTGAGGATTCCACGTGAGACGTTTGTCTATAAGGAGTCCTAGGTATCGGATCTGTTCGACGGGTGTAAGTTGGATATTATTGAAGGATACTGTAGGACAGGATTTTGTGGGTTTACGGCGTAGGGTAAAGGTAATTTGATTAGATTTGTTGGGATTTATCTTTATTCTCCACTTTTGACACCATTCTTCAAGGGATGTGAGGTGTGATTGTAAAGTCTGGTAAGCAGCAGTTGGGTCATTATTCACAGATAACACGCATGTGTCATCAGCATATGTGGTGAGGATGTATATTCCGTGTAAAGAATGCGACCTAGGATACTGCCTTGAGGGACACCGGCTGATTGAAGAAAGAGGGAGGAATAGGCAAAATTGTTGTTTTCTTTAAAGATTCTATCGGTGAGGTAAAAACGATTAAAAGGAAGTATGTAGAAAGGAGGATTTGTAAGCAATCCCGGGTGCCAGACTAGATCAAAGGTCTGCTCCACGTCGAGAAAGACTCCCGTACAATACATACCGCACTCCAATGTGGAGGAAATGACATCTACCACACGATGGCACTGTTGAATAGTGGAGTGGGATCCGAAATCCAAACTGATGGTCAGGAATCATAGGATTTAGGGGTAGAGACGTGACATAAAATCTTAAATAAAGAATACGTACGTGTTTATCGAAAGGTGGTTGTTGTAAGTCTGTATGTAGAATTTTGTTAATTAAGAACTGCTACGTTTCCTGGTCTCCCGCTTTTCTAAGGCGGGTGGGGGTTACCAGAAACGGCATATATCTAATTAATATTGTAATTAATGTACTTAATTCGCCTTAATGTAAATTGGATACTTTTCCAAAGGTGACGTGTTTACCAATTCTATTTTATTCTAATAAACATGTGGCATAGGGTAAATGATAATAAATAAACAAATCTAAATTGAACTATATCTTTAATTTTATTGACCCATAATGTAAATTATTTATACCCCCTTTAATATATCATATAAACATATTTTACTAGCACAAATTAGTTAATGGATGCTGACTGGCAATTTAACATTATTTAAATAAATACTAGCCACACAATATTACAACTAGTACTGCATATGTATTAAACTTATCTGGAGGGCACTCTCTGGTGTTGTCTCTGGCTTATCTGCTGGATCAGTCCTTGCAATCTTTGACGCTCTCTCACACTCAGCACAGCATCCCATCTCAGCCTGTCTCGGAAATCTGGACTCTGCCGCTCCTATCCATCCGGTCCTCTGCCCTTCTCGTTCCACTCTCGCCCTCTTGGCACACTCCCCGACCTCTGTCCACCTCCGAACTCCCTCTACACTCGACTTCCTCCAACTCTGTCTCCCTCAAACCTCCCTCTCTCCCTTATAACTCTTCTTTCCCCCACTCTCTTCAGACTTCCTCTGATTGGTTGTTTCCAGACTTCTTCTGATTGGCTGGCTGCCTAAAATTTCCCTTCCTTCCTATATTCAACGTGTTTCCCAGCGGCCTCTTTACCGGGGCAAAACCAGGGTTTATGGCCACAAATTTCTCTAACAATCTTCTTAGGTATTTCCCTGGATGTTTGTCGGCAGCATTGTCGGTCCTAAGCTTTGCTTATTTTGAATCTCTAACAGAAGGTTTATGGCCCCAATAACTTACAAGGCGGTATTTCCAAGATCTAGCCACCTTCAGGTAAATCTGACCACCGGGTTGCCCATATACAGTACTTTACATATTTTGCTATTAAATTATTAATTCAATTTACTTTTCCCATCATGGCAGCATCCACAATACATAGCAGAACCTGGGAGCGTAAGTTATTAGTCTCTATGTTTTGGATTAAAAGTTTTTAATTTTTGTAAGGGTGTCTTTTTTGCTATACAGAAAATAGCAGTCAGGTGCTCTCCCATGCTTTGGTCATCGGATGTTGACAACACCTGATCCAACAATATCTATCCACAATGCCTGGTAAGGAATCGCGAGAACCAATCGTCCGGTAGGACCCACTTAGCTTTCAAACTTGGACTGATTGTATTGAAGTACTTTTTCAAGATGGAACCTGTCTTAGTTGGCAGTGGAGTCAAGTTGAGTTCTTCCCAAAATGAAATATAAAAAAATTGCTTCCCAAAATAAAATATAAAAAAAAGTGTTCCCTATCCAAATCCCACATAAGTACAGCATTTAAAAAGAAATCTATATGTCAAGGCGGGTATGTGAAGTTGTGAGATGCGCACACCTCACCAGATTTTATTATTTATTTCAATTACAAAAATTATAATATGAAAATTCAACAACCCATCTTCCATGTAATTTTTATTTATATTCTTACAATTTCGTATGGTTGACGTTTCGAGGCTGTGTCCCCTTATCAAAACTTTACATTCCCAGTGACATGATTGAAGGTCGTGTTTTTTATATAATAATATACATCTTATATGTTAAAACATAATTTTATTTCATATTTCTATTATATACTCGTATTTAAGCTCACACTTTTCATTCTTCCAGTGTGAGCTGATATATAATTGAAGGATGAAAGAAAATTAATTTTTGATATATAACGAGTATATTATTATATAAAAACAATACGTTCAATCATGTGATATGCAATATAAAGTTTTGATAATGGGGACAAAAAGCCGAAACTTCAACTACTTAAATTGTAGGAAAATAAAGGGAGATTACATGGAAGATGAGTTGCTAAAGCTTTGACAAATTATTTTTGTAAATGAATTTAAAAATTAAATCTGCTGATGTGAGCGCATCCCACAACTTCACACACCTACCACCTTTCTTTGATTAAAAATATAATTTTAAAAGTATTAAAATATACTAAATATTTTTGAAAAGTGAACTGTATAAAATTTCTAAGAAAATTACATGGAAGATGAGTTGGTAAACCTTTACTTGATTATTTGGTATTCCTATTGAATTATAAGAAACCATAAATTATTTTAATAAGGGTTTATAAGTATTAAAATAATTTTGCTATTAATTGTTCAGCTAAATGCCTTTATAGACCGATATAGCAATTTACATTAATTACTGAGGTATCGATAACAAATTAAAGGCTACTCGATAAACAAGGAACTTTGTAAATTAATTGAGCGCTATCGAGTGGCTTAAGCTGAACGCAATTATTCAAGACTAGCTTCAGCTTTTCAACTTCCGATAGATTATCTAAACCGCAAACCAAACCCTTACAGTTAACACCGGAATAGTTTAATTAAATATTTAGGTACAAATTATGTTGATTATTTATATTTATACGACTAATATTCATCCTTAAATTGGAATACACCCCTTCATTAACTTGATCATGAATTTTTTATGGTGTTTATTCCTTATATACTACATAAAATAATTATTATTTTGGGCCCGGTGTGGCTGTGCGGTAAAGCGCCGTACTCCCATGCCGGAGCTGCGGGTTCGAGTCCCGCCCTGGGTGGTGCTTTTCTTTCGTAGGAGAAGTATCACCCAGTGCCATGGGTGTTAGTATGGGCAGTATAGGGCTTCACTGGAAGCCTTAAAGTCCCCCCAAAAAAAAAAATAAAAAAAAAATAAATAATTATTATATAAAATATATCCCTTTCCTTAAAGGGCTTCGGCGTGAGAGATTTTAATGTGAGAGGCCTTTGGTTCGGAGCCCGCGGAACTATACCAAGTTCAACAAGGAGCTTCATGGAGGATCTTGGTGTCGATTTTCTTTCTTAGAATTTAAGTTACAAATCGTTGAATATATTCTCCACTAAACTTCTTTTATTTATATATTGTTCTTGGTTTTTTGTTTTGTCTTTTTAAATCTTTTTGTACCATTTTATATATAACTTTGAGCTGTTGTTTGATATTGTTATTATTATGCTGCTGTAGTTATTCCATGTTATTAATATTTTACCGAGTTTTCAAATTTTTAATTATTTCATACATTACTTAATTTTTAGTGGCCAGTTGAGCCTATAGAGATTTTTTTAAATTTTTTCGTTTGGCGCATTAGGCCTAATAAGACCTTTGGCCGCGCAGTGTGGTCTTCCTACTGATATTAGTGTTGCTTGCGGGAGCACAGACAGACTGGAGGGGGTAGCCCAAACCTCACGTTGCTGCAAGCCATAGACATCATAGTGCAGCGGCAGACAGCCCATAGCTCCATAACCAATCCCATTGGGGCCAATTTGGCAGTGTCCTTCCCACCGATGGCGTGAGCTCTCTCGGGTTCAAGGACAGTGACAAACTGGTCTAGGTCCAAGGATTATGGTAGCTCAGAGTCAGCAGGCCCCGAGGACCTATATTTCTTTCCCTGAAGCATAACGTCCTTGAACCAAACCTCCGGGCGGTTACTGACATCCCGGAAAACCACACGTCGATTCTCGATGAGATACATGGGGAAGGTTCATCACTCCTACGCCCGGTCGGTGTGAGTCGCCTCCAGTAAACTGACGGGCCTCACCTACCCGGGGTGGGGGTAGACTTGGACTTGGCGTTCATTGGTGGGCGGTCACCCTAATGGAGCGGTCACCCATCCAAGTACTAACCACGATGGCCGTTGCTTAACTTTGATTACCTATTGCAAGCGCCCTTGTCCACTCGGCCATCCCGGCCCCCAAGCCTATAGAAATAAAATGTTAAAAGTGTGAAAAAGGAAATAAAATAAAAGGAAAAAGAAAAAAAAATTATGTCTTTGTATAAATATTTGTTTTATTAGTAATTAGAATTTAACAAATAATCAGCATAAGATAAGGAGTATGTTGTGTATTAGCGACCCAATATAATTGGGCAGCATCGCTATTTTCAATAAAGTGTTTCTCTCTCTCTCTCTCTCTCACTCTCTCTCTCTCTCTCTTTCTCTCTCTCTCTCTCTCTCTCTCTCTCTCTCTCTCTCTCTCTCTCTCTCTCTCTCTCTCTCTCTCTCTCTCTATATATATATATATATATATATATATATATATATATATATATATATATATATATATTTGTGTATGATATATCTTTGGGATCTCAAGAGACGTTTCCATCTCACCTTTAAACGAAAGGTTAAAGTGGTTATACCTATCCTACCGCCGTAAATATTTCCTTGCCTCCTACATATTTCAAGTTATCGGATCCCACCGTCCTTCATACATCACCGAACTTCTGAATAAACATTCTGTCTGTATATGAAATATTATTATATTTTATAATATATATGTAATATAAAATACAAGGCTGGCTAAAGGTGAACCTTTATTAAAAGGCAAGAACTTGTTTTGAGGTCTAACTATATATTATTGCTTTTAGTTTGTTTAAAAAAAAGATTTTATTTTGAAAACAGGTGAATCAAGTTTTTCTAGTTTACATTAGGTAAAGCTGTTTCCAAGGAAAATCACTGATTATTTAACATGTAGTCTTGAAACAAACTAGAACAAAAAGCCGGGCTCTACTTATGATGCAAACTTTTTGTAAAAATATATGTTTATCTTGGCCGTTTTCATGCCAAAGATTAAGATAATTTCGAAGAATTGCTATCTTAAGCATGAAAGGCCACTTTGGAAAACAAGGCCATTAAACGATTCTTTATTAGCAACATATGGTAGGGAGAGAGAGGAAACTTGGGCGATAAAAGTCCTTCGGAAACGGTTTCCATGCCAAGTTTTAATCTTTTAGGGCCAGCTTCTAATGAAAGGATAATTTTGAACTTGTGAGATATCGGTTCAATTTTAAAGTACGTCAAAGTTTTTACTAAGCTCGAAGTAGTCGTAAGTTTTTTTTTATCTGTTAAAAAAATAATTTTTCTTTCTCAAAATTTGTACAAGATATCATTTACTCACTACCAATGAGATTATCTCTGCATATCAAAACACAGTAGTAACAATCCAAAAATAAAATTTGATTCATTCATGATGGCTGGAAATCACTCAGATATCCGCTTGAATTATCGATATTTAACTAATAAAACCTCATAAAACATAATGAGAAGGTTTAGGAGGAGAATTTTTGAGTTGGAAACACATATACATAATATATATTGAGTGTATGTTAAAGGCTTATTTTTTTTTTTCGCCGGACCTTTACGGATGCGAAACGAGGCCGCTGACATTGAGGAATGAGAAATGGCTTAGGGTTTTTGGAAATAAAATACTGCATAGAATTGTTGGACCCAAGTGGAATGAACTAAGTGGAGAATTTAGACGCTTGAACAACGCCGAACTGAACGCCCCACTTTAAAATTTAGCCAGAACCGATAGAGTTGCATAAGGGATGTTGGTTCAATATTCGAAATACAAGTTTTTTTTTTAATATATATTTTAGGATATGTTCATGGATTATATGAAGTAATAGGGATATGGGTCGGGATAGACGAGCGTGTCGGAGCGCGACCCGCTTCAGCACGCGCGAGCCTTTTTTTCTTACTTTAAATAATGAAATTACTAAAAATCTACACCGATCTAAACCCAGATATTTTAACAGAATGTTGTTCACATTATATATAATTTAATTATTCATTATGAATTGCTAATAAAGGTGTGCGGTTTTTTTAAAGGTGTAAATCTCTCATTGTCGAGAGCATATAATTTTCTCTTTCGGAGAGAGTTCTGAGGTGCAAATGAAATTTATAATAATATATTGATACAGTTTCATAAGAGTACATTTCAGAAATCTCCAAAGGTATAATAAAACGAGATTATTCGGGCATGAGTACAAGAATTAAAAGCAAATGTCAATTTCTTTTCCGAAAGAGATTTCATTTCTTTTTAAGAACAAAGAATAGATGAAAATGAAAAAAATCATGCCGGTTTCATAAAATCATCAGTCTACCTTGGACATTAAAAAATGTTTAACACCGAAAATCCGTCACGATGTTGTCAGTTAATTTTCACATCTTACCTATCACAAGTGTGCAAAAAAAAAAAGTGTATTTTGTTTTGTTTTGAAAACTACTTTATACCAGGCTACGAAAGGTGATTCGGCAAGGAAGTTAAAGTTATTTTATAAACTTAAAAAATTAAATAAATCGCTTCCAGAATTATTTCCGACTAGATTAGCGATTTGTCCCACTATGCGGCAGCTGATCGAATCCGCCTTGGGAGGGTTGACTTTTATTTCGTGGAGGTCCCACGGAATAAATCTCAACCTTCCTACCATGGTTAGAATATATTGGTTACACCTATAAAATAACACCCCGTATGCCACACAAGGCCAGGTAAGGGTATCGAACAAAAAAAAAAAAAAAAAAATAGGGATATAACCTAAACCTGGTTAGGTTTGCAGGCTGACGGGCCCCACGAACCCGGGGGGATTACGAAGTGTGGCTTTCATCGGATGGCGGTCACCTGTTTCGAGCGGTCGCTCTTCCAACCAATCTTGCTCGAGGTTGTTTAACTTTGATTACATATTGCTAGCACCTTTGTTCATTGGGCAATCATGGCCCTTTATTTAATGTTTATTTAAACAGATGAAAAAAAAAAGTATTCTATTTTAGTATAAGTTACGTCTGATAATAATATATTTCTAATAATAAAAATAATTAGCTTTATCATTGCCCAAGGATATGAAGTTATGTATATCAGACCAAGAAATATAGTTCACTGTAGCACTTTAAAAAGATGTATATAGTTTAACTGGATTCATTTAGAACTGTCCTGTAAATATATGTTACATTTAAGTGGGTTGTGGAATTGAAAGACATATTTGGAGAGGAAAAATGAAACTAACTTTGGAAAGGAAAGATGATGAAAGTTATAATTGCCTGTCAGAAAGTGTGACGTGAAAATTGACAGAACTGCCGGGCCATTTGTCCCCGTGAGCTGCATTCCTTGTCAAGTTTCATTCCATTCAACAACTTACTCCTGCAATCCTATTGTGGTTTGTCGATAGTCCTTATTATTTCATTTAAACTATTAGGAATTGCATGTATATGTATTTATCTAAACTATCAGTAAGGATGCAAATGTATTTTCGGTTTCAATTCAAGGTTTAGAAAAATTATAAGAAAAAGGTTTGTCATACTCCTCACGAATCCAACCCAATATTTTTACTTTCACTTACCTATATATGAAATATATAGTAAGTGGAAGTATTGCGATCGTGAAAAATTTCGACTTCCGGTTTTCAACGGAAATACACGTTTTGGGGTCCCCTGAGTCCAATTAACCAAGTCCCGCGAAATGGTCTGTGTGTGTGTGTGTGTGTGTGTGTGTGTGTCTGTGTGTGTGTGTGTGTGTGTCTGTGTGTGTGTGTGTGTGTGAACAGACTAGCTCAAAAACTATAAACCGTGCGAACCTGAGATTGGGTATTTAGTGTATGTATATGCCTGCGAAGTGACAGCAAAAAATTCATCAAAATTTCTCAAAGGGAGGGGGTACTTTATTTAATAACTTTTTAAGTTTTTGTCGATTTTCTCAAAAACGGCTCTAACGATTTTGATTAAACTGAGTATTTGATCTATTTATATGCCCGAGATATGACTGTAAAAATTTCATCAAAATTGATCAACCGCAGGGGGGACTTTACTTAATAAATTTTTTATCATTTTCAAGTGTTTTTATTTTATTTACTCAAAAACGGCTTTCACGATTTTGATCAAACTGGGTATTTGATGTATGTATATGCCAAAGATGTGATAGCCAACATTTCATCAAAATTGATCAACCGGAGGGGGGACTTTACTTAATAAATTTTGTATCATTTTCACGGGGTTTTTTATTTACTCAAAAACGGCTTTAAAGATTAACAAAAATAAGATATGAATGTAGAAAAATGTGTGACTTTGGGAAATGATATTTAGCAAAACACGTCAATTTCTAATCTAAGTAAGTTTGTAAGTGTAAGTTGTGTGTTGCGCGCACGCACCAGATTTTTTCTCTTACGTTCACTCGGAACGTCTCGTATCATAATGTGAACCTCTTATTAAACTGTTCGTATGTCCTTTCAAATTAATAAAAAAATCTTTTTCAAAGCGACTTAGTGTGCTGTTCGGATTGTTGGTAGATGGAGGTCTAATGGATAGATGGAGGTTCGTTTGTAACAAGACGTAAAAATGTCCATTGAAACGTTTGAGGTTTTTTTAGATGAGTCTTTTTAGCAATGTCGAATATTTGTGAGGAGTATGTCAATATGGGCTTCAGTAGGTATGTCTTCGAATTCGTTTTCTGTTTCAGGTTTAGTTTAGAAAACATAGAAAATAGTGAAGTCTTGAATACAGACTTTATTAAGAGTCTCTGTTTCGTTGTGATCCTTGCTATATTTCTGTCTAAAGTGAATTCCAGGTAGTTTACTATGTTGTCAATATAAAGGGGGGGGGGGGGCAGTTGTGTTTTCTAAGCATAAATTTGATGTAATTCGATAGAGTCAAATTTTCCATTGTTTAAACCAGTTATTTTGTTAAGTAATGAATCATTAAATCAGCTAATGAAGCCTTTGTTGCTATTTATATGTATTGTAATAGAGTAATATAGTAAGTAGTATGGAGTAGCGGTGCTAGTATTGAGCCTTGCGGTATTCCTGCAAAGATTGAAGAAATTTCCGAACCTTCCCTAACAGAAAAAAAGCTCTCATAAAATCTTATTATGATTATATACCTTTCACAGCTTTTTTTTTCTACTTAGTTAATATAATAGTAAAAATAATATCATACAAACTTACTTAAATCAATATGGACATACTCGTCACAGATATACGGTACAGCCAAAAAGACATACATAAATAAAATTCAAAGATTTCAATAAAATCTTTTACGACTCATAATCAACGCACCCTGGTACGTGACTAACCAGACCCTACATACAGACCTCCACCAGCCAACAGTTGACCAGTACACAGCGACACTCTACAAACGTTTTCACACTCACCTATATGGACATATCACAATCGCCTAATCATGGACATGGCAACAGCTGATATCCCAATAAATACGAGGAGGAGATTAAAAAGGCGTTGGATGAGAGATCTCCTTACTTAAGCAGCTCTAGTAATTGGATCAAGCCAGGAAGGGGGTGCTGCTGAGTACTTTTCTTTCCCATGCCTGACATTTCATTGTTTTCTCAACCGGCCACCACATTCTCTGATTGTCAGCATTATGCAGACAGGTGCGAATAAATAATAAAAGTAAAAAAAAAAATATATATTATTTCAAAAAATTTAAATCGATAAAATTCAATTTAATTATTCAGCAAAAATATAGCCTCAAGCTTGATATTTCATCCCTTGAGGAAGAAATTCCTAATGATTAGAGTTAATGACGGTTGCGATTTATTTACTAATGGCTTATAAATTACTCCGGCAAAAAAACTTGAGGATTTTCTCTTAATTGACTTCTTTAATTTTTTATTGTTTCAATTATTTGCCTAATTTTATTCTCCTGCTAATTAAGGTTTTCGCAGAAATGGAAATCAGTCACAAATCAAGCAAAAAAATTATCTTTTTATTTTAATTTAATTTGTGATCAATTTGTGAACCACGACGTTTCAGTATCGTGAATTCACTGAATTTAAAAAAGAGTAATTGACGATTGATTTCACGACAAGCACATAGGTGCTAATAAAGAAAATGTTCAAGTAAATAAGTAAAGAAAATCGTCAATGAGCTTTCTGAAGGGGTCAGGAAAGTCCGCGATAGAAGGAGGTTATGGCCGAAACTATAACTTTTGGAATGGGATGGTCTTTGTGTAGTAAGTTACAGTCTCGCATGTACATTTTTTGTTTCACTACGTTATATCTCGTATGTATAAAAATGTCTAATCAGTACCTTATCAATGTCAACCACCTCAGGATTATAAAAAAAAAAAAAAAAAAATATTATGAATGATTAGAAAAAAGTTTTACTAGTAAACTGTCCTCATTGGGAAAAACGCAGTTTATGTCCTGGAAGTGTTTCGGTGATGACATCCATAGAAGTTTATTTACTTTAAATTAAAAGTTATATAAATAATCTTTTTAACAACGAAATTATAACTTTTTTATTATTTTATATATCATTCAATAAAAATTAACTAGTTACTACATTTACACTTACTAGGCATTTTTATTCTCCTTCACTCACTGAAAGATTCATATTGAGGAGAGTTCTAAGCTCGATAACTTTTGAACTATTTAATAAAAAACCGAATTTTGGATCATCTGAATTATTGATACAATTTTTAAACATTTACCGTTTTAAACAAATCGGAAACAGAAAACATTGACTTTAATAGTAACATATGTAACCAATTACTATTATTATCGGTACAGGAATAACTACAGTAAACCCTCATTATTACGAACTCGAATATAACGAACACCTCGATATAGCTAACCAAAATGCTATCCCCCTAAAATTACCATTATATTTCTGCTGAACCCCTCGTTATAGCGAAATCCCTCGGTTAGTGCGTACTACGAACTAAATTTGAATTATTATATTCTGTTATAACGAACTGCAAGAATTGTTATTAATTTTTTTTTTACTGTGTTACGTAGAATGAGCTCGGGAAGACGAAGTAGCACCAGTTTCTAGAATTGAGGTGTTTTTTTACTCTTAACTAATCCGATTTCCTTTTGCTCTCTCTCTGGTTTCATTGACTTTTTTCTCAAAACTAGTTCAGTTCTGTTTAGAGTTCTGTATTATTCGAATCAGTGTTCTGTAGTCGTTTATACCGTTTTTTAAAATACACAATGAGTTTTAGTAGAAGAGTGTCACAAACGTAAATCCTTATCAATCGAGGAAAAATTAAAAATTCTTCTGGATATTGAATCGGGAATTCTAAGTAAGAAAACCAAATACAGAAAAATATGGAATTCACAAATCAACATTGTCAACCATTATAAAAACAAAGATAAAATAGATTCAACCGCAGCCCAAGGATTAACTTCAGCATTAAATAAACGACTGCGCTCTGCGGCTCATGAATAATTGGAAAAAAATTGATAAATTGCTTTAAACAAATGAGATCTCTTTAATACCAATCTCAGACCCTCTTATTGACCATTCTGTATTATTCGAATAATAATTTAAGGCTAAAGAACTCTCAAGTGAACTTGGTAGGTAAATTAATGAATCTCATTGTTTATTTAATATTTCGTTAAACTAAAAATAAATTACATAAATGCGTTTTAATTTAACTAGTTCTAATGAATGAATTTCATTCTTAATATGACCAAATTAGTGCGGGAATTAGCTAAAAAAAAAAAAGAATCCTCGGTTATTACGGACCCCGATATAGAGAACTCTGAATATCAAACCCCCTACCAGTTCGCTATATCGAGGGTTTACTGTATTAAGCTACTCCTCAAGTGAGCTGTAAACGAATTGGTAATATGAAGATGTTCGAGCGACACAGGATGTTAAATTTATCTAATTTGTTGTTAAAAATTTAATTTTTGTTAAATTAGAATATAAAATTAATTTAGTGTAATTTTTATTTAATTTTGACACAGTATAACTGTTTATCTACTCACGTAAACAGCCCACAGGTGTTATCTTTACCCTCTCCCGTACAGTCGGCCGTGCTTTAGTAAGCCGCAAGCAGCCACAAGAGGGACTTACTCGTCGTCGAGCTGGAAACCGATTATTTGGGAAATACGTAATGACACCCAACTTTTCATCATCAGGACCTTATTGTGCATTATTAGATGCGAGAATGGACGTTTTGAATAGTGTAGGAGCTCTTACCATGGTGAGAAGTCTTTTTTATACTCTTATTCAAGCCAGCACAATATATTTTGCCTAGGCCACCTTGGCTCATCACAAGGATTAGCTCCATCGGTTCTACTATTTCCGAAAAAAAAAATATGTTCCCATCGTGAATTAACTGTAATATTTTTTAGTGCGTAATTTAGAAAGTTTTCAAGCCATATGGGCAATTTATATAACATTCTTTCTAAACTAAGGAATGAACTTTTATTGCAATATTGTTTTTAATTCAAGTATAAATTTGAATAGTTTCATTTTAATAATATTAGCAGTCATAACAGAGAATACAATATTTTTATTTTACTTTTTCTAAACATAAAATAACTTAGTTTAATAAGAAACTCAAAAGGATTTTTTTTTTTATTATGTTCTAGTTATTTTATTTTCCTTATTTTTAAATAAACAATGGTTAATAATTTAATTTAATTACTCGAGAGATTTTTCTCCGTTCGGCAGGGGTCTGGAGATTCATCAATTCGTCCAGTCCTGGCGGGAGTACTTCAAGGTTCAATACTGGCTCCTCTTCTATACATTATATACACATACGACATACCCCTAAGCAATGATACACTGACCGCTACTTATGCTGGCGGCACAACAATTCTCACTAAACATCAAGATCCTATACATGCCTCACTTACTTTACAACACCTACTTCATAAACTAAACGACTGGTATAAATTATGGAAAATTCTATTAAATCATGAAAAATCAAAACGTTCACTCTTCGAAAAAATACTTACCCTCCAATTTTTAAAGACAATGTACAAATTTCTCAAACTGACACCGTACAGAAGGATGACATGGGGCCCGCATGTTAATATGAAAAGAAAAACCCTTAACAAACGACTCAACCTACTTTACTCACTTTTTTCCAAAAGTTGGACTGAGACAAAAATTAAATACATATTCATACTTACTGAAACCAATATGGACATACTCTTCACAGATATACGGTACAGCCCAAAAGACCCACTTACAAAGAATTCAGACCTTTCAATAAAAAATTTTAAGACTCATAGTAAAAGCACCATGGTACGTGACCAACAATACCCTACATATGCAAACAGTAGAACAAAATATAAAGACACTTTACAAACGTTTCCTTAGACACTTACACGGTCATCTCAATCAACCGATTAGAGGCATAGCAACAGCTGATATGCCCATTAATAGGAGATTGGAAAGGCGCTGGATGAGAGATCTCCTTCGTTAAAAATCCAGATTACCTGAAACAAGCCAGACAAGAGGTACCGCTGGGTGCCATCCTTCCTCATGCCTGACATGCCCTTATTTTAATAACACAGCGCACATTTGCTAATTGTCTATGTTTGTTGACAGGCGCAAATTGAAACATGAAGTAAAAAAAAAAATTACTTAAATGTTCATAATCAACTGTTTTATTTACTTCGTTTCATTTTATAAAACAAGTTGTAGTTGTAAATTTCTCTTCTATCGTGATATGTGTTAAGTTCCGTTTTTTAATAAATATTTTATAACATTTTTATGAAACAGCCTTTTTTATTTTGTTGTTTAGCACCCAGGCTTGCACATTTTGTTTTGGAGGAAACATAATTAAATTGAGTCAGAGTAGAGGTTCTATTGAACCTCTCGGGTCGATATACAAGAGGGGTCGATCCCTAATCAAATTATGGAATCACTGAATGCAAAATCTGGTGTGTAGGTTAATTTTAAATTGAGTAACGCATTAAATTGAGTAACGCACAATACCCGGCCCAGTTTTAAATTGAAAAGAAGGTTTTTTGGTTACAGTGATGCTTTCATTTCAAAAATTACTATTTTGTAAATTACTACGCGCTTACTAAGCAGAAAGTGGAGAAGAAAATACGATTACAAGGATCTGATCCTGTGGCTAAGGACTCCGGTGTGAAATCCTGTTGAAGGACTAGGGCTAGGAGCTCAGGATGTCTCGAGGGGCTGAAGGGAGAATTATATAGCCTCTCCCAAGGCGATCATCCACTTCTCCGCCGGCCAATCCCTTCTCTTCTACATCCAAAGTCTTTTGGAATCTCTAGATCCAGAATGGAATAAAAGCTAGAATGGATATGTATGGTATAATCATACACGTCTATATTTTTGTATCAAAGACATAGACAATGGAACGTTGGGAACATTTTTCCTGAAAAAAAAAAACACTTAGGGTTGCCCAGGAACTCCCCAAATTACATTTTATACTTAGAGACTGGTGTCGACCCGATTTACATTTACACATTTGAGCTTCATTTAACCTTTTAGCGTGTGAGCAGTGCGAGTGTTTTGCGGGCTTGAGGCCTCAATACTTTTTGCCACATTCACTCTTCCTTATCTCCTTATTCATATTGTTCTTCTAAATTTGACACCCTATTTGACTAAGGAATAAGGTGCAGGTAAAATTAATTTGGAAAAACCCGAAAAGAACCCCATGTCAATTAGTTTACACCATCAATTTTCGAGAAAACCATAAACCTCGTCACTGAGAAATACCGGACGGGCTGGAAATTGGGTTGGAGAAACACAAATGCCAATTATGTAAAAATAATTTTCATATGTCTTTCACTCGTCTTAAATATGAATAAGAAAATGATGAATATTTTTTCTGCTCGCCATGCTCCTATAATGTTCATGAAATTAAAAAAAAAACGTGTAGGAATGTACCTAAGTAGACATACTTACATATAATTTTTGAACTGTTATATTAAATGTTTTGTATATCTGTTTATTTTATAATTTTTTTAAATTATGTACTATATATTTTTTACGAGTTGTTACCTACGATTTATGAATGTTGCATTTCTAAATAATGATACGATAAATCCGAAAGCGAAGAGTGAAAATTCAATTTTTGTTTTAAAAGGAGCCACAAAAACATCTCTTAAGGTGCTGACCACTGGGGATTTTATCCTAGTGCAATATTAAAATGGAAAGAAATCAATTAAAATAAGGTCCGCAGTTTCAGTCTTCTAACGCTGAAGCGGGCGGAAATGATATATGCGTTAAAGGGTCAAAATATATTTTTAAATCATGCAATACCCGCACAATAGATTACCCTCATAGTTATCAAATATTTTAATAAAAAGAAATGTGTTCTATGTCAAAGATATTAGAAGTAAATTTAATCTGGGCCAAAGAGATTTTACGGTTGAGTAATCATCAACAAATTGAAGGTATTTGTTGAAAAAGAAAAATTTTTGTATAAAGGTCAATATCTGGAAGTAACTCTAAATTTCATCCTTTTTACAAAGAGCTAGACATTAATTTACTGAACAACCGAACAAGAACTGAACAAGATGAGTAGAAACTTTCCTTTATCAGCAATATAATCAAAGCCAGGGGAGTGCTGCTCAAGCTTAACTATGGGCCACGGAACAGAAAGTGTAATGATTATTACTGCAGACTGTGCAATGCGAACCAGTTAGAAACAATAAGCCATTTTATAGGGAGTTGCACTATCTTAAGGGACTATAGGGTAAGTGTGGTTTAATGCTTATACTCTAACCGACAAGGAAGTAATCTTACTTTAAATAACGCATTTAAATGGTAAAGATCGGGCTTTACTCAGCGGTTAGGTCAGAGAGGAATTTTTTAACAGAGCAGTTCAAGTTCCCATAACATAACACTAACGATTTCCGTACTAAATTTACCATTATACCACTATATATACTACAATATACAAAATATTATATACCGAATTCAACTACCACGATATACTTACACTTTTACTAATGGATAATGCTACATAAATTACATAGTTGTATAGATACTAACGAAATATCATGGATAATAAAATGGATTTTAAAAAGCTACTATTGAATGTTATAACACGATTTAAAGTGGTATGTGTATAATGTAGGGAAGAAGAGGCAGTATTGAACCTTGAGGTTCCAGGTAATTCCAGATTACCTGAAACAAGCCAGACAAGAGGTACCGCTGCGTGCTATCCTTCCCCATGCCTAACATGCCCTTATTTAATTAGCCCAGTGCACATTTGCTGATTGTCGAATTTTGTTGACTGGCGCAAATTAAAATATGAAGCAAAAAAAATAGTGGTATAACTCTTGAAGATCATGTTTTTTTGTTTGTTTTTTTGCTATTTCATATGTTTTACTAAATTTAATAAAGTGGGTAAAGTAATGATGTTCAGCTATAACAAAAACTTTAGATAATAAGTTAATCAGTATTAATGCAAATGATTTATCTAAGATCAAGACTCTTTACAAACGTTTCCACACTAACCTACACGGACACATAAATCTACTAATAAGAGATATGGCCACAGATGAAATGCCCATGAATGTGAGGAGGAGATTAATCTCTTTAAAAAAGAGATTCTTTTAATCTTTAAAAATTAATCTTTTTAAAAAGGCACTGGATGAGAGATCTCCTTCTTTAACCGACCTGAATAACTGAATGAAGCCAGACAAGAGTTAATGTTGGGTGCCATCCTTCCACATGCCTGTCATCATTTGCAATTGTATACGGCCATCACATCTGCTGATTGTCTATATATTGTTGACAGGCGTGAATATACGAATAAAGTTTTAAAAAAATCTGGTGCGGTGCGCGCAACACACAACTTTCACTTATGAACTTACTTAGATTAGAAGTCGACGTGTTTCGATAATATGTAAAGCTATTCCTCAACTTCACACATTTTTCCACATTTAAGTATATACTTGTATTTGTATATCTCCATAAGTTATAGAGTATTTGTATAGAAAAATTTGGTAGTTCTCAGCACTTTTCGATTCATTATTGCTAATTTATTTATGAAGGGACTAATTTCATCAGCAGTCGAGTTTTTTTTACTGCTTGCTTGTTTTGTTTTTTTTTACTAAGAGTTGCTTTTTGCAAATACATTGTGAAGGAGAATCGATAAGTGTATTTACGTCTCTTATGCCTTTCTGGAAATCAAGAACGTTTACTGTTCCTCTAAAATCGAATTATATTGTTTTCAAAAATTTATTATGGAACTAAAGTTTCTAAACTAAAATATAATTAATTAACCAACATCGTTACACCCGTTTTTGAGTAAACAAAAAAAAACACGTGATCATGAGACAACATTTATTAAGTAAAGTGCCCCCTCCGTTTAACCAATTTTGATAAAATTTCGGCTGTCGCATCACGGTCATTTAAATACATCAAATACCAAGTTTGATCAAAATCGTTAAAGCCGTTTTTGAGTAAATAAAAAAACACACGTGAAAATGGGACAAAATTTATTAAGTAGAGTGCCCCCTCCAATTAATCAATCTTGATAAAAATTTTACTGTCTCATCGCGGGCATATAAATATACCAAATACCGAGTTAGAGCCGTTTTTGAGAAATTCGAAAAAAACCTAAAAATTAGACAAAATTCTTTAAATAAAGTAGCCCCTCCGTTTGACCAATTTTAATGAGATTTTTGCTGTCACATCGCGGGCATATACATACACCAAATACCCAATTTCAGCTCTGTGCGTTTAATAGTTTTTGAGCTAGTCTGTTCACACACACAGACACACAGACACACAGACCATTTCGCGGGACTTGGTTAATTGGACTCAGGGTACCCCAAAACGTGTATTTCCGTTGAAAACCGGAAGTCGACATTTTTCACGATCGCAATACTTTCTTATTATATATTTCATATATAAGTAAGTGAAAGTAAAAAAAAAATCTGTATTAATAATATGAATGCAATAAAATAAATATGACAGTTAGCTTATGGGTTGGACGCCTTCAATGGCCGGCGCTACAGTACCCGCACAGCAGTCCTGTTTTCCCGGTTCTGTAATCTCTGGTGAAGCACATCAATTCTCACTTCTAAAAGAAAAGAAGTAAAAATTGTTACTTTAAAAGAAAAAAGTAAAAATTCTTAACAAGTGGGGGATTCTTTACATTGAATCTAAAGAATCCGTTTTTACTTATTTTAAATGGGGCCCACACGTTAAAATGAAAAGGGAAACTCTAAACTACCGACTAAAGCCACTTTACCAACTTTTTTCTAAATCCTCAAAATTAAGATTGAGACAAAAACTAAATACGTACACATACTTACTCAAACCTATATGGATATACCTACTGTTCACAGATTTACGGCATTGCTAAAAAAATACATTTACAGAAACTCTAGACCTTTCAGTCAAAATTAATACAACTCATTTCAAAAGCACCTTGGTAAGTGACTAATCAAACCTTATATACTGACTTACACGTGCCAACAATCGACCAACTCATCAAGACTCTTTACAAACGTTTCCACACTAACCTACACGGACATATAAATCTGCTATTAAGAAATATGGCTACAGATGAAATGCCCATGAATGTGAGGAGGAGATTAAAAAGGCGTTGGATGAGAGATCTCCTTCTTTAATCGACCTGAATAACTGAATGAAGCCAGACAAGAGGTACTGTTGGGTGCCATCCTTCCTCATGCCTGACATGTCATCATTTGCAATTGTATACGGCCCTCACATCTGCTGATTGTCTATATATTGTTGACAGGCGCGGATATACAAATGAAGTATATTATATATTTATTTATATTTATTTTATAAACATCATTTTATTTGTTAAAGTTTACTTTTAGGGGATAGACTATTCCTAGAAGAGGGCGGTAATCTGCTAGGAAATCGGATATAATGCGCTCCACAGCACAGAAGGGATAAATCAGGGATTTGAGAGCTAGTGTAGAGCCATGTTGTGACATCTAATGGCCTGGATAGTCCTTGCATTTTATGATCCAAACACATCCTCTTTCCAAACAACGCCATTTCCACGGAGTGTTCAACAAAGCGGATCACGTTGGTCGTATTATTGTCCACCCCTGCCGTCACAAATCAAACCTTTAACAACACCACTACGCCATCTGTCAGATTTGTGTACATTAATCCTAGAAAGGTAACATTGATGGTGCGTCACTTCGGATTGTTTTAAAAATAAACATATGCACCAGATCTCAATCAGGTGACTTTCATAAACAGTTCTAACTTCTTGGTATGTTTAGTATTAGGCACATATTCAACAAAGTCGGGTTGGTTACTCTAATTATAAGTCAAGGATGGTAATATCGATTTTAATGAATATTCGTTCAATTCGTCTCCGCCCTGAAAAGGAGAATAAATATTGAAACATTGGAAAATATGATTTAATGGGATAATTATTAAAATATTACCGTTTTATCAAATTTCAACGTAATTTTTAAATAAATTCTCATAGGGCCGCGGCGTTGCCGAGGGAATAGCGTCTCCGACTCCCACACTGGGTTTGAATCCCGCCCAAGCCCGCTCGATTCTGTTCGGTGACGGCCTCACTGAACAGACTCAGCGGCTTGCCATGGATTAGAAGAGATTGGTTGCCCGTAGATAACCCGTCGCGATTAGCCCTACTAGCATAAAAAGGACGTTAAAAAAAAAAATTTACTTAAACTTATAACAGTCAGTAAGTACACTTTGATGCATACGACCATATTCTGTAAGTAAAATATAAATAAATAAAGCCTTTATTGCATGAGGAACAACTTGATCTTGTAATAATCATAAATATTTGCTACTTATGCAATATGTTCGATTGATACTTACAATTACTGTTAACATAGAATTACACTTATAAGTTTTTTCTTTTATTTTTCCTCCCTTTCCTCGCCTTTTAGGCTCTACGGGGTTTCCCGGGCCAGGGGAGAGGGTGGGTGATTGACGCCGAGTATTATTAAATTTCCCCTGGCTCCGGGTTTTGAACTTGCTATGTTTTGGTTCTTAATCATACGTTGCCATGGGCAACGCGTATTTTCCGACGCGTTTGCCCACTCGATCATCCCGCCCCCCACACACTTATAAGTTTATAAGTAATAAATTTGTATACTTAATACTTCAAACAAACTTATTCACAATATATCTATAACAAATCTTGCCTCGTGCAGGTAGCCCCCTTTGGGCTAACTTCCCTGAGACCAAACCTACTGGGAAATGGATTCGGTTGGGAAGTAACTCGACTTTTTTAAAAAAATTTACTTACACACTTGTCACCTAACGGTACATTAACTTTGCCTGGAGTTTGCATACTACATTGGCGATAAGGTAGGTTAGTTATACATCCTCACCTACGAGTATATACCGATATATTAATCCTGTTCAACACTAACTAAATACCACTTAGAGATACATATCAGTTTGATTAAGTTGAGTAGAGTAAATTAATGTGGGATCCCCGAGGATTATTGCTTTGAGGAAAGGGCATTAATAATAACGACGTCACGTGACAGAGAGATAATCTGGAAGCTGAAGCTGGAGGATATACCTGTGGATTCCTGGAGCGCTGGTGTCAGCAACAATTAACTCCCGCCAAGTTGTAAATCAGCTGCTACGGTTATGGCGGGAGCCCGCACCTCCCCCCCCCCCCCCCGCCCTTCCTGTCCGGCAGGTTATTTATGGTCCTCCTTAAATCTGACACCGCGCACTCAGGGGAAAACATTAATCGGGCCCGGGTCATTTATTTTATATATGGAACTATAATGCTATGAATAATCTAATGTAATTCATAAGTTTGAACTCGTCTATATATATTAAGTGCCGGAACTTTACACAACAAATTTTAAAAGATGAGGTAAAATAAAGGATCACAAAAAAACTTGACTAATATCTGTCTAGCCTCAAATAAATAAAGAATCATCATACGAATTATTATGTTTATAATATTATGACATTATATAGTTCTTATGTATCTTTAAATAAGAACTATATATAAACTCTGTATAGCTTAGTATTTTTCTACATTATAACATAATAGTACTTTTCTATTCTATTACATCACCACATAATATCACCTAAAATGTAACTAAATAAATAAATGAATCTATTCTATTATATTATTGATATTTTATGAAAAAAAAATAAATATTACATAAAAGTGGAGACAGCATGAGATATGCTACATTAACATCCGCTTGACTAGTGCCGAATATTTTTTCCATCTTTCCGTACCGCTTTTGATACATATTATTCAACCTTTATCGCTTTGGGTGCCCTTAACCTTTTCAAAAATAACAATATCCTTCCCTTTAGGAGATACCTACTTTTCCCCTTCACCTCTCAATTGTATTTTTAAGATATATTAAAAGAGAAAGATATTCCGTCTCGCTTTTTATTATCAAGATCTGTTGAAAAAAATCTCTTAATTTCAATTTTTAATTAAAAGTATTTCCAATCAAATCAATTTATTTAAAAATTCCATGTATATGGCTTACATGAACTTTATTATTGTATTTAATTTTAATATATAAATTGACTTGTCATGAACTTCTGTCAACCTTCATTTCACTGGAAAGATGATTTTTTAAAAGATTATAGAAAAAAATATATAGCACTGGAAGGCCAAAAAATAATGCATCTCGTTTGACTGAAAGAAAAAATAATCATAATTCCAATTTATTGAAACTTTTACTTATTTTATAAAAGGCTAATTATCTTAGTAAGAATATAAGTTATAACTTGAAATAAAAGTTACTATAGTGGTTATCATAGCAACCTACACCACTAAAGTTCGCGGGTTCGCGTCCCGCGGTGGCCCTAGGATTTTTTAAATGGATTAAAAATCCATGCCGTCCCTCGGATAGGACGCAAAATGGAGGTCCTGAGCGATGTCCGGTACTCGATAAAGATCCCTATCCTAATTATACCTAGATAAGCAATATTTAGTATTCCCTCTGTAGCATCGTTCGATTTTGTTATAAGTCTAATTTATTGAAATCTAAAGCTTATTTCCTCTGCTTTTGACAAGCTAAATCGTTGTAATCCAAACTTTAGTACGACGAAAAAAAATATATATAAACATGAAGGTATTTGAGACTATTAGGGTAGAAGTAGGTGTCTGTTCGATGTACGGAGCCTACCGACGTTTACCTGTAAAAAGGCGCCTTCACACTGGGGGAACCTTACCGTACCGGCATAATGTAAACAGCTACAGGCGTAGGCATAACACAGCACTAGTTGTAGGCATAGAAAACAACAATACTAAACGTCGCGAGTTCCCGATCCGAAGTGGCCCTAGGATGTTTTAATGGGATTTTTACCTATGCCGTCCCCCGGATAGGACGTAGAATGGAGGTCCCAAGCCGGTACGATGTCAGGTACTCGTTAAAGATCCCTATCCTAATTATACCTGTATAGGCAAAATTTAGGGCTTCCACTGTAGCATCGTCCGATTAGCAATAGTAGCATAAAGGGACGTTAGACAAACAAACAAATAAGTAAAATAAAAGTTATTTGTTATAAGTTAAAGCTTATTTCCTCTGCATTTGACAAGCGAAATCCTTGTTCTTTAAACTATATTATGACAACAAAAAATTATACATATTTCTTTTTTAAAAACATGACGGTATTTGAGACTATCAGGGTAGAAGTTGGTGTATGTTCGATGTTCGGAGCCTACCAACGTATACCTGTAAAAAAGGGCATATAGACTGGGCGAACCTTACCGTACCGGCATAATGCAAACAGCCATTTACACCAAAATTTGTGGTCTAGCGAACAATATCTGGCCGCACCTATCCACCTTAACACAATAGTTTTCATTACAAAGACGGCTGACTTGGAACTAGCGGCTGTTCTTGCTTATGCTCTAACTTATTATGGATAAAAGGACCGTCATAAAAATGTTAACAGAAGGTCTAGAACCTTATCTTAACTAACTCAAAAGGGGCAATGACGCTTTACCCGAAATCGTAGGCGAACAGATAAAGCACCAGTACGTGTTCGTAACTTATTCAGCTCAGTCAAACAGTGTTCAGAACAGGGTGTTCGAGATTCGCAGCATGTAGCTGTACAAAGTAGCTGCACCACCTGAGTCATCAATTAAACTATAATTCATCTCAAAGATGATTGGATAGAAATTTAAAACCTTTATTAATGCCATGAAATACTTTTCGATTTCTTTGAATTTAGTGCTGATTGTGGCATTTTAGTAGGGGAGAGCGGGGTTGGTTGGCATATGGGGTAGGTTGGCCATTGGCTTATAGTTTCCGTCACACCTATTGTGAAGGCCCAACCATTGTACCATGTGACCCGCTTGACCTCGGGAATCTTGTCCTGAGTTTTCAATCCGATGCAAACAGTGTAGAGAAGAGTGTGCTTCATTGATTGATTTTACAACATGTAAGTAAATTTTTATATTTTCTGTAAATTTGGTTTAAAGGCATGACAAAACATTTGACTCCGATTCTGTTCACATAGCCACAAACTCCTTTGAAAAACCTAACCTTTCCACTAACCAGTTTCTTGTTTGATTGTTCACCCCTGTCCTGGCAGCCATCTTTCATATGATCTCTTTTGTGGGGTTAGTTGTCACTCTTTAACTGGGGTGTGTTTGCGCAGTAGCAACTCAAAAAAACAAGGTAGACATAAACAAAGGTGAAACTACCAATTGTCTTTAGTTCCAGCAAGGAGGATGAGAGCGATTTTTCTTATGCAGAAAGTCTAAAAGCTAGTGAAAGTTAGTGAAATAAGTTAGTAAAAGCAAGTTAGTGAAAGTCTAAACTTCTATTGTCATTCTGTTTTCCCTTAAAAGCTGTTAAAAACCTATTTATAATTATTATACCATTATAGTGCACCTTTTAATAGCAATAATATCTGTCAGGCAGTACTTGAATGATATGGCCAAACAACCCCAACTTCTAGGCCAACCTGCCGCCACATAGGAGGTTAATTGGCATACTCTGGATTGACGAATTCTTCAATTTTCTATAATCTTAGTATTAAATATTATGTAGTGAAAAAAATACTCGAAGTACTCTAATACGTAGAGTTTACAGTGGTATCAGCCCTATTGGGATTATATTAACAGGAACGTAAAACAAAAAAGTGAAAACTGTTGCCAACAAACCCCGCTCTTCCCTACGTATCATACTAAGCATCTAACTCGATTTTTTATAAAATCAAAATTAGAACCCACGTATAAGGTCCTACATACCAGGTGTGTAAATATGAAACCGGAATTCCCCAATGATAGGAGTAAGCAGTCAATATAATCTTCTAACTAATCTGTCAGTGGTGTTAACTGCTTTTGCCTCCATGTAATAAAGAGATCCAATTGATACCAACATCAGTTTCATTCTATAACCGTGTTTATAGTGGCGTTGAACATGTCGACTTTTGTGCCAACAAATCAAGATTTGCGGACAGCATTTATTTTCCGTTTCCTTCTGAAAAAAGTTGGAGCATTATCACATAGGATGCTTGTTGAAGCTTACAGGGAGCATGCCCTAGGCAAATCTCAATGTTTCGATTGGTTCAAAAAATTTTAAAATGGATTTCGATAAAAGAAACAAAGACCGTGGAAAACCACAAAAAAAAAAACTTTGAAAACGCTGATTCGGAAGCGTTTGTTGGACAATTATTACATGTGACACCGTCTCCATTTGTTTGAAAGGCTCCATTTGCTGGAAAAGATCCAGAAGGTCGGAAAATGGGTACCTCACCAACTGAATGACAGGCAGCAGGAAGCTCGAAAAACATGGCAAATGCTGCTCGCCAGGTACAGAAAAGAAGTCATATCTTCATCAAATTGTTACTGGTGATGAAAAGTGAATTTACTTCGAGAATCCTAAGCGTAAAAAATCCTGGGTAACTCCTGGTGAACCATCGACATCGCTTGGGGAGGAAGAAAATGCTCTGTGCCTGGTGTGATCAGATGGGTGTTACCTACTATGAGCTGCTGAAACCTGGGGAAACTGTTAATACGGAACGCTACCTACAACAGATGATAAATTTGAATAAAGATTTGCGCCAAAAAGTCACAAATATCAAGAAAGGACACACAAATTGATCTTGCTCCAAGACAATGCCCCATCACATTCGGCTAAACGGACCAAGGAAACGATCCAAGTGTTTGGTTAGTAAATTCTTCCGCATGCGGCTTATTCACCAGATTTGGCCCCATCCGATTACCACCTATTTGCATCGATGGGACACGCACTAGCTGAGCAGCGCTTCACTTCATATGAAAATGTACGAAATTGGTTAAGTAATTGGTTTGACTCAGAAGAGGAAGCATTATTTTGGCGGGGAATCCACAAATTGCCTGAATGATGAGAAAAATGCATTGATTGCGAAGGACAATACTTCGAATAAAAAAGTATGTATCATTTTTACACAATCAACTCTTATTTGCTATTTGAAAAATTCCGGTTTCATATTTACACACCTGGTGTTTAATTTTTGCTTGTCATATGATTAATTTTGATGTTGATTGATAAGACAGTGATGAATCAAATCATCATTGTATGATGAAGAGGCTAGATGATGAGGTGACAGGAATGATAAAGGGTAAGATTGGAACGACGATGATGGTCATGTCTAGTTCAAGCGTCTGTTGGTTATCAGCTAGTGCAGCCCCTTCCAATGCTGTTCATCCATCCATTACATAGCATTCAGGCTTAGGTTTCTCATCTTCATTTTGTAACTAAGTAATGAGAATCAGGAATTACGATTACTCCGATCAGCCAATAGCGAGTACTGTAACTAAACACGAATTTTATCGGTCGAGGTAGCAACAGTCCGCTCTCCAATTACATTAGCGCTCTATGAGCAGATACTAATACTAAATCAATTACCAATACAGTTGACATCATTCATTAACTGAGATAGTGATTTCATTCACTTACCTAATTGTCGAATTACTTCGGGACTATGGAAAAAATTAAAAGACAGTCTCTTTCATACAAATGACTAAAAATATTTGTCTGCATAATAAAAAATTCAAATCAAACAGAAACTGTAAACTATAATCAAAATGGAAAATAATATATCAGATAATATCTTAAACTTCTGCGTGGATGAGTTCAGAAATATTTGAACACTGGTTATGGATAGGTTAAATGAAAACACGTTAAACAGATCGGCAGTCCATTGGGAAGAAGAAATTATTAATGAGGTAATGAAGTCACATCGCGAAGAAGTTCTTGAAGAAGACGTGGAAACCCAAAAATAAGCCATGAGGCGGGTTTCAATCTGCTTGACAGATCGCTTCTCTATTTAGAAAGCAGAGGTGATGTGCCTCCACATGAACTGATGATTCTGTGAAAATGGAGGGACACAGCTGCTGCCGATAGAAGAAGTTCATTTAAACAAACTACAATAAAAAAATTTGTTTAAAAAAATAGTTTCATGATATCTTTTATTATTATTGTTATTATGTATTATTACTACTAAATATATATTAGATATTGAAGCATATATGTAGTTTGTATTTAAAAATAACCTACATTTTCAGTTAGTATTGGTATGGTCTCGATTAACCGATTATTTCGATTAACCAAAGTAACCTTGGTCCCCATCGACTCGGTTAATCGGAACCCTACTGTATCTGGATTAAGTCCGTTCCCAGCACGATATGCGAAACCGTCAGAGGATCCAGCTGGTATTAAGGCGGTACTTTTCTTGTCTTGAGGCATTCGTGTGTGATCCATAATGATTAGTTATGCGTAATATAAGTTCTTTAGTGCATTAAATGAAAACAAATATCAATAAATATATAGTACATAGCAAAAATTCACTAATTGAACACGTAAAAATAAGTCAAAGAAGATGATAGATGGTCAATTCAGAAACACTATACTACTAACATTAACTGACTTAGGAATTTTTTTTTGACTTATTTTTCTACATTTTGCCTTTTGCATTGTCAAACCTCTTCATGATGGTTTTTATGAAAATTGTTAGTAGTTTGACTGTTATAGTGATTTGGTTTCATATTTTGAATATTTTTTATTCTAAATGCTATCTTATTCGAATGTTTACAAGCCAACAGAACGTAAAAAAAAAAAAGAAATGAATTATAAAAATGAGCTTGAAAGAAATAAACTTTTATAAAGAAAAGGCAAATTTGGTAGGTAATCAATTTATGTGTTAAGATAATATTCAGTAATAATTAAGTTGTTCTTATCCCTAGAAAAAGAAAAACTTGTCAACTAATTAAGTCTTTGTAATCTCTTAATGTTATTTAAGTGCTCAAAACAAACCTGAAAATCAATTTTACTTAAATATTTAAATAAGTTCAGAGTTCAGGTTCTACTAAACACAAACATTTCCCTTACTCAAATTCTATCTTCCTCATTCCCTAACCAGTGAGGGAGAAAGGATTTTTCTGTTAATACGAAAAGAAAAATGTATCCTTAACGGCGAAAAGGCGCCAGTGATTCGGGCGCGTCCAGTCCTCTGCCACATCGTTCAGTTCTCATACATCATATAATTACAGCGGGTTTAGGATATTATTTTGAATGTATAATCGAGCCTATGTAACTGCAAGTTTTTAATTTACAGAAATAATTAATATAACCATTTTTTTTTTTTTTTTTTTTTTTTTTTTTTTATAAATCTGAATTATAAAGGATATAAATCTGCTAAATAATAATGAATTAGTCGCAGATTGTACATTATCTAAACCTCACTTATATTGACATAAACTGGTTATGTTGAAATTAAATAATAATGTTTTCATAATAGTAGTTGGGTTACAGACACTGGCTTCTGATCATTCTTGAAATTTGAAATAAATGCATTTTTGCAAAGTATTGATTATTTACAGCTTTAAAAACAATCAAAATAAAAAAGATAAATAAAAAGTTCTGTTTGTTGATATGTAGAAATAATTCGTAATACAATTTAGGAAATATATACATAACACAATTTAATAGCTCACAACAATTAATGAATAATATATATATATATATATATATATATATATATATATACATATACATATTATGATTAATTTAAAATTAAACCACTACTGGAGAGGAAAACCAATAAAAACATCTAAGTATTCATATCTAATGATCTATAATCCACGAAGTTGTGGCTTTTTTCGGTTTCCGGCATTTAACTACACATCAAAAAGTTTACTTTCTCTTTTTTTCGAAAAAAGGGTATACTAATACAAATAAAATGAAATATTTGAAGTTGAAATCGGATTAGTTATTTAGCCAAACTCGAACATGAAAGATCGGTAATTATTATCGTTTTGGTAAAAACTCATATTCCAACGCCTATAACTCGACAATATGTACTATAAATGAAAAATGTCACAGATAACAGTTTTAGAACATTCAATTTAGCATAAAACAAGACCATTTATTTTTAAATTAACTTATTACAAAGTAGAGATACAAATGAAAACGTGAAAGTATTCCTAGCGTTTGATTCCTTCTTTTTGTGAAACCTAATTGGATATGATAATATATTCACAGAATTATTTATTTAGGGGGGCTTATTTTATGCTAAATTGAATGTTCTAAAACTTTTATCTGTGACATTTTTCATTTATAGTACATATTGTCGAGTTATAGGCGTTGGAATATGAGTTTTTACCAAAACGATAATAATTACCGATCTTTCATGTTCGAGTTTGGCTAAATAACTAATCCGATTTCAACTTCAAATATTTCATTTTATTTGTATTAGTATACCCTTTTTTCGAAAAAAAGAGAAAGTAAACTTTTTGATGTGTAGTTAAATGCCGGAAACCGAAAAAAGCCACAACTTCGTGGATTATAGATCATTAGATATGAATACTTAGATGTTTTTATTGGTTTTCCTCTCCAGTAGTGGTTTAATTTTAAATTAATCATAATATGTATATGTATATATATATATATATATATATATATATATATATATTATTCATTAATTGTTGTGAGCTATTAAATTGTGTTATGTATATATTTCCTAAATTGTATTACGAATTATTTCTACATATCAACAAACAGAACTTTTTATTTATCTTTTTTATTTTGATTGTTTTTAAAGCTGTAAATAATCAATACTTTGCAAAAATGCATTTATTTCAAATTTCAAGAATGATCAGAAGCCAGTGTCTGTAACCCAACTACTATTATGAAAACATTATTATTTAATTTCAACATAACCAGTTTATGTCAATATAAGTGAGGTTTAGATAATGTACAATCTGCGACTAATTCATTATTATTTAGCAGATTTATATCCTTTATAATTCAGATTTATAAAAAAAAAAAAAAAAAAAAAAAAAAAAAAATGGTTATATTAATTATTTCTGTAAATTAAAAACTTGCAGTTACATAGGCTCGATTATACATTCAAAATAATATCCTAAACCCGCTGTAATTATATGATGTATGAGAACTGAACGATGTGGCAGAGGACTGGACGCGCCCGAATCACTGGCGCCTTTTCGCCGTTAAGGATACATTTTTCTTTTCGTATTAACAGAAAAATCCTTTCTCCCTCACTGGTTAGGGAATGAGGAAGATAGAATTTGAGTAAGGGAAATGTTTGTGTTTAGTAGAACCTGAACTCTGAACTTATTTAAATATTTAAGTAAAATTGATTTTCAGGTTTGTTTTGAGCACTTAAATAACATTAAGAGATTACAAAGACTTAATTAGTTGACAAGTTTTTCTTTTTCTAGGGATAAGAACAACTTAATTATTACTGAATATTATCTTAACACATAAATTGATTACCTACCAAATTTGCCTTTTCTTTATAAAAGTTTATTTCTTTCAAGCTCATTTTTATAATTCATTTCTTTTTTTTTTTTTACGTTCTGTTGGCTTGTAAACATTCGAATAAGATAGCATTTAGAATAAAAAATATTCAAAATATGAAACCAAATCACTATAACAGTCAAACTACTAACAATTTTCATAAAAACCATCATGAAGAGGTTTGACAATGCAAAAGGCAAAATGTAGAAAAATAAGTCAAAAAAAAATTCCTAAGTCAGTTAATGTTAGTAGTATAGTGTTTCTGAATTGACCATCTATCATCTTCTTTGACTTATTTTTACGTGTTCAATTAGTGAATTTTTGCTATGTACTATATATTTATTGATATTTGTTTTCATTTAATGCACTAAAGAACTTATATTACGCATAACTAATCATTATGGATCACACACGAATGCCTCAAGACAAGAAAAGTACCGCCTTAATACCAGCTGGATCCTCTGACGGTTTCGCATATCGTGCTGGGAACGGACTTAATCCAGATACAGTAGGGTTCCGATTAACCGAGTCGATGGGGACCAAGGTTACTTTGGTTAATCGAAATAATCGGTTAATCGAGACCATACCAATACTAACTGAAAATGTAGGTTATTTTTAAATACAAACTACATATATGCTTCAATATCTAATATATATTTAGTAGTAATAATACATAATAACAATAATAATAAAAGATATCATGAAACTATTTTTTTAAACAAATTTTTTTATTGTAGTTTGTTTAAATGAACTTCTTCTATCGGCAGCAGCTGTGTCCCTCCATTTTCACAGAATCATCAGTTCATGTGGAGGCACATCACCTCTGCTTTCTAAATAGAGAAGCGATCTGTCAAGCAGATTGAAACCCGCCTCATGGCTTATTTTTGGGTTTCCACGTCTTCTTCAAGAACTTCTTCGCGATGTGACTTCATTACCTCATTAATAATTTCTTCTTCCCAAAGGACTGCCGATCTGTTTAACGTGTTTTCATTTAACCTATCCATAACCAGTGTTCAAATATTTCTGAACTCATCCACGCAGAAGTTTGATTTTTGTAAATAACCGGCAGGTTATTAATACTGATATGTTTGAGGGCTCTGTTTTTTGCCAATTTTCCAATTAAAACTAACTTTAACTTATCCTCCCCACTTGCATTCGCAGAAACCGAAACATTTTATTCCTTTGAAACCACTCGCAGTTGTTTCCGCAATCGCCGCGAGAGTTTTTTGAGGCAAGACTTTTCTACCACAAGCCGGTCTCAGCCACTTTGTACATTTGGTACTTTTTTTAAAGACTCGCCCTTGTCTAACCGATGATTCGCTTCTAATTTTTTTCGAGCGACACGCGATGTTATCCATAGCGCAACCAAACGTTAACTGAGAGTTTTGTTAGAAGGGAACAAAGGAATGGCGATTAGATGTAAAAACATTTCCAGAATCTGCTACTAGAAAAGGTTTCAAACAGGAAGCGTAGGGAACTAATTCTTAAGGCGGGTTCACACGAGGTAGTGAACATGGCAAGAACACGACCAGTAATGCGCATGTCACACGACTTGCTTTCTCCCAGTGGGTACACGGTAAAGTGCTTTTGTTGGTCGTGCTCCTCTCGCGCTTGTTCTCGTTATGGCAGAATATGAAGCCGCGAAAGTTGAATTGTAGAAATTTGAATTGTAACCGGGTATCTGAGGCCCCAGAAAGCGCCCACTATTCGGTTGAGGCAGTTTAGAGTCAGAGCTAACCTTTTTCTCAAGCACTCCAGCGACGATATACGACTGAAGCAAGCGTGCTCACTCCAACTAACTAGAGATTTCACGACCCGTCACTTTAAGGTCGTACACTACCAACATTCCCACTACCACTAGTTCACACGAGGTAGTGATCACTACTGACTAGCCGACAGGTAGTGCTCTCACCCAATTCACGACCCCGTGTGAACCCGCCTTTAGAAAGAAATTAATCTGAGGGTTCTTGTGCACAACACTAGCTCCCATCCTATCTTCTGAGAATTGGGATTGAAGTTCCCGTCATGGCCAAGGGCTCATCTTCATATACATATACATACCCCCCCCCCCTCAGACTTGGCACCTCGGTTAATCGGGACCTCGGTTGACCGGACCTCGGTTAATCGGAACCCTACTGTACTTAGCAACAATATGATGATGTCCAAAAAATGTTTCTTGTTTCTACAAAAAATTAACCTTTATGCCAAAATTTAATTGTAATTTCATATTAGCTTTCATTGTTTTTTTTTCCACTTTAATTAAAATTATAGTATTGTCTTTTTTGTATTGTTATTAGTGACCGACCGAAGGTTCGGTTTCGGCCAATTTCGGCCGAAAAACCTGGTTCCGGCCGCAGTTTCGGTTTCTGCCAAAAATTTGCCGAATCTTCGGCCAGGCCGAAACTAGCTCCTGTGCCTGATATCTCCAAGAAGCAAGTAGGACTACAAGATTTCAGCTTGTAAACTCGATCTCTTTCATGGCATTTAACACCCTTCAATTTAATAGTGGGAAGTATCTGTTATTTTAGATAATTACACTTGTATTTTATTTCGGTAGAACATAGATTTTTCTCACTCTTTTGGTATCTTTACTAAAAAAATATTTTAGTTAGTAACCTTGTCGTTAAAAGTTGCATCAAACGGTGGTAGTAGGTTTCGGTCTTTGTTCTTGTATGAAATGGGAATCAGATGCAAACCAATTTTTCAACCTTGGCAGCCTCCTTGCCCCCAGCGGTTCACCAATAACATCCCAAAAACTTGTCTCAATTTTTACCATGAAGAAGCACGTTT
Source organism: Aelia acuminata (assembly GCA_911387785.2). NCBI lineage: Eukaryota > Metazoa > Arthropoda > Insecta > Hemiptera > Pentatomidae > Aelia > Aelia acuminata. The sequence continues at coordinate 13,980,930 of OU426981.1, forward strand.
TCGACCAAAAACTATTCTATAAATTTTTAAACTAGATTAAATCCACTAACATTTGAGACCAAAACTAACGCAGTAGATTAAATAGCTTCTGACATACAGCTTTACGTATTCAATAGGCCGTCATTTTGTATTCTATCGGCTTTTTATGGAAAGATTTACTATATTATTTATTATTTATACATAATAATATGATTTTTTATTAATATCAGCCTGTTATTTCAACTTTTAGGGCTGTACTAGTTAAGGGGGTATGATCTAACATCCCATGGGGACCAGCCGTACTAGGAAGGAGGGGGCCGGGATTCGATCCTATAACTTAACTAATACACCTGTTTTACCACTCTTGTATACCAGCTCACTTATTAAATGAATAATTGAGTTAAATTGCTGTTATTTTATAAGCTTTCATTGATATTATTGCTAAACTAGACATATTACGAATTTATACGTATTATATATAGACACGTAAATAAGTTTCGGTTTCGGTTTCGGTTTCGGCCCGAAACTAGGTCTATCGCCGAAATTCGGTTTCGGTTTCGGCTAAAATTTTGTTTTCGGTCGGACACTAATTTTTATAGTGAAATTTTTCTATCAATATTTTTTGCGTTTCAGTTTTACTGATAACGATTCCTTAATATTTAACGATTATTTCCTATGTAACAACTAAATTCTTACCTTGTTTATTGTAATTTGTCATTCTTAATTTTTATGCGTTGCTTTTATGTATGTTGATATCATTGTACTATTGTATATATTTTATTTATTCACTCTACATTTCTCTTCAACATAGCCAATTTCCTTATGTTCTACAGAGGCTAAAATGACCCAAGTGGTAGAAGAGCCCATGTTAGTTATAAATAAGTAAATACAATTGCATATAATTAAAATAAAAAATAGTATTTTTTTTTCGGAAAATCTTTTAAATTTAACCTTAAGGGTGATGTTAATAAAAAAATCACATTAAAATTAAATTTTCTAAAAAAAGTGATGATTTTGGACGAGATGTATCGATTATATTCAGGACTGTATATATCGATATCTTTATTAGGGTGACATGGAGAGGTTAGAAGACAATGGGCACAATAGAGAACCGATTTCTTCTGAAACATTTGTCGCCCCCCCCTCCTCTCCTACCCCACCCCCGGGCCCTGTTTTTGTCTCTTCCCAACCATTAATAAAGACTTTTTTTTTCATCTTTTGCAAATCCCTTATTTTTCCCACTATAGCCCATTATATTTTCCTGCTCCATTGCACGTTTTTCGATTTAAAAAAGAAATATTATATCCTTCTGAATTTACCAGGAATTTACTATACTGAAAGAAAAAAAAAGTAAGCGAATAGCACATATTAGTGATTTTATTTTTATGAACAGGTCGAATTACTAAAAATCGAAAACGTATCACGGCCTCAAAAACCTGTTTCTTTATATTAGGAAATGTTGCAGGCTAAAGTCTTTCATTGTAAACGAATAAAATAAATAAAATGAAATATATCATGATATAATATAATCAGGTCGTAACAATCGCTAATTGTAATAATTATTAATTTTTGAATTTTATATGTTATTATTGTTTTATTGTGTTATTTATTAATTGTTAATATTACTAAGTTATATTTAATAATTATGCATTAATATTTATATTTTACTAAATTCTATAATATATTTAGATTAAAGATAGAGATTAATTAAATTTTGTTAATGGATATTTGTGTACATATATAATGTTTATATTTAAGTAGTTAGCAATTAATTGAACTCAGTTTATATTAGTTACATATTTCACATGGTGTTTACTATAAAAATGTATGTTTTGGATGGTTATGTGGAGATGTTGCCACATCCTCTTGTGTTGTTACTATCGCTTGAATGTTATTGTTAGTAGCTTTAATACTTACTTGTTTTTATCTTGTATGGGGTATTCCCCAAAAACAAATAAAGATATTCATTCATTCATTCATTATAGAGTTTGGAAAGATAGGACGAAAATCTGTGTACAATTTATTCCCCAAAAAGTAAGCGTATTTGAGAAAAATAAAACTTAACCCTAAGATTACCAGGGGGAGTGTAATCTTAAGAGCCCATTAATATTTGTCTTTATTAACATTTGTCCACCCTGTTTTGGGCCTTAATTATTAAATAAAAAATCTGAAAAAAAGTAATAATTATAAGGAAATTATTCCAGAATAATTTGATTTGATATTTTTCAGTAATATTTAGTATTAAAGAAAAAACCGCTTTTGGGCTCGCGGGTATAATTTAAAATAATTAAACTATAAATGTATAAAGGCATTGATAATAAATTTCGAACAATTAATGTTTTTTTTTCTTGAATGTACCTAAAAACACAATTTTCTAACTAGCTCAACTAATTAGTTTGAAAAAATCCTGCGACCAATCTGAAATTTTCGCTGAGAAATGCAGTTTTTCGCTTACAACTCGCAAACGAAGGGGTTAATCGAAAAAATGTCTATTACCGAAAATGTTTTCCTTGAAAATCTGAAAAGATCGACATCATTTAGAAACCTCTACTACCATTTTCTCGGAAAACACGCGGTTTTGCGCTTGTACCTCGCGAAACGATTTGTATATTTTACGTTTTAGCGGTTAAGGAAAACTTTAAAATGATGCCTCATTCATGATATTTGATGAAGTATTAAGGAAGTTATGGCCTACCTACAAAAAAAGGCCTTGAGAATTAATATGTATGATCTTATATATCATGAATGATGAATTTTAGAAAATATGGAAGTGGCATTTTTTAACTATCCAAAATAATGAGTTTCATTTCCTTCTATATACATATTTTTTGTACATCCACAGTTTTAGCGATATCTAAATACAGTAGGTATAACCTCCATTATCCAGGGTAATGATGGGTATGGGGGTCCACGGATAGTCGAAAACTCTGGATAATCGAATTAAAACATTTTATTGACTTGTGTGATAGAAAAAAAGGTTAAAAAATCACTTGTAAGGTATAATCACTTTTATTAACAAACGAACGTTTTATATACATTAAATTATAATATACAAAAATAACAAAAAAAGTAAATGTATGTTTTTTTTCATTATGGGCCGACGACGATACGAAGTCGAAAATATCTTCTTTCTTCTTCAAAATATCCCGTGCAGTTTGTTCGCCGAATCCTAGTTCAGCGGACAATTTTTTAACACTTTCACCCTTTTCTAATCTGTTTACAATAGTTAATTTCTCTTCAAGCGTTAAAACGACACGTTTTCTTTTTTTCGACATTTTGCTACTTCGTATTTATCTAAACCGAGACTAAATCACAACTGACAATATTTTGTTTTGTAGCCAAACAGGCCAGAGTAGGAGTTTCCTGGAAAGACTTGAAAACAATACCGTTCCTAGATTATGAATTGGATTATTAGATACCGGAAGCATCTCATAATACAATACTCGCTTTCTGTGTTTTTCCATTTATTGTTTTATTTCATAATAGATAGGTAGTTAACCATTGTGTAATCGTTAAATATTTACGTATACATTTTTTTTAAATATTATACATACAAAATAAATGGCATACAAATTAAAAAAAACTTATTAAAAAATTGGCTCCTCGGCACCCTGGTTAATTGGATCCCCTGTTAATCGAGGCCCGGATAATGGAGGTCCTGTATTGTAATCTTATGAAATACATTTTGAAAAGCTTATTTAGAGATATTTAATAATAAAAGAAAGCTATGGGTTCATAACTAAAATGTTAGATAAACATTAGTAATCCTTGGGTTAAAATTATATTAAACAGGATGCATGCACCTACTTAGTCAAACACATTTCAACATACGCCTAAAATATCATATAATGATGCACTTACAAAAAATTAAAAACATTTCAATCCAACATTTTAAGACTACACCAGCAACGCAGTATTGTAACAACTTTACATACACTCTTAGACCAATCCACACCCGAACTCTTTATTCAGGTTTTTTTTTTTTTTAATGCAAGGACATAATAACAGACTAATTAGCGACATGGTCACAGCTGATATGCCGTTGGAATGCGGCTAAAAAGAAGCTGGATGAGAGACCTCCTCTTCTGAATTAGCGTCAGTTCCTTTCCTGTTGCCAAAAATGCCTTACGTATTAATTCATTCTAGCCATCACGTTCGCTGATTGTGCTGATGGCAGGTGTGAATAGAGGTATGAAGGTGTAATTAATATTTAAATAAATATTAAATATTGTTTTAATTAAAATTATTTAATTACCTTCTGATGATAAACTAATAAGCATTAATGATACTAGAAGAAGTGAAGGTTTGACAGTTTAATTATTTTTTTCTTCTTGAGCTCCACCAGAATTTAATAAACATCTAATAAATGTATATACTTAATTGAAGATAATTTATCCTGGGACGAATTATGATTAATGATTGATTAGATGATCAATCAGTGGAGCGAGCCCCGCGATAAATTTTCATCCATGATGATTGATGACTAATTCATCAATTGCCGTCATACACTTCTTATTAACATGATTATTTATTAACGAAACGATTTGCAATTTTTTTGTTTATAAGAATAACATTACCTGTCAAAAAATAAAAAAAATTATTAAAGTAATGGAATGTAATTAAAAATTCAAAGTGTACCCACCAAGACGATCTCATAATATATATATTTATTTGGTATAATTACAAGGAGCTTTCGGCGTCCCGCGCCATATTCATCTAAAAATATAATGGACAACAATTCATAGACAGTATTACAAATTTAAAAAATAACACATTTACATAATGTAGTTTTAATATTAACATACTATATAACATTATGTTAATAATATTAACAATAGCATACTTACCCTTTAATTCTCCTAAAATAAGGTCGTTGGTGCATTAAGGAATTTAAAAATTTGAAAACCATGTCGTCTGGCCCATCATCTGTGAAGGGTACTGCGGGCCTACTGGCTTAAGGTCGACGCGAGCGCGTTCTATTGTAATTTATTACTTGTGAATAGTGCTTAGGGATATGAGCTGCTTATGTTTAATATTCTGCCTGGATTTATTGCAATATAGATGGATTCAATTATTTTTTGTTTTGGCCGGGAGGTGGATTTATGTAGAATTTGGAGGTTATCAAAATCTATTTCTTTAGCGTGGTTAGACAATGATGTGGCAGTTTTTGAATTCTGTTTAAGGGTGCTTCTATGGTTGCAGATTTGAGATCTATAGATTCTAGTTTTGAGGTCAGTTGAGGTTGTGCCTATGTATAATTTATCAGAGTTTTTGCAGGAAATATTGTATATGAGGTTTCTTTGTTTTTCTATCTGTGCGGGGTCTTTTGTTTTGGTGAGCAATTTACGTATTGGATGAGAGGGCTTTAGTGCGAATTTGAAGTCATCCAATTCTAGTTTTTTGAAGGTGTTTATAATATTATATGTTAGTTTATCAATGTAAGTGACGGATTTGAATTTTTGTGTGCTGTGATATTGGTAATTAGAATGCTTCGATGTACCGAGCATGACCAAGTCCCAAGTCGATTGCTTCTTATATTTAGTACCGGATCAAACATCCCAGGCAGTTTCAGAACATTCCGGTCACAACTAGAACATGTGATGAAGTACTAATATGGTTATGTAACGGTTCCAACACAAGTCTCAAACTCCTAGCTGTAACAGACATAATGATCTTTTGTAGTTTTTTTACAATATTATTCATAGTCTGTAATATTTTGTTAAACTGGTGTGGGTTACAATAATTTTTATTAAAGAGAAGAATAATAATTCACAATTTCAGTCAAACTATAAACACTCAAATTATGAAATTATGAACTCTTAGTGACAATAGAGTAACATAAAAGTAACTACTTAGTGACAATAGAGTAACATAAAAGTAACTACTTAGTGACACTAGAGTAACATAAAAGTAATCATATTTTTTGATGTACCGAGCAACACTATGACGATTTAATCCGCAATAGAACATTATTGAATGGTTCTATAACATTGGAAAGGGGATTCTAGAACATGTAGTAGACCAGTGAGGTAACTATTCTAACAAAAAGTCTAGAATTCTTTTCAACAAACTAAAATGATATGATTTCGTTTCACGTTAAAATATTTTGATAGGCCTTATAATATGTTTAAATGTATGAATTATCTATATATATATATATATATATATATAAGAGGCTTTGTCCTGACTGACAGAATCAACGCAGAGCAAAAACTACTAATGATAGAAACTTGAAGTTCGGAATTCAGATTTTAAACGCGATGTAGGTAACCACTAAGAAAGGAATTTCAAAAATGTAACCCCTAAGGGGCTTAAATGGCGAAATTGTCGTTTAACTCTAACGGAAATCTATTGTTAAGATTTTAAACCATATGTTTTTTATTTGAATATCGATTTAACGTTACCATATTATTAAAATAGACATTCACATAAAATATGGCTACTGATTATTTAAATATTAGTGGTAATCAAATAATGCCCACTGTGATTCCCATGATTGGAGATGGTGCGTGTTTATTTCGATCTCTTCTCCATATATAAAAGAGGCTTTGTCCTGACTGACAGAATCAACGCAGAGCAAAAACTACTAATGATAGAAACTTGAAGTTCGGAATTTAGGTTTTAAACGCGATGTGAGAAAGGAATTTCAAAAATGTAAAATGGCGATATTGTCGTTTAACTCTAACGGACACCTATTTTTGCACTTCGAGAAAAAATATCTAATTTGGACTCATTTTAAAGATCTTGATCTACGGGGCTACGAAAACGATGTTTTAAAGCCGAAAAATGGAGCGTTCATGACAAGTAAGTTGTTTCGGCGGTCTAAGTGAATTATCTCCATTGCGCGCCTCCCTCTCTTCTTCCGAGCCGGCAGCTTCCCCCTCCAACCTTCCACCTAACGGAAGCTCCGATTCTACTAAATGTCCTTAACATCAGTTAACCTATTATAGTAAATCAATACCAAGATAATGATCACAGAATTGATTTTAAAGGCTCGCGGGCAAAGCCGCGACGGGGAATGCTAGTTAATGAATATAGATGGTTGACCGTAGAAGTTTATGTGATGGAAATGGTTGGGTGTGGTGTCAAATAAAACATATGTGTAATAACATATATTGTGCCGACGTTTCGACCCAAGATTTAGGTCTTAATCAGGGCTAAACATGAAACAAGATAGCAATCAATGAATATATATGAAAAAAAAATAAAAGATATATGTTCTTAAATTAATTAGGGGTCCTCTGTGGTATAGTGGTTAGCATGGCAACCTACAATACTAAAGGTCGCGGGTTCGCTTCCCACAGTGGCCCAAGGATTTTTTAATGGGAGTAAGCCATTACGTCCCATTACGTCCCATTACGTCCATTTTACGTCCCTCGGATTCGACGTAAAATGGAGGTCCCAAGACTGAACGATGTCAGGTACTCCAGGTACAGGCCTTAGTAGCATAAAATGACGTTAAGCAAACAAAAATTAATTAATAATCACAGACCAAAGAATATGATTTAAACTTTTGAATCTCCCAGTGGTTGGCGCCTTAAAAAAAAAAAAAAAAAAATTTTTAATCAGATATAAAAATATGTTTGTTTTTAAATATGGATGACAAGTTAATGTTTGAGTGTTAAAAAAAAAAATCTGGTGCGATGCGCGCAACACACAACTTTCACTTACCAACTTACTTGATTAGAAATTGACATTTTTACTTTCACTTACCTATATATGAAATATATAGTAAGTGGAAGTATTGCGATCGTGAAAAATTTCGACTTCCGGTTTTCAACGGAAATACACGTTTTGGGGTCCCCTGAGTCGAAATGACCTAGTCCCGTGAAATGGTCTGTGTGTCTGTGTGTGTGTGCCTTTGTGAAGAGACTAGCTCAAAAACTATAAACCGTGCGATCCTGAAATTGGGTATTTAGTGTAGGTATATGCCCGCGATGTGACGGCATAAATTTCATCAAAATTACTTAAAGGGAGGAGGTACTTTACTTGATAACTTTTTAGGTTTTTTTCGATTTTCTCAAAAACGGCTCTAACGATTTTGATTAAACTGAGTATTTGATGTATTAATATGTCCGAGATATGACTGTAAACATTTCATCAAAATTGAATAACCGGAGGGGGGACTTTACTTAATAATTTTGTAACATTTTTACGTGTTTTTTTTTTATTTACTCTAAATCGGCTTTAACGATTTTGATCAAACTGGGTATTTGATGTATTTATATGCCCGAGATATGACTGTTAAAATTTCATCAAAATTGATAACCGGAGGGGGGACTTTACTTAATAAATTTTGTATCATTTTCTCGGGTTTTTTTATTTGCTCAAAAACGGCTTCAACGATTAACAAAAATAAGATATGAATGTTGATAAATGTGTGACTTTGGGAAATGATATTTAGCAAAACACATCAATTTCTAATTTAAGTAAGTTGGTAAGTGAAAGTTATGTGTTGCGCGCACGCACCAGATTATTTATTTTTAATTGCAATTTCTATAAATAATATAAAAAAGATGACTTGATTTTGATTAAAACTGATTAATTTAATCAAAATCATTAAAGCTGTTTTTGAGATATTCGAAAAACACGTGAACATAAGAAAAAGTTTATTAAATAATTTTGATGGAATTTCGGCTGTCGCATCGCGGGCATATACATACATCAAATTCCCAGTTTCATCAAAATCATTAAAGCCGTTTTTGAGTAAATAAAAAAAAAAACATGTGAAAATGGGCAACATTTATTAAGTAAAGTGCCCCCTCCAATTAATCAATTTTGATGAAATTTTTACTGTCGCGTCGCGGGCATATACATACACCAAATACCGAGTTTAATCAAAATCATTAGAGCCATTTTTGAGAAAATTGAAAAAAAACCTAAAAATTAGACAAAATTCTTCAAATAAGGTACCCCCTCCGTTTGACCAATTTTGATGATATTCTTGCTGTCACATCGCGGGCATATACAAACACCAAATACCCAATTTCAGGTCTGTGCCTTTTATAGTTTTTGAGCTAGTCTGTTCACATACACACAGACCATTTCGTGGGACTTGGTTAATTGGACTCAGGGGACCCCAAAACGTGTATATCCGTTGAAAACCGGAAGTCGAAATTTTTCACGATCGCAATCCTTACTATATATTTCATATATAGGTAAGTGAAAGTAAAAAAAAAAATGATACAAAAGTAGTAGTAAATAGTAGTAAAGTAATGTGCTATTACAGATATAATGTTTAACCACACACCCAACTATTTCCATGACATGTAAGAATTATTATTGATTTTACATGTACATAAGATTTGGTTTGAATCACGTAAGAAAAGCTTAATGTAAAAGTTGTGTATATTGTAATTTTTAAAAGAACCTTATCGTATATCATAAGAATCGCAAACCGGAGCGCCGCCTAAGTTCAGGCTAGGAACTATATATATTACCACTGAGTTATTTTCTCTCATTAAACTAATCAGAGCATAATATCATTACTGTAACTAGTGCATTTGTTTCTACGTGCCATCTTGTGACGTTATTCAAGTACATATTTATAATCAATTAAAATAATAGTTTATCATATGATATGCGCACATACAAGTTCAACAATTTATAAAATGTATACCCCACATAATATAAATAAAGTAGAAAAAATGTGAAAAGATAATGATAAAAATTAGAACAATGAGTTGACCATCGTACAATTTCATGGTTAAGTTTAAATAATTAAGTGTAACCTATGAGAATGGTATATAAATTTTAAGTATAAATTGTTTGTGTTAGACTTATAGAGCCGAATTGTTTTTTTTTTGTTTTTGTTTTTTCGTTTGGCGCATTAGGCCAAATGAGGCCTTTGGCCGCGCAGTGTGGTCTTCTTACAGACATTTGTGTTGCTTGCGGGAGCAAAGGCAGCCTGGAGGGGGTAGCCCAAACCTCACGTTGCTGCAAGCCATGGTCACCATGGTGCAGCGGCAGACTGCCCATAGCTCCATAACCAATCCCATTGGAGCCAATTTGGCAGTGTCCTTCCCACCGATGGCATCAGCTCTCTCGGGTTCAAGGACAGTGACAAACTGGTCTAGGTCCAAGGATTATGGTAGCTCAGAGTCAGCCGGCCCCGAGGACCTATATTTCTTTCCCTGAAGCATAACGTCCTTGAAGCAAACCTCCGGGCGGTTACTGACATCCCGGAAAACCACACGACGATTCTCGATGAGATACATGGGGAAGGTTCATCACTCCTAGGCACGGTCGGTGTGAGTCGCCTCCGGTAGGCTGACGGGCCTCACATACCCGGAGGTGGGGCTGGACTTGGACTTGGCGTTCATTGGTGGGCGGTCACCCTAATGCAGCGGTAGCCCAGAGTCAGCAGGCCCCGAGGACCTATATTTCTTTCCCATAGTCCTTTAGACCAAACCTCCGGGTTACTGATATCCTGGAAAACCACATCACGATTCTCGATGGGATTAACGGGGAAGGTATATCACTCCTACGCCCGGTGGGTGGGGGTAGGCTTGGACTGCGTGGCGTTCATTAGCGGGTGGTCACCCGAAAGGAGCGGTCACCCATCCAAGTAATAAACACGCTTGACGTTGCTTAACTTTGATTACCTATTGCAAGCGCCTTTGTCCACTCGGCCATCCCGGCCCCATAATTGGCCGAATTAATAATAATGTTATTCAGCTATCCGAATAATTAACAGATAGCTGAATATCTGACGTTTGAGTTTTTTTGTTTTGATTTTGAAGAGGATGAGGTTATTTTTGTAAAAGTCTAGTTATTAAAGAGAATGTATGTAATACATCCTTTTTGTAACATGTATATTATACAGTTACAAAAAGGATGTATATATTGTATAAACAAACAAAAACAAAGTGCCCGGGTGTTGAGGTGATCGCAGGCATTTGTTTTTCTAACCCTCATTCATCTTCTCCCACCACTCCATGATCTTCTGAGGCCACAGAATTTTTTCCAAATTGCATGAACACGTTTTGTCCCTACTGGTGTAATAATTTTAGTGTCATAGATCTTCACAAATATTTTGGCTATTTTTGAAAATGTCAGTGCATGGTGGTTTATTATTTAATTTTTTTTTTTAGAATTTTTCGTCAGTGCCCAACATAATATTGTCACCCCTATTCTTAAATTTACCCAGTCCAATGTGACACAGGGATCTTTGTGCAAGAGTTGTGAGGTAATTAAGCAACTATGTACAATTTACATCGTTTATTTACAATAGTTTCTACACGTCCCAACTACACAAGGGGGGGGTACCATGACTCATAAATTACTTGGGGGTACTTTACTACACCTGATCCCACTATGCCCCAGGCTCACTCTGCCTGTCCCAGACTTCGACAGCCCATCTCAGACCCAGCCTCCGCTCCAGACTGCTGACTGTCTCTGACTCTCCTCTCAGACTGACTGCCTCAGACTCTCCCAGACTGCCCCCTCTCCCCTTGGCCAGCCTCTTCTAGGAGTTCCCCCTCTCTCTCAGGGTCTCCTAGGTTCAATGGACATCTTCCACGTGACAATATTTTTGTTATCATTGCTTGTACGGCATTATCATTTATGGATTTTATTGACATTTACTTGCTCAGGGGAGCTAGGTGATATTTTCTTTTCATAATAAAATAAGATTATTTTTTATTGTTTTAAGCTACCAAGTTTTTGCTTTTTATTGTCAGAATCTCCTGAGCATAATTATTCAAATTGCTTCGAATTCCAGTATCTATTTTTTTACATTCACTTACCTATATGTGAAATATATAGTAAGGGAAAATATTGAGATCGGGAAAAATTTCGACTTCCGTTATTCAACGGATATACACGTTTTGGGGTCCCCTAAGTCCAAATAATCAAGTCCCGCGAAAAGGTATGGGTGTGAAAAACTATAAACCGTACGAACCTGAAATTGGGTATTTGATGTATGAATATGCCCGCGATATGACAGAAAACATTTCATCAACATTGTTCAATCAGAGAGGGTAGTTTGTTTAATAAATTTTGTCCCATTTTTACATTTTTTTTTTTTGTTTTTTTTTTTTTTAGATTTCCTCGAAAACGGCTTTAACGAATTTGATCAATCTGGATATTTTATGTATGTATATGACCGAGATGTGACAGCCAAAATATCTTCCAAATTGATCAATTAGAGAGGGCACAAATACGGCTGTAACGATTTTTATCAAACTTGGTATTTGATGTATTTATTTTTCACCGTACATGAGACGAAGATGGAAGTTTGGTACTCAACTGAATTGTAGGTTCAAGTCTGGAATGATGAGCTGTTGGGTACTACATGGCTCCACCCTGTAATACACAAGTTATATTAACTTATTACATGTTTTGATTATCAATAGTTTACTAGAAAACGTAGAATGCAGTATTATAGTATTTCTACAAAAAAAAAAAAAAATATTGTAGAGTCATCTTTGACAGTGAAAAAGCATTAATCAAGAACTCTTGATTGAGGTACACAGAGAGATATCTACAGGTCTTTGAAAGAGGTTGAAATGGCAAAGGACAAGTCGGTAATTGAATAGTGAAATAATTGAAAAAATCGACGAACAGAAAGAGAGAGAAAAACACAATTAGTTTTGGCTCTAGGGAACAAATCCTCTGCAATCATCAACAATCCTTTGGTTTCATAGTTTTAGTGTTTTTGTTTTTTTTCAATTGTCAGTTTGATCAAAAGACTTCGTTTGTCTAGGACTTTTATACCTTTATATGAAAAAAAAAACGTAAGGTTATAACTAAAGAATAACTAGTTTCCAACAAATTAAAAAATTGTAACACTTATTTGGGATAAAAACTTTTATTAAACAAAATAATAATTTACAGTGCCACACAAATAATTTAACAGGTTACAAAAATTCTCACTTTTTAAGACAAAAAATGACTTAAGCTTCAGAACAAGACTAACTCTCCAATCCATCGCTCCCTAGTCGTAAGAAGAACAGCTTGGAAGGTTCTAGGCCAGCGTAGATGGTACTCGAACATCGTACTAAGACAGTTTGTTCCAACAACTAACAACAAAAATCTAGAATTATTCTAAATCATATGTTTTGTGTTTTGTTTCACGTTACGATATTATAACGTGTTTGAATTATTATAATCCCAAGTACAACAAATAAAATCTAGTACGATGTGCACAAAACACAACTTTCACTTACCAACTTTAGAAATTAGAATTAGATTAGAAATTGACGTGTTTTTTTAAATGCCATTTCTCAAAGTCACACATTTTTCCACATTCATTTACATATTTTTGTATGTATTTGCTCTCTAAAGTGCACTAATTTTTATTTATTTTTATTATTAAATAAAAGTTTTTACTTGCGATGATTCGGCAATGCAAGCATAATACTCCTTCGCGTCTGATTTTATAATTCTCCATGTAGTTCTTGAAAACTTCATTTAGTTACCACGAAACAAATAATTTCCATTAAATGAACAGAACGGCTTTAATTATAAACAATGGTTTTGTCTTTAAAGCCATACTGCGCATGCGTGGGCTCAAGGGGTTTTATGAGTCGGCGGAATATTTTTCTTGTTTTCTCCTGTATATGTTTACTTGATTTTTTTTTTATATTCATATTTAGACATTTCTTATTTTTAGGCGTAACGAGAGACAGATATTTTTTCCATATAAACAAAAACAAAGGTACTTATACGTATACGTACTTATACGTATAAGAAAACAAAAAAAAGGCCCCTTCCCCATTTAAAGCACCCCCCCCCCCCCGAGGACATTTTAATAATGGTAAAGCTTACCTATTAAAGAAGACTCGATTTTCATAAAACATGACGAATTTGATCAAATTAGAAAAGCCGTTATTGAGAAAATCGAAAAAGACGTAAAAAGTTACTAAATAAAGTACCCTCTACGTTTGACCAATCTTGATGAAATTTTCGCTGTCACATCGCGGGTAGTTACATAAACCTAATACCCAATTTCAGGTTCGTACGGTTTATGATTTTAGAAATAGTCTGTTCACACACAGACCATTTCGCGGGACTTGGTTATTTGGACTCAGGGGTTTTTGGACATATGTCCGCACCGCATCCGCGTGTGTGAACGGTTACTATCTATCCATCGTAAATAAATCAAATTGGTGCTGCTGTGCGGTCATGTGTGGCCTGACCTTTAGGCATAACTAAAGGTAATATCTAAGTTAAATTAAAAATATTCTGAACATAATCTATAAAAACGATTAAAATTACATATTACTCAGACTTTTCGAATACTTTGATACTGACTGTATCTTTATGAACTATGTAAAGGTCAGGCCACACATGTCCGCACCGCATCCGCATCCGCGTGTGTGAACGGTTACTATCTATCCATCGTAAATGAATCAGATCCGTGCTACGGTGCGGATGCGGTGCGGACATGTGTGGCCTGACCTTTATTCTGATTTCGAGGAAGTTAGCTCCGCAGAATATATAAAAAAAGTTTAATACACTTTTTTTAGCAATATTAAAATTTTATAATACGGTTCTAGTTTTAATTTTCATAATCTTTTATGCGTATATATATTCGTATTTTTTAAAAAATATTTATTTCCTTTAATCTGTAAATTTAACTTTTGTTCTGGTCCAAGTGAGCATGGATCAGTAAAAAGGTACCGAACATGTGGTTTTGAATTTTAGGGTTAATTAAAACAAGAACTGTGTGTAACCGATGAGGATCACGTTACTTTAGACAGTTACAAAAGGCCGAAGTCATTTAGCCTTTGTGACGACCGTATGTATACGTTACACCTGATACCGTTACAAGTAGGTTCTGTTACAACCATCACCAGGACTCCCACACATCCCATTGTTCGCTCAATCAAACTCCAAAAATGATGGAATGTTTTGAGATGTGGTAGACATATGAATAGTTGAAAAGTTATCTCGTACAGTCTGTTCGCTGTTATTTTCTTTGAATTGGTTGCAACCAGAACCATTTTCTATTTCTTATAATTATTCTGTAACTATTACAATGATTATTTTTCATATAAATTTAATTACGTGGGCCCTTAACATGCAAGCATTTTTCTAGGTTAAGGTTAGATATATTCACTTGATTGTTCTTCCTTTATGTTAAAGTCAATCATTAAGTTCCTTTCATTTATTGTTTCCTTTCTTTATTTTCATTTTATTGCAGTTCATCCTTCCTTTATGTTTAAAAATTTTATTGTTGGATTTTATTCAACAATTATTCCTTGTTCTAGTCAGCACTCGTCGAGTTAGTTCTTCAATTTTATTACACCTTTTCTTTTACCTCAATCCCTTCACAGTTCCAACATATAATACTCTTTTAGTTCCTTTATTATTTGGATGTATATTTGTAAAAATTTTTTTTTTGTATTCAAATAACAAGTACACAAAGACTTTACGGTAAAATAATTTAATTTATTTTTGATTTCTTAATTAAATTTATTTTCTCTTAAAATTTTGATCTCTTACTCTTAAATAAATTAATTTTTTAATATGTATGCAGGAAAATAAAATAATTTATTTATTTATATAAAGCATATTAGACTTATTTTTTGGAGGGAATCATATATATTTTTTATCTTTTATTTAATTATGAAATCATTTCTTATTGTACATGTATTTAGACTTTTCTTGTTACTAAAAATAACAATTGACATTTTTTTTTTTTTTTTTAACATCACTTTATGCCACTAAGGCTAATCAGACGATGCTACAGCAGAAGTCCTAAATTTTGCCTAACCAGGTATAATTAGGATAGGGATATTTAACGAGTACCTGACGTCGTAAAGGTCGGGACCTCCATTTGACGTCCTATCTGAGGGACAGCATAGGTTTTTTAAATTGACATTTCTTTACTTGAAATAAACGTACTTTTCCTACGATTCCCTTATATCTTATAATAACTCCAATAACATGACTAAACCATTGACTTTCATTTTATTATTCTTTTTTATTTTAATTTTTTTTTCATAATTTTAATTTTCGCCTTTCAACAAACTTCGACAATCAGCAAATGAATTAAATAAGGACATGTCAGGCATGGGGAAGGATGGCACCCAGAAGTACCTCTTGTCTGGCTTGTTTCAGGTAATCTGGATTTTTAGCGAAGGAGATCTCTCATCCAGCGCCTTTTTAATCTCCTAGGTATGGGCATATCAGCTGTTGCCATGCCTCTAATCAGTTGGTTGAAATGACCATGTGAGTGAATATGGAAACGTTTGTAAAGTGTATTAATATGATGGTCTACTGTTTGCATTTGTAAGTCAGTATGTAGGGTATTGTTGGTCACGTACCATGGTGCTTTTACTATGAGTCTTAGTCTTTTTGGCTGTACCGTATATCTTCGATGAGTATGTACATATTGGTTTCAGTAAGTATAGGTATGTATTTAATTTTTGTATCAGTCCTAGTTTTGAAGTTTTAGTAAAAAGTGAGTAATGTACGTTGAGTCGTTAACATTCTTAATTTAAATTTAAAATAACAAATTAAAAATCATGACCTATAAAATACTCACGTATTATATGTTCTTATAAATTTTAAATTATATTCCTTAGCCTGCGGATGGCAGGGATGCGGGTGGTCCAATCTTCTCTTCTTTTGTTCTGAAATAATTTTGAATTTCAATCTGACGTAAGATTAAAGAAGTGAATATTATTTTTCTACTCCAGTTCACTTTGATAGGGATGTACGGATTTAGAGAAGGAAAGAATTCGCGGTCAACGAATGATGAGGGAAAATATTGTTTTAGTAAATAAAGGTGAATTTAATGGTTCAGTAACAGTTGCTTCATTCTTTCCGCTCTGTTAATATGATTTTTTTTTTTTTTTTTGATTATATATATCCTATTGGAAAATTAATATAAGTATTTTAACTTTAAACAAAAAACAATACATATGGTTTAAAAAGTTATAGAACAACAAGTCTGATCATTGCTATATACATTGTGCAGGTAATTTGGTTTGGTGCCTGCACTGGAAGCAATGAGGATATTCGTTTAACGAAGGAAGTAGCCTTTTATATTCGTTTTTTTTTCGTTTTAAATCATTCGTTTAATAATATACATTCTGCAATAATTGTCAAGTGACAGGAATGGAATAAATAAACACTTCCTACTTATTTTTGATGATAGGTAGAAGGTATTATTATCACCTTTTTTTTAGATATATATATATATACATATATATATATATATATATATATATATATATATATATATATATAATCTATATAAATAAAGATGAAATTATGTTTGTTTGTTTGTTCATTTGTTCTTTATAGAAATCCATACCGTTTGTCCTAAATCCTCCAAATTTCGCTCAGTGGTTCTTTGATACCAGGTGCGAACACCTGTCCATATTAAAAATTGCATAACTTCAGCCGATCTTCAGCTGATATTCTTTATTGTTATAAAAATCGTAATGATCTTGCTTTACAGTGGTTCTTTACGAAATCGACCGTTTCATTAAAAAAAATGAAATTCCCCCGATGAAACCGGGATATGTAAATAAAGATGAAATTCTGTTTGTTCTTTATAGAAATCCATACCAGGTGCGAACACCTGTCCATATTAAAATTGCATAACCTCAGCCGATCTTTAGATGATATTCTTTATTGTTAACAAAATCGTAATGATCTTGCTTTACATTGGTTTTTACATTAGAAAAATGAAATTCCCCGGGTGAAACCGCGAAATAAATATGAAATTCCGTTTGTTGTTTATGAAAATCCCTACCGTTTGTCCTAAATTCTCCAAATTTCGCTCAGTGGTTCTTCCATACCAGGGGTGAACACCTGTCCATGTTACAATTGCATAACTTCAGCTAATCTTTGGGTATATTCTTTATTGTTATAAAAATCGTTTTAATCTCGCTTTACATTTTTACGAAATCGACCGTTTGAGTCGATAAAAGTCTCTCTTTATAGAATAAAAAAATGAAATTCTCCGGATGAAACCGGTATACACAGCCAGTAATTAACATTTTGGAAGTTGACGCACACTCAGTTGTACGTAACAATAAGGCTTGTTATTGGAGCGGGGAGAGTTCAGGGATGTGTGTAAGTCTGTGAACTACAGATATTAAGGAGGGGAGGTTTTCGGAAGCACCAAGAGCCTTTTCCCGCCAAAAAAAAACAAAAATGTGAGAGAAATTCTCACGCAGCGACCAATGACGGGTTAAACAAGGTAATGCACTATTTTGAAAAGGATACAACAAAACTATCAGATTGCATACATAATAATTTGAAAATTCCGCAACCTTCCAAAAAACAAAAAAAAAATTCATAGGAAACAGATTAATATCATTATAATAATTCAATATAAGTTATAATATAGCGCACTCAGTTTTGTTTCGTAATTCATAGACATAGTTTACTTAATGAGACAAATTATTTATATTTTTATATGTAACTAAAACCAACGCCACAAGTAAGGGAAGTATACTATTAAGAAACCATGAAATAATTTCACATTTAATTATTGACAAAACTAAATTATTATATTATATTAGCACTGCCTTTGAAAACGTATTGGTTTTATTCATCGAAGGTGGGAATTGGAAATGTAGCATTCCATTAATTTGATGAAACTCTTTGATGTACCTGATAAACAAGTCTGGGTCAAATGTTTCATATTTATTGATTTTACTTTTTATTTTTTCAATATACCAAAGCTGCGTTAATAATGAAATTAGTCTTTATATACCTTCTTAATGAAAATTTAGTGAATAGTATATTGAATTTAATCTGGGATGAATGGGAAGAAAAATTATAAAGTCCATCGAAGATCATGTAAAATTATACAATAAATTATATTATTACATATATTATATTATATTATTTATTATCAATAAATATTAATATAATTTTTAGTGAAAGTATGATTAAGTTACATTTTTTATTTATTTATTATTTTGGTCTACTGGCATTAGATGCAGTGCGCAGGTGATCGAACCCCTGCTAGTACTACACTTTAGGTTGTGACAGGAAAATATTGTTCTGATCATACTTTTACTATAACGGAAAAATTCCGAAGGTGCGAGGCCATTTTTTTTTTTTTTTTTTTTTTTTTTTTTTTTTTTTTTTTTTTTTTTTTTTTTTTACATCCAACCATTTTCAATTTATCAATTATATACTTTAGAAATTGAAAAAAATAAATAAAAACTCATAATCCGTTCAAGTTAGGTTCGTATCGATTGCTTGATATTGTATACTTATGTGCGTTTTATGAGGGTGATTCTCAAACTACGGGCAATTTTTAACATAATAGCAGTTCATGATCATTGCTTGAAATTAAGATAATTCAATCTATAATTTCATTGCCTCAGCAATGATTTCAGTTATGTACGTCAATGACCAATTGTAAAAATGCCTTAATTGCATTTATTATTTAGTTTATTCCACATTTAATCCAGAATCAGATGAAACCATAAGAATTGCCATAATAATTTTTCATTACGGGAAAAAAAATTGTGAAACATAAAATCATATTTATATATTTTAAAAGGCATCCAAAAACAATTTAAGCAAAAATCTGTCCCCGATTTACCTAAGCAATGTATGGGTGATTCTCAGATTATGGGCAATTTTCAAAAAAACATTTACGCCACAATTTATGTCATTACCGAGCTAATATTCGGGCGTGGAAATGACCCGAGTTTTCAACTTGGTAATGACATTTGCACGTATTTTATTCGGCCAAAACCGCTGTGTAATTGAATTATTTTTTTTGCCATCTGACTTAGACAAACAAATATGATATAAAGAATGAAATAACTTGAAAAGAAAGCGTGTTAATCCATTCCGTGGTAATGACAACAATAAAAGTACGTGACTTTTTTTACGAGGCACATGCGCAGAGGCCGGCTCCCAACTGAAGTCGGTTAATCCACAGGTGGTTTTCCTTAAACTACATGGTGATCACTATACTCAAAGGAAATTTCCCCACTGTTCCTCCTTTTTCAAGGATTTATCTCTGCTGTTTTGTTTTGTGAGTGGTAATGACGTCAAAGTGAAGGGACAAAGTTTTGAAACTACTTAAACATACTTAATGTTAACAAAAAATAGAATGCTCCAGTTATTCTTTATGAATGGAAATAAGTTTCGCTATCATTAAACGTAGGTTTCAAAAGAAAAAAAAATACATATTTACTACATAATTGAGAGTGGGACAGTGCGTGGTAACGACATTTTAGTAGCTTAAGTAATTATAAAATCACATTACTCATTAATATTTTCATTTTTAATATTTTATTATGAAGAAATATATCCTCACCGTATAGCAATGGAAAAAAAAAATCAGGTAAGTCTTAACCATTTAAGTAAAAGTTGTAATGGACTAAAACTTGCCCCTAAAATGAGAATCAGCCATAAACTCAAATAATCAACAAGGTAACCTTGTAAAAATTAACAACTTAGTTGAGTAACACATAAATAACTATATGAATCGAGCTGTAAAGCAAGACTAACTCTCCAGTCAAACAAGTCTCGAACTCTTTTCAATCATATTTTTTTTCCTGTTTTTTTTTTTTTTTTTCATGTTGCAATATATTTGACCTTTTAGCGATATTGAGGAAAAGTTTTGTTGACGCCATGTTTTGGGGTTACCATAGAGATACTTTTGCACAATATTTATGTTTACTGGATCTGTAAACATAGCATTCAATCAACTAAAATATATCAAACTAGTAATATGAAAAAGGAACTATCTTTAGTGTTCTAACCTTGTCCAGAAAAATGAAATGTGGTCTAGTACTGTTATGTACTTGGTAGCATAAAGGAGCGTTAAACAAACCAATATTTTTATTCCTGAATAATAAACATGAAACTAGGGAATAAATAAATACAATAAAACAGAATTAAAAATAATTTTTAAAAGCTTGGTAAATCGATGATTTTTTTATTTTTTATTTTTTTATTTTTTTTTTTTTTTTTTTTTTTTTTTTTTTTTTTTTTTTTTTTTTTTTTTTTTTTGGCATCAAGATTTGTTCTCAAATCCTATTTCGCCAAACTGTTCCTATAGACTTTAGAAAACTAATTAAAATAGCCTATATCAAGAGTATTACTGAATAATTATGATGAAAAAAGTAGAAAGGAGTGCTGACTTAATGACCACACATCTTTATAACGGGAAGTTTATTTCGTTAAGGAAACTACACAATTTATGGGCTGTGTCTTTATTTATTGATCGCAGCATTTCCTCACCATCATCTATGATCCGCGATCCCAGGCTAATTCTCCTCTGTTTCTCAAACCTTTTACATTGGAACACAATGTGTCTCGGCTCTTCAGGGCATAGGCATGTTGGGCAATCACCGCTCTTAACTAGACCCATTAACTTTAAGAATTTATTCGTTCTGCCATGATTTATTCTTAATCTCGTCAGCTTAACTAAATTTGGACGGTTGACATGACGTTTAAGAGTCGAGAACCATGGAAGCAGAGTTACCTTCTGGTGCACGTCGTAGTGGTCCTTACCTTTCGAGGAACATTGCCACTCGTAAAATTGCTGCCAGTCTTTCAATATTGTTCCTCTCACTACTCTGGTAATGTCCAATAATGGGATCTTGGCGTTATCTCGGTGAGACTGATTTCGATTAGCTGCTTTGTCTGCCTGCTCATTTCCCGATAGGCCCACATGACCCGGAACCCATTGGAAGTAGTATTGGTTATTGGCATTATGTAATATAGAAATAATTTTAAAGGAAATGTATGTTTGTGATCTGTTTAGGTGGAAAAATTCTAGGTGTTGGCACACAGCTGCTGAATCTGTTAAAATAAATATTTTGTTCAAAAAATATGTTTTTTCAGCGTATGTTATGGCATTTAGAATGGCAAAAAGTTCAGCACTGAATATGCTGAATTTGGCTGGCACTGATAATGAGAATTTCTGGTTCTTTTGGGGATCAAATAAAGCTATGGAGGTTCGGTTTTTAGTTTTTGATGCGTCAGTATACACTTGTATGTGTTCTGGGTATCTTTCTGTTATTGTGCTTAGTGCTTGTTGTTTTAAACAGGTTGGAGGGTAGAAACTTTTCTTTTCAACTTTGCCAGATAGATGAGAGTTACTGTGGATTTTTACTAACGATTTAGGAATGGGGATAGTGTATTCTAGAGGAGCATCGGAAGTGTGTAGAGGTTTGAGAAGGGGTTGTAGCTCGTTGATGATTTCAGCTAGTTGGGGGCAGAAAACATTACCAGATTTAATTTCTTTGCCAACAGGGTGTTTATCGTCAGAGCATACTTTGAGGATATATTTTTTGGTCAACCAGGTTCTCCTCAAGTGTAAAGGCATCTCTCCGGCTGAGGCCTGTATTGCATTGATAGGTGACGTTTTAAAAGCCCCTAGACATAATCTAATGGCAGAATTTTGAACTGTATTTAGCGTATTGATGAGTGGAGACTTTGTTTGGTTGTAGATGACACAGGAGTAATCTAATACTGATCGGACTATTGTTTTATAGAGAGTAATCATGTTATATGGGTGAGAGCCCCAAGAGACCCCAGCTAAAGATTTTAATATGTTCATGTTTTGTAACGATTTATTACGATTATTTTTTATATGAATTTTGAAGTTTAGTTTTCTATCTAGTGTTACACCTAAGAATTTTAAAATTTCCTTGCTTTTAACTTTGTGCCTATCGCTAATGATTTCAAAATCTTTTAAATTAACGTTTCTTTTTCTTGTGAAAGGAGTAATGCTACACTTTTCCGGGTTAAGTTTTAAATTTATTGAAGAGAAAGATTGAGATAGCGCGTCCAATGCCGAACATAGAGCGACTTTACCTTCTTCCGCAGATTTCACTACAGTGTACACTAAAAAATCATCTGCAAATTGGATAATTTTACACTTTTCTATTGAGCTATTTGTAATATGTTCCGTGTAAAGATTAAAAAGGATTGGACTCAGAATATCTCCTTGGGGCATCCCGTTAAACGTATCGAAAGCCACTCGACCTTCCCAGCTATCCAAGAAGTAAGTCTGATATGACAAGTAGTTTATTATCCAGTGAATAATTTTATTCGGAACATTGAGAGCTTTTAATTTAGACAACAAGGTTTGTATTTTAACATTATCATACGCTTTATCTATATCCATTGTTAACGCACAAAGGATCTTTTTTTCTTTGTATGCTCTGTAAATGTCATTGGTTAAAAGCCAAATAGCATCTGTAGTGGACGTATTTTTTCTAAAACCGAAGCAAAAAGGGCTCAGAATATTTTTTGTTTCAACGAACCACTCCAACCTCGTTTTAACGATTTTATTGAAGACTTTAGCTAAACATGAGATTAGCGCAATGGGGCGGTATGATGTTATCTCCGAAGGATCTTTACCAGGTTTTAGTATAGGGAAAATGAGAATATTTCGCCAATCAGGGGGTATTCTCGCTTCCTCCCATAGTTCATTATAAGCTAGGAGTAATCTCTGCTTCATGGTATCCGGTAGGAGTTTAATCATATCGTAATTAATTTCATCCATACCAGGGGCGGTTCCAGTTTTTCCTTTCAGTGCTGCTTCAAGTTCCGTTAATTGAAATGGTGAGTTCAATGGGTCGGTAGCCTGTGTTTTAGAGCCGTGGATCAGTGGTTGTCTAGGCGCAAAAATATTTGACAATTTCTCAAGGAAGGCAATAGCAGATGTTCGACTTGCTAAAACCATGTTTTGAAAGTTGGTCCGTTTCCCACGTAAAGTTTTAATTTTGTTCCACATGGTACAGGTTTGTTTAGGGTTGATGGTTTCTATGTAATTTTTCCATGTTTCTTTTTTTGCTTTTATGATTAGAGATTTAGTTTTATTTATTTTAGCTCTCATAAATTTGTAATTTTCTATCGTCCTATTTTTTAAATATTCTTTTATTGCGTTTTTCTTTTCCTGATACGAAATACGAATTTCCTCATTCCACCAACACTTAGGAACGAATTTAGGGTGGTATACTGATCTCTTACGTGGAATGGCTTTTTCTCCTGCTAGGTTAATGATATTGGTCAGATCGGATATATTGTACGTGAGATTTGGATTTTTCAATTCTATGAGGGATTCCGAGTAAAGTTTTCCATTTAATCTTTTGAAATTGCGCGATGGTTTAAAATTGTGTAGAGAATGAATCCTGCAATTGTTTAATTCTATTATTATTTGTAAATGGTCGCTACCGAGGGTTTCTGGGGTGACAGACCAGGTAATGATATGGTAGAGATCAGCATTAATGAAGGTAAGATGAATTATAGAGGGTCTTGATAGAGAAGTTCCTAATCTTGTTATTATTCCTGTTTCATTTAGTAACAATAATGGACTATTCTGTAAAGCTAGCACAAGTTCATCTCCTCTGGGTGTGTCATATTCTGAAGAGCCAAAAAATGAGGAGTGAGTGTTAAAATCTCCCCCCAAAAGCAAACTGCAATTTGGATATTTAGTATGTAAAGAGAAAAGACTTTCAAGATTTCGAGGTGATGGTCGTCTTCTGTTATCTGGAGGAATATATACAGAGACTACTATAATGGATGGTGCTGTGTTCAAAATTTTTACTCCTATTGCTTCTATAGTCCCCAAATTAGGTAGCTCTATGGTTTCATAAATTAAGGAATTATGGAGAAAGATTCCCACTCCTCCGTATCTGTCCCGCCTATTCCTTTTTATAATATTATAGTTTTGTGCATTATAAACCCTTTTATTATCGAACCATGTTTCCTGGAGTAACGCTATATGAAATTTATTTACATTAAGAAAATTTAAAATTTCGGAAAATTTATTATTTATGCTTCGACAATTATGTTGAAGTATTTTTAAGTTTGTATTGATCTTTCTGATTCTATTGTTTACCATTGTAAGTGATTGAATTGAATAGAAGGTCATAATTTTCTATTTAGTTGAAGCGTTGATTTTATTTACAGTTACAGGGATAGAAACTTTAAAGCGAAGTAAAATAAGGAATGAGGAAATAAAATAAAAAAATACATGGGGGGACGGGATATAGATTGAGTTTTGGATTGTCAGTGCTGTATGGTATACCCTTGAGAAATGACTAAAGAGAAATAGTTGAAAAGATGAAAGAGCAACTACATAATTTACATGTTTAATATAGGTCCATGAGCGTTTTTTTATAGTCTTAGGTAATATAAACATAATAAGAACTAATGTTATTAATTTGATAATAAAAGAAAAAATTAATAAGACATTAATAAACTCAAATAAAAACAACACTGAGTTCCAACTACATTGTTTTGTGAATGATTGCGAGTGATTAATACGGCGGGATAAATTAGTAATAAAAGAGAAATAAAAATAAAATAAAAGAGAAATGAAAAACATGCGTATCATGCAAAGGCGGTGAATAAATAAATCTTTATTATTTATATATATATATATATATATATATATATATATATATATATATATACATATATATATATATATATATATATATACGTATATATATTGAAGATAATATAAGTGCTGCTATTCATAAATATTTGTGATTAGATTTTAAATTTTTATTGTAAATATATATTAGTAATCAGTCAACAGACATGTTTTCATTTTTTTTTAATTCTGAAATAGTTTTTATAATGGAATTATTTTCTTGTACAAAGTTGTAAAAAGTTTGCCCAATTATATTTACTGTTTCCTGTCCATTGTCTATTGTTTTAATTTTGTTTAATAAAGTGTTTAACATATTAACGTATTTACTGTCCGCACTGACTCTATGAGGATTGTTTGTGATAAGGGGAGTAGTTGTTGATGTTTTGCGCAAAGTATCTACATAACTCGTACTTAGAGTCTTTACTGGACTATCACTAAGTCTCTGGCGTTTTAAATTATCTGAGTTAAATTTGAATAATTGTTTTTTCCCTGGGTTTCTTAAAATGTCTGTTCTGTACTGGTAGGGGTTATTGTCAGAGAAATCGTTTTCATTCGGTATTTGAGGGAAGTCTAAGGCCGAAAATTTATTATATGTGGGGACTGGAAATAAATTATTAGCTTCCTTATAACTAATAGGTTTAACAGCCATAGCCTCTTTTATGTTTCTTTGCCGGAGTGCTTCTGGGCATTCACGGTCTGTTGGGAGGTGAGCGTTTTTGCAATGTACGCATTTAATGGAATTCGTACAAGTTATCGCTGTGTGATCATTTGACCCACATTTCATGCACCTCTCTTTTCCTCTACATTTTTCTTTTGTATGTCCGTATCTTAAACATTTTTCACAAAAAAGAGGCTTAAAAATATATGGATATACTTTCCTAGGGGCTAAGTTGAGGCTTATATTATCAGGAAGTTTTTGGCCATGAAAAACAATTTGAACCGTGCCAGTGGGTATCAACGTAATATTTCCCTCAGAGTTTTGGATTTTCCTATTGAATCGCCGGACTTTGACTATTTTTTCGGTAGAATGAATTTCATTAATTATTTCTTCTTCAGAAAGAGATGGGTGTACGTCTCTAATTACACCGTATTTTAAAACATAAAAATTTGGAATAAATGCTTTTAATTTATTAGCTTCCAGAAACTGGTTATCTAAGAACCTGTTGGCATATTCGTAGTTTTTGAAATTTATTTCGATTTGTTGTCTATTTTTTTTGTTTACGGAAAAAACTTGAGATTTATTTAGGCCTAAAGTTTTACCGATTTTCATATCGTGAAAGCATGGAATATTTTCGTCTACCAATTTCTCAACGATGACAACATATGGTCCTTTAAAGTAATTTAAATATTTGTATAGAGTTTTTTCTGACCGTATTGTGTTATTTGTTAAATTATCAGGAGGCCCAGCCCCCTGGCTACTTTCTCCCATAATTATTTTGAGTTAATCGGTTATTTAATGAATTTGAATTCCTAATATTTAACAAATAGAGTGAAAATGACTAGATAAAAAAAAAAAAAATAAATAATAATAATAATAATAATAAAATGTTATAGATCTGGCCTGATAGCTGAAACTGTTGTCTTCAGAGAGCAGGTGAAATAGATCCGCACTGTTCAACGGTCAACAGTAGACTGAAAAATCGATGATTATATACTTATAATGGGTGTCCCACATACTAGTGTAAAAAAAATAAATTGGGTAATACTGCATGCTGAACGGGGTATAGCGGCGCAGAAATGAGTTTCCTATCTCAATCTGTTGAGGAGAATTTTTTTTTGTTTTTGTTTTTAAAATCTTACTTTTTTCTAAATAATGGCAGTTTTATCTACTTCGGTTTAGCGTAGAAACAAAAACAATGCCTAACTAAATTTCGGAGTTTTTTGGAAATTTGACAGCTTCTAGGGTGCTCCTACTGCTAGGGTGAATTTTCAAAAACTATTAATAATTTAAGTTTTAATAAATGTTGTGTGTTTTTTGCGTTAAAAGGCCCACTGAAAGTGGATTTAAAATAACCAAACCTAACTCATCTTTTAGGAAATTTAATGCTGATTAAGAAAATATCATTGTTTTTGTTTCTACGCTAAACCGAAGTAGATAAAACTGCCATTTTTTTTAAAAAGTAAGATTTAAAAAAAAAAAAAATATCTCCTCAACAGATTGAGATATGAAGCTCGTGTCTGCGTCATTCTACCCCGTTTAGCATGCAGTATTACCCAATTTTTTTGTTTACACTAGGTCTGGGACACCCAGTATATGTATAAAATCCCTTACGATAACTTTTAACAAAATTATTTACGCCTAAGAAATAGTGTTCACCTACTAATCCATAAAGGACTGGTAGGATACAAGAGCTAGGATACGGAAACCAATTGATATGAAGATTGCAAGGGATTAAACCTTCATCAGCCTGCTCCCCTTGAGGAGGCTATGATCGATTCTAACCACCTATCGATCTAATAAAGATGTAATAAAGTTGACCTCGATTCCTCGATATTGAACCCTGTCGATTGAACCTATTTCGATCATTATTCAGTTACACCAAACAGTTTTCATGGTTCTCCTATTTTCCTGCTAATCCACACCTTCTACCTTACATCGATTTGCAATATCAACGGAGGGATAATACTACTATCGATAATTTAACGACGATAATAATTCGTTATCATGCATTTCCATGTACCAGTAATTTTAAACTAGTTACTTTACAAGTTCCTATATCTCTATATATATATAAGAGGCTTGGTCCTGACTGACAGAATCAACGCAGAGCAAAAACTACTAATGATGGAAACTTGAAGTTAGGAATTTAGATTTTAAACGCGATGTAGGTAAC
The DNA here is from genome assembly GCA_911387785.2 of Aelia acuminata. Classification (NCBI taxonomy): domain Eukaryota; kingdom Metazoa; phylum Arthropoda; class Insecta; order Hemiptera; family Pentatomidae; genus Aelia; species Aelia acuminata. Next base: position 14,009,076 of record OU426981.1, read on the forward strand.
CACTAAGAAAGGAATTTAAAAAATGTAACCCCTAAGGGTAATGTATAAAATGTAAATCCCTAATTAATTACATTTTCTTAGTTATTTATCCACTCGTTGGATTTTCGCTGACGAATTAATAATTTCAAGCAGGAAAGATTTATTAATTAAAATAAATAAATAAATAAAAACCTAGTTATAAAAATAGTTTTCATTTATAATTGGTGGTAAAATATGGAATACAAGTTCATTGTAGGTAAAGAAAAATGAATAAAATGTATTGATTATTAATGATAATGTAAAAATTAAAAAAAAAAATGTGCATTTAACAATTTATTTATATAAAAATATATATTCAAAATATAAAATTACATGAACATACAATACAAATTTTATAAGAATAATTGTAATAAATTAATATGTATTATTCTAAATAATTACTTCTTTATTTTCACTAAATACATATGGTAAACAAGCTTTTAGGAAGAGACTATATAATTATAGATATAGAATGCAAGGCCTCAAAAGTTGGAGTTCATGGGCCATCTCCACAATAATTTAGTAAACAAGCTTTTAGGAAGAGACTATATAATTATAGATATAGAATGCAAGGCCTCAAAGGTTTTTAGCTTGCATGTGAAACTGTTGTAGCCCTGAAGATGCCTGAATAGGCGAAAATTTGGCATGTAACCTGCACGATTAAGTGAATTATTGAAATTATACGAGACTTTGAGGCCTTGCATTCTATATAAATACATATGTTAAATATTGTATTTGATATCAAAATTCAGAAGGGATTTATAAATATTCAGTTTTGGAATTGATATGTGTCAGGAAAAAAGGAGAAGAAATATATGTGGAGGTGACAGAGGATTGAGGACGGAATTAATTCGTTGACAAAACAGAAAGTATTTTTTCTCCCCTCTCTCATGAAAGACAACAACTCTTTGTTTTCGAATCAAACAGAAACTATTAACCGCTCAGAGGAAGGCAAATGTTTGTTTAAACAGGGGAAAGCCCTCTGCGGATTCCCGGCCACTTTTAGATTGTATTTGACGGGATTCGTCTCGTGCACTGTGATTTTTTATCTCATTCATCTTTTGATATATTTCATAATAATTACATATAGAGTATGTTTTACTTAATTTGCCACTGAATTTATTTGAGAAACATAATGAAACACTTATGTGGTTTAAATAATTTTTATTACATGACAATAATAATTGACAATGCCATACAAATTACTCATACACAAATAATTAAACAGCTTAAAAAATTATCACATAGTGTTCAGAGAACCCATTTGTGATTTTATATAATTCTTTAGTTTAATTTTTAGTTCAGCATTTTTAAATTAATTCTAAATTCAATAATTAATAAGTTGTAAATTAAGTAATTAATATATTTTCGTTAAATTATTAATCAAATTTAACATTGAATATCATACCAATCGCTAGTAAGTATTTAATTAGCATTAGTTTAGTGTAATGTGCGTGGGCGTTTTTGATTGGTCGAAGACGCTCTGAGACAAACAAAAGACGCTTCAAGTCAGTCAGCTGTTGATTCTCGCCAGCCGAGTACGCATTACTCCTCACGCTTAAAACATTCTTTAAAAACATTTATTACATTCCCGTTCACCCAGGGTGTTCAGTTGTGTATTGTGCACATTTGCAAACATTATTTTAGAAGACGAGTGAAGAGGAAGATTAAGTTCCCAGCGGGATGGACCTTTAAAGTAAAATACTTCCATCATTATTTTTTTAATAATGTATGAACATTACATTGTGTTTAATCTTCAAATTTAAATAACATTTTCTGAACATTGAACTTAACCTTTTAACATTCAGTTATTATATATATATCTTTGTATTATAGTTATTAATCATTTGTTTATTACTCTACTCTACAGATCATCAATGGCCATTCGATTAAAGCATATTTTCGTCTATAATAGTTTATAAGTTGTGTTTCATTTTCATTCAATCATTTTAGTTTCATTCTTGTTTAATAAATTATTTGTATTTAATAAATTATAGTTTAAGCTTTAAATATCAGAGAATTTTCTTTATTTCCTTTCATTCATATTATTTTGTTCTCCTTTTTTATTATGCTATAATTTTCTAAATTACACAGGTAAACCTTATGTTAAATATCTTTCATGTTATTATTTTATTATTTAAACCTTTTTAATACATTAACCAACAAAACTAAGAGCATTGAGCACCGGCCATCCTTTCATCATCAGGGAAGCGAAAGGTTTTTATTAATAAAACCTAACTTGCCTGAACACATGGTAACCAAATAATAAAATAACCATATGACTTGAGCTTCAGAACAACAGACTAACTCTCTAGCACATCGCTCCTTATATGAAGGGGTCGGGGCAAAATAGTGCCCAGCGACATTTTTAATAAAAATAAAATGTAGCTGCAATTTGCTGTAAATTACCTAGGACTATATGTCTATGATGGAAATGCCACCTAAATATGATATATAGAGCACTCTATAGTCATATTTAGGTGGCATTTTCATTTTAATATTTATGTCATACTTTAAAAGAAATTTCTTGATATTAAAAAATAAAATATCTGGTGCGTGCGAAACAACTTTCACTTACCAACTTACGTAGATTAGGAATTAATGCGTTTTGTTAATTGCCACTTCTCAAATGAACAGAACGGCTTTAATTACGAACAATGGTGTGTCATTAAAGGCGTACTCCGCATGCGTGGGCTCAACGAGTTTTGTGAGTTGACTGAATATTTTTCTTTTTTTCTCCTATTTATGTTTTCTTTATTTTTATCATATCTCATATATAGCCATTTCTTATTTTTAGGCGTAACGAGAGACAGTTAATTTCTCCATATAAACAAAAACATAGGTACTTCATAAGACACAAACAAACAAAAAAGCCCCCCCCCCCAAAAAAAAGCCCCCTCAGAACATTTTAATAATAATAAAGCTTACTTGATATTAAAGAACACCTAATTTTTATTAAACGTGGCGAATTTGATAAAAATCGTTAAAGCCGTTTTAGAGATCATCGAAAAAAAGGTAAAAAATGGAAAAAATTAAGAAATAAAGTGCCCGCTCCGTTTGTCCAATTTTGATGTAATGTTGGCTATCGTATCTTTGGCATATATATACAGCAAATACCCAGTTTGATCAAAATCGTTAAAACCGTTTTTGAGAAAATAAAAAAAAACACGTAAAAATGATACAAAATTTATTAAGTAAAGTCCCCCCTCCGTTTGATCAATTCTGATGAAATTTTTAGTCATATCTCGGGCATATAAATATATCAAATACTCAGTTTAATCAAAATCGTTAGAGCCGTTTTTGAGAAAATCGAAAAAAACGTAAAAAGTTATTAAATAAAGTACCCCCTCACTTTGAGCAATTTTTGCTGTCACATCGCGGGCATGTACGTACACTAAATACCCAATTTCAGGTTCGCACGGTTTATAGTTTTTGAGCTAGTCTGTTCACACAAACACAGACATACACACGGACACACACACAGACCATTTCGCGGGACTTGGTTAATTGGACTCAGGAGGACCCCAAAACGTGTATATCCGTTGAAAACCGGAAGTCGAAATTTTTCACGATCGCAATACTTCCACTTACTATATATTTCATATATATAGGTAAGTGAAAGTAATAAAAAATGCACATGCTTATCGAATTGAATATATTGAGTAGGGTGTGAAAAACCCAGACAATTGAAACATCTACAGGGATTTGGTGTAAAGGGTTGAACCTTTACTGTTAGAAATCCAATCTTAATTGATTCGAGAGGCTTGGGTGTGGCAAAGTTCAGGATGTAGGTATGGGTATATTTTTCAACCCCATCTCTTTTAACTTTAAACCGGGAGATATCAATAACAATATCTTTTAGCTCTTCCTTGATCTCCTCCACAGTTGCATATTGGAGATCAAAGCATTTAATTACTCCTTTAGAATAGTTTAAGGAACGATGAGGACCAACCTCAACTTCAAACTGACCACCAAAATGTTTCATTGCTAATAACGATTCCGTTTGTTTTGTGCTATTAACTTCAATTAATAGATCCCCGTCTTTAAGTTTTTTAATATTTTTTACACTTCCAGCAGTGTAATGTTAGTAATGAATTTATTAATAAAAAATGGAGAGATATTCTTAAAACTTTATTCATTTTTACCGCTTACCACCAAGTAAGTGGGAATTATTTTATTTTCAATATTTTCTAAGTTTATTACGTCTAAATTAGATTTAATTCTGCCTCTTTTCCGACATTTTAAACGCGGACTTGGTTCCGTTCCGTTCCGTTCATTTTTATATTACGTGCCAATCACTAATAAATAAATCTGAGTTAAATGATATTAGAGGCTTCACTTATCTGAATAGAAAAATCCAGTCCGCAGCTGAGTAAGAGTTCAACTTCTTTTACAGCGGTTTGAGATATTCAATGAGACCAAAAACAAACCACCAGAGCATCAAAACTCCTCCAAAAAACCAAGTCAAAAAAGTGTCCTTTTTTGAAGTCGGTTAAAAAGTTACGAATTTTCTAAAAAGATATATTATATGATCAATTTATTTTCGATATTTATTTTATCAGGTTATCTCTTTAATTCAGTGTTTGATTTTATTCGCTCACTCCAGTACTAAGCTATGTTCACAAAGGAATTTTTCTTTTGCAGTAAATTTACTTTTATATTATATATTGATTAAAGGCAATGTTTCGATCAATTCTTCTTTCTTATATGAAACTTAATTTGCTTTGGAAACCAATTGGAATTGTTTATTTCCATTGCAGAGAAAGGATGACTTTATTTAAAAGTAGAAAGGAAAATCTTATTATTTAAACATAGTTTCATGTAATTTTTAAAAAATTGCTGAAACTAAAACCACAACAAACACTTAACAATATCCATAAAGACACGACACGTGCAGCCATAGGAATAGGAAGGTAGCCCTTGCTTCGATTTTATGCAAATCAACTTTTAACCAGCCACCGACACAAAACTCTAATTCGCTTTATGTAAGAAGAAGTGTTTGTATTTAAATACACGCCGGTACGCCTGTTACTAAAGAATAAAATTAATGTTTATAGCTTTATTTGGCTTCTAGAAAATATATCGATGAATTAAAAATTGTATTTTTAAGTTTCTTTGGGTTGAATTTCATAAATATAGGCCCTCCAACCTAATTCATGGGAGTAGAGAAACTGTGGCATGTTTCCAATAATGTTTGTTTTCAATTTCTGCATGGGTTTCTTAAATATATTTCGAGGTGAATACATGGCATAATTATGTTCCTTACACTTTAATTTAATATTGCTATGCTTATTTTACAAAAAACAAAATATTCATTGATACAAAAAATATTTAAGTACGATGTTACCACTGGGTAAATTTGCCCCCTGTGTGTAGGGCAAGTTTACGAGTGGGGCGTGTTTCCCTGCAATGTTTTATTGCAGATAAAACTGGTAATAAGTTCTGCATGCTGTATAACTATTACGCTTGGATATATTTATTGCAAAATAAAATAAAATTTAGGTCACAAAAAAAAAAAAAATATAAACAATGGATTACTGATAGCACCTTCAGCATTATCTAAATCACATTGTTTTACTGGGACCCATTTCTTGCAGTTAACAACAACAAGTTGTAGGACTATGTGCCCCATGTGGTCTTGGAAAACATGCCCAGTCCTCACGTTATTTGACTTAAACTGGACAAAAGAGTAAGCAAGCAAATATAAAATCAATAAAATAATTAAAACAATAATGAATTCAATTTGAAGTATGTTATTCAGTGGTTAATGTGGACATTTTAACAAATAAAATATGATTTAAAGAGTTCTACACTTGTTGTTGGAATAGTTGGAACAAACTGGCTTAGAATATGTTTGTGACTGTTCTAGTTCATGTTCGTTACTATTCGAGTACCTTATACGCTTGCCTAAAACCTTCCAGACAGTTCTATTTCAGACTAAATATAAGGAGCGATGGACTGGAGAGTTAATCTTGCACAGAAGATCGATCATATTGTTACGTTTCTGTTAAATTGTTACAAGTTGGCAATTTATGCAACCTTTTTGATTATTTCAGTTTATATTGTTTTTACAGCATTGTAAATTATTATTTTGTTTGAATAAAATTATTTTAACCCACATAAGTCTAACAAACAGTATTGTCCGATTTGTAGTTACATAATTATCATTTGTATTTTATTAATTATCGAATAAATGTAGCCACATTTTTTACTTTCACTTACCTATATATGAAATATATAGTAAGTGGAAGTATTGCGATCGTGAAAAATTTCGACTTCCGGTTTTCAACGGAAATACACGTTTTGGGGTCCCCTGAGTCGAAATAACCAAGTCCCGCGAAATGGTCTGTGTGTGTGTGTGAACAGACTAGCTCAAAAACCATAAACCGTGCGAACCTGAAATTGGGTATTTAGTGTATGTAACTACCCGGGATGTGACAGCGAAAATTTCATCAAAATTGCTCAAAAAGAGGGGGTACTTAAATTAATAACTTTCTACGTTTTATTCGATTTTCTCAAAAACGGTTCTAACGATTTTGATTAAACTGAGTCGTCGAGAAGAGATTGGTCAAAGGGAGAAAGTACTTTTTCGATTTTCTCAATAACGGCTTTAATTTATATGCTCAAATTCATCATTATTTATGAAAATCAAGTCTTCTTATATATCAGATAAACTTTACCATTATTAAAATGTTCTCAGAGGGCTTTAATGGGGAAGGGGCCTTTTTTGTTTTCCTATAAAGCACTGCTGTTTTTGTTTATATGGAAAAAAATAACAAAGTCCCGCGAAATGGTCTGTGTGTGTGTGTGTGTGTGTGTGTTTGTGTGTGAACAGACTAGCTCAAAAACTATAAACCGTGGGAACCTGAAATTGGGTATTTAGTGAACTTATATGCCCGCGATGTGACAGCGAAAATTTCATCAAAATTGCTCAAAGGGAGGGGGTTCTTTATTTAATAACTTTTTAAGTTTTTTTCGATTTTCTCAAAAACGGCTCTAACGATTTTATTAAACTGAGTATTTGATCTATTTATATGCCCGAGATATGACTGTATAAATTTCATCAAAATTGATCAACCGGAGGGGGGACTTTACTTGATAAATTTTGTATAATTTTCACGTGTGTTTTTTTTTGTTACTCAAAAACGGTTTTAACGATTTTGATCAAACTGGGTATTTGATGTATGTGTATGCCAAAGATGCGATAGCCAACATTACATCAAAATTGATCAATCGGAGGGGGGACTTTACTTAATAAATTTTGTATCATTTTCACGTGTTTTTTTTATTTACTCAAAAAAGGCTGTAAAGATTTTGATCAAACTGGGTATTTGATGTATGTATATGCCAAAGATGTGATAGCCATCATTTCATCAAAATTAGTTTAACGGAGGGGGCACTTTATTTCATAACTTTTTAACCAATTTTTACCTTTTTTTCGGTTATCTCAAAAACGGCTTTAACGATTTTTATCAAATTCGTGGTGTCAAATGAAAATTAGGTGTTCTTTAATATCAGGTAAGCTTTGTTGTTATTAAAATGTTCTGAGGGGGCTTAAATGGGGAAGGGGCCTTTTTTGTTTTCCTATAATGTACCTTTGTTTTTGTTTATATGGAGAAATGAACTGTCTCTCGTTACGCCTAAAAATAAGAAATAGCTAAATATGAGATATGATAAAAATAAAGAAAACATAAAGAGGAGAAAAAATGAAAAATATTCAGTCAACTCATAAAACTCGTTGAGCCCACGCATGCGGAGTACGCCTTTAATGACAGACCAATGTTCATAATTAAAGCCGTTCTGTTCATTTGAGAAGTGGCAATTAACAAAACGCATTAATTTCTAATCTAAGTAAGTTAGTAAGTGAAAGTTGTGTGTTGCGAGCACGCACCAGATTTTTTTTCTTTTTAACCTCAGAAGAATTTATATATACCTCATTAAAACGAATGCATAAAGATGAAGTGGTCTACTTAAAATAAAATTTAAAATATATTCTCACTGACTTAAGTATTTTATTACATAAAGTAATTTTTTTAAGCTAATTTACAAAATAAATATAAACCTCATTGTGTATTTTCCGTCGAGAACGGTTGGACTGAACTTGCATAATCGTTTGCAAATGAGAAACATGAATCATTCCCATTGTTGAAGTTCTCCCATTTGAGGAAATGATACTTCCAAATACTAAAACCATTTTCCTTTTATTTCCTCTCTTACAATTTATAATGTTACAATAAATAATGTGTCCTCTTACAATCGTACAAGGTGGAGAAGAGGAAACGCATGTGTTTCACTATTGAATGACTGGGACCTGGTTTGATAAAAATAATAAAAACAAGCATCGAGTGCTAGGTTTTTTAATGCAGTTTTGTTCAGACAAATGTTTCCAGGACATGTGATATCGAAATATGGAGATGTTCACTGGCCTCCTTGCTCACCCTATTTGTGGATATGCGATTTCTTTTTGTGGGGATATTTAAAATCAAGAGTCTACATTAACAAGCCTCGCACAATCGACGACTTGAAGAATTCCATTCGTCAGGAAATTGTAGCCGTGCCGAATGAAATGTTGGTAGAGTCAGGTCTAACTTACAAGAGAGGATCCATATTCGTACCCAGTAAGAAGGACGTCATCTCCAAAACATTATTTTTCGAACCTAATCTCTCTATATATAAGAGGCTTTGTCCTGACTGACAGAATCAACGCAGAGCAAAAACTACTAATGATAGAAACTTGAAAATCGGAATTTAGACTTAAAACGCGATGTAGGTAACCACTAAGAAAGGAATTTCAAAAATGTAACCCCTAAGGGTCTTAAATGGCGAAATTGTCGTTTAACTCTAACGGAAAACTATTGTTGAGATTTTAAATCATATGTTTTTTATTTAAATATCGATTTAACGTTTCAATATTATTAAAATAGACATTCACATAAAATATGACTACTGATTATTTAAATATTAGTGGTAATCAAATTATGCATACTGTGATTCCCATGATAGGGGATGGGGCGTGTTTATTTCGATCTGTTCTCCATACATATAAGAGGATTTGTCCTCACTGATAGAATCAATGCAGAGCAAAAACTACTAATGATAGAAACTTGAAGTTTGGAATTCAGATTTTAAAAGCGATGTAAGTAACCACTAAGAAAGGAATTTCAAAAATTTAACCCTTACGAGGTTTAAATGGCGAAATCGTCGTTTAACTCTAACGGACACCTATTTTTGTACTTCGAGAAAAAATATCTAATTTGGACTCATTTTAAAGATCCTGATACGACGAGTTTAACTCGAAAGCCCGAAAACCATGTTTTAAAGCCGAAAAATGAAGCGTTCACGACAAGTAAGCAATTTTTGTTTCGGCGGTTTTAGTGAACTCTCTACATTGCGCGTCTCCCTCTCTTCTGCCGAGCCAGCAGCCTCCACCCCCCTCCAACATTCCACCTACCGGAAACTCCGATTCTACTAAATCTCCTTAACATCGGTTAAGATATATTAAATCAATACCAAGATAATGATCACAGAATTGATTTTAAAGGCTCGCGGGCAAAGCCGCGACGGGAAATGCTAGTTAATGTATACTTAAAAACTGCATTAAAAAATCTATCGCTCAATGCTTGTTTTTATTATTTTTATCAAACCGGGTCCCAGTCATTCAAAAGTGAAAAACACGCTTCCTCTACTCCATACTGTAGTTGTCCTTAGTCTATATCGAAGCATAATTTTTCGTGTTCTAGAGTTTTTTTCCGCTAGGCTCGATGCTCACAGTGCATTGAGCTTGGATACAAATGAAAAAACAAAGTTCATCAATCCACCCAAAAAGTGATGTCAATTGTAAGAGGACTAGTATTAGGCTATCGGAGCAAAGCTTCTTAAACAATGATTTTGAAGCAAATCTGCTTTGGGAAGGATTGAAGTTTGAGGTATACTGTCCGGTCCCTATGTAACCATTAGTTAGGTACCGGTCGCATATTGTTTCTTTTAAAGAAATATTTTAATGCCTGAAAAAACTTCTCAAAGATTCGCAATCGGTCTTTTACGAGTATTTATAAAAATACCATTAGTTCGGGTGAAAAAAAAAAAAGAGTCTGAACTAAAATTTCAACTACAAATATTCTATTTGGATAGACATTTTTCAAAAGGATCAAAAATCGTCTCTTTTTTTTTTAAAAAATCCGATCCTAAGCAAATACCAATATTAAGAATAATCTATTGGTAAGTTCGGACCTATTCTGTCTAGTAAACGGAAATTCCTTTTTAAAATACTCAAAATATGAACGAATCAACAATACTAACTTTATATTCATGAAGATGAAGCAGAAACAAGCTTAGAATTGGAACTTTTCCGATAATTGAGCTTTAGTGCATGAGAGGACAGTAAATAAAAAGAAAATTAAAAAGTTCTATTTTAGTTAAATATTTCATGAAATGGAAATGCCAACATTTAGTCTAATTGATTTTTACAATTATTACTAATTTCATGTTAGTTCAAATTACAGTTTTTCATTTAACTATCATTTAAATGTCATTAAACACTGTTTTCACTGTATATTTACATAAGACGTTATTTTTGTACTTTATGAATATAAACACGTAGGTGCGGCGTCGCTCCCCGGGGTCCGATATAGAGGGTACATTCTTAAAAGCCTATTTTCACATAAAAAAATATCCGCAAAAAAGTCCGAATATTTCAAACAATCAATTTAGTATATTTTTAATGAGATTATTGCATTTTAATGCAGAAAATATTGCTAACAGTAACAGTAACAACAATTCTGTTGTTTTTTAGAATCGGACTCCGATGTCCGTTTCTCGATAAAGTATGGCATATATCCTGTATCAGACCCCAGGGGCCTGTCCTGCGCCTATTATGTCTAGTTCCAATCCTTACCATAATGCCCTTGAGATGCTCAATTAATTCACTTTTCAGTCAAAAAACAATGCTTTCGTCAGAGCATTCCCATCGGACACCTGGGGCCGATACAGTTCATTCAGGATACCCCTAAAATACGCCGCAGCACTTTACGTGTTAATATAATTTTCAGTAAAATTATGATTAAGTTACATTTTTTATTTATTTATTACTTTTGTCTAACATTAGCCTGCATTCTATGCAGTGCGCAGCTGTTCGAACCCCTGCAGTCCTACAATATAGTACTAAACTTGTTCTAATCCAACTTTCTTAGAACCCTTTTTTCTAAGACAAAACAATGGTCAAAGGTCAGGTCGAGACGGAGGTGGGAGGATTGCCTGGAGGGAGATCTGTCTAAGTTGTGTCTGGATGTTTCAGTCGTAGAATGGAGTGTGTAAGGAGCGAGTTTTTATGTCGGCATCGAACCTTCGGGTTCGTTAAGACTTTATTATTATTACTAGCATTCCCCATCGCGGCTTTGCCCGCGAGCCTTTAAAATCAATTCTGTGATCATTATCTTGGTATTGATTTAATATAATATGTTAACTGATGTTAAGGAGATTTAGTAGAATCGGAGCTTCCGGTAGGTGGAATAAAGGAGGGGGAAGCTGCCGGCTCGGTAGAAGAGAGGGAGTCGCGCAATGGAGAGAGTTCACTAAAACCGCCGAAACAAAACATTGCTTACTCGTGAACGCTTCATTTTCCGGCTTTAAAACATGGGTTTTGACGCCCCGTAGGCCCTTCCGAGTTAAACTCGTCGTATCAAGATCTTTAAAATGAGTCCAAATTAGATATTTTTTCTGGAAGTGCAAAAATAGGTGTCCGTTAGAGTTAAACACCAATTTCGCCATTTAAACCCCTTAAGGGTTACATTTTTAAAATTCCTTACTCATTGGTTACCTACATAGCGTTTAAAATCTAATTTCTGAACTTCAAGTTTCTATCAATAGTAGTTTTTGCTCTGCATTGATTCTATCAGTCAGGTCATCTGGAGAAGAGATTATATATATGGAGAAGAGATCGAAATTACCACGAACCATCCCCAATCATGGGAATCACAGTGGGCATTATTTGATTACCACTAATATTTAAATAATCAGTAGCCATATTTTATGTGAATGACTATTTTAATAATATTGTAACGTTAAATCGATATTCAAATAAAAAAAATATGGTTTAAAATCTCAACAATAGATTTCCGTTAGAGTTAAACGACAATTTCGTCATTTAAGCCCCTTAGGGGTTACATTTTTGAAATTCCTTTCTTAGTGGTTACCTACATCGCGTTTAAAATCTAAATTACGAACTTCAAGTTTCTATCATTAGTAGTTTTTGCTCTGCGTTGATTCTGTCAGTCAGGACAAAGCCTCTTATATATATAGAGATTAATCCAACTTTTACATTAACTGATAAAATTCCGTTGATGCGAGAATATGTATTTTTGAAAATCTGAACATTTTCAATTTAGCAATTATACCTTATAATAAAAAAAAAAAAAAAAAAAAAAAATACGATCACCTGCTTAAGTTAGGTTCGTCTCGATTTCTCGGTATTAAATTAATGGATTCGATGGAGCAAACTCGTTTTTCTTCGGTTCTCCTTGATTCACGTAAAAAAATCATTCTGTGACCTACGAACCTCACAGAAAGCCTCTTTGAGTCAATACAATATTCGTTTTTTAAAGAGACAGTATTTTTAATGAAATTAACTAAGTGAGAAAGAAATTTCAATAAATAACGACCAATTATAAGCGGTAATCATTATTATTCTTTTTTTTTATATAGTCTAATAAGCTTATGCTTTGATAAAGTTTCCTAGAACCACACTTTAAGAAAAATATTGTAAAGGTTTTTTTATTTTTGTTAAAAATGATGCTTGGCACTATTTTGCCCAGATCCCTATAAACATCGGTCCTTTTGGGCATTTTAGATAATTTTTTTTTTTTTTTTTTTTTAATTCCACACGTATAGATCGAGAAACTGATGAGTCGATGATCGAAAGATCAAATATAGTGTAATGTGAAAGAAAAAAAAAAACATTTTATACAAAAAATTAAACCGACTTCGAAACCTAGGGACCAGTAAAACTAAATTCACTGAAAAGTATGAAATAATTACCTTCTGATTTTTATGAATACACAGCAAAATTGAAAATAGTATAAAAATGCAATAAGACGAATAATTTTATTTTGATTTGTACAATTACACACTAATTGTTAATTAATATTAAATACTATGTTCAATACAAAACAATCTTTTCGGAGGCGGCGCAAAATAGAAATGACATGTTACGTCATGACGTCATGACGTACATTATGTCCATTATGAAAAGATTTTCATAATGTACAGGGTTAAAAATTTTAAATTTTACTGGTTCCTAGGTTTCGAAGTCGGCTTAATTTTTTTTATAAAATGTTTTTTATTTCTTACTTTTTATTTGGAAAAGATAACAAATGTAGAAAACCGTACGTTGGTTTAAAAAATGTTTCGAAATATTTTTACGCTCTACCACGTTCGTCTTTCCCGGGCCTTATTATTATTATATATTATTACAATAAGATGTTACAAATAGTCTCATATAGACATATAGTATGCTGTGTATTAGCAATACCCAATGTAGTTGGGCAGCATCTCTTTTATAATGAATAAAGTGTTTCTCTCTCTATATATAAAACTCACCTTTTCAATTTTATGAATACACACAGAAAGGGGGAAAGCGGTGAGTGTATTATACAACTTTCAACATACTACGTTTTATGATTAAAAATGGATTTTATTTTTTTAAAGATCAATGTTCCATTGGGAAGGGAATATATACAATTTTTTTCCACAATAACAATATTTTTCCTTTGCTAAATATTGTCGTCAGTACTTGTCATTTAAATACATCATCAGTGCTCCGAGATATCTTGCGTTAAATATACCTAAATACATAAATCCGGCCATTCCAAGATGAAGTCACTGAACAGTCGAGATTTTGGCCGGTTTTGGACAAGATATCGTTAATGGAGAATCGATGAGGTTGGTAATATGACTTATAATACTCGTAAATTGGAAAGTAATTTTGGAATTATGATCGCTTGAATATCCTTCTGAAAACTATGGAGATATTATGTACTACTCCGGTAGGGACCGTTAATATGGCTTTATTTAAATCGATCGCTGGAAAAGTAATGATTAAACAACATAATTGGATAGAAGTCCCAGCAAAAAAGGGGCAGCCATAAAATTGATCGATATCAAAAAGACTGCCCCGCTAGGATAGAAGCAACATGGCATGAGACTCATTTAATGGTCAATTTATTATTACGAAAGATATTATTATTCTCGATATTACACTACTGATTTAATTCAAAAAGTTGAGTCAATTAAGTTCGTAATTCCTTTCGATGAATTTTTGACTAAATTTATTACCGAAGTACTATGAATTATATCCTTCGTAATAAAATATTATTCAGAAATTGCTAAATTCTAATAAATTGCTAAACACTGTTGCTTCAATTCTAATGGCGTGGCATTTATGATATCAATCATTTTCATGGCTGCCAAATTTTTTATGAGGGGACTTTCATACAATGAGGTTGTTTTCTCGGAGATATCAAGTTTTATTTTGCACTTTTTATTGATGGATGATCATCCGCAAAAGCGTCAATAGTTGCAGAAACAAAATTAAAAACCGATAATAGTAATTCGGATAGCATAACAGAAGTGTCACCCATGAAGATTCGGCAAAAGATCTACGACGTGATATTCAACAGTGACCGAGTGTATCCGGAAGAAGACAGAGGTATATAGTTAAGTCAACTGAAAATGAGTTTTTCCAGGAATTATTGTATTGCTTTTTAATGTGCATAGCGATTGGCTACGATTTTAAATTTTAACGAACCTTCGGGAACTTGAAAAAGTCTTAAATCATGCATTATAACTGTTATCAATACTCAGTCTTTCTTGGAATTACACGAATTTTGTGGTCTTATGATAATGGTGTCCACCCGTCGATTAGATCTAAATTAAGAAGGTTTACTGTTATCGGTGAATATATAAATCTATCTAATATTTATGCTAATATCGCTACAAAAAATGACAATGATATTATATATCTTTATTTAAATCTATTGTTGAAAAATTGGTTAAGGTTATGTACAGGTTTGTTCCAACAAGCACTTAAAAACATGATAACCAACAGACTGCTCATGTTCTCACCCCTATCTTTTGATTCTGAATTTGATTGGTTGGTTTTCCCATTTGATTCATCCAGTAGTAAAACAATATTGAGATTCGTTAGTTATCTATTAGTTTTAATAGCTTGTTGGAGTATACCTTATGTTACATATGCCATATGGTTTTCCAAAAAGTAAACATCCTAAGCGATAATTAAGTAATTATTTTCATGTTTTTCCCGATAACTTCTTAAATAAATGATGAACTCAAAAAAGGTTTCAATGGGACCACCTTGGGAAAATACTCTACAAGATGCAAAAGGTTTCGTTCCAATTGGTCCAGCCATCTCTGAGTAACCTCCTCTTTCGTTCGAAGTCGGTTAAAAAAGTAAACAAAAGATACGATTGAAAAGAATTCGAGACTGGTTGTAATAGAGATTCTTGCTCCGATACTCGAAGTATATATTTTTTGTAACCTTAATTATTTGAGAGGTGAGAGATAGTCAACTGTTATTCTTTACGATATGTTAAATTATAATCAGGATTTTCAGTTTGAAATTTTTTTTATTTTCGAAAGCCAACGTTTCGATCCAACTTGTGGATCTTCATCAGGGCTAAAAGAAAACAAATATATGAGTATCTATGCTAGAGGATAAAATGCAAGATAAAATAGAATCTGATATTTACCTTCTGAGTCCAGGTAGATACAAAGACTGAAGGTAAAATAAGGTAAGAGGCAGTGGTAGGGGGTAGTTTTCCGACTTCGAAGGTTTGAATTTCAAGCTTCAAGGTTCAAACCTTCGAAGTTGGCAAACTACCCCCTGCCACTACCTCTTACCTTATTTTACCTTCAGTCTTTGTATCTACCTGGACTCAGAAGGTAAATATCAGATTCTACTTTATCTTGCTAACCAGGTAAATATCAGATTCTACTTTATCTTGCTAACCAGCCACTTATTTAAATATTATGTATAATGCTTACTATCTTTTATATTATCAGTTCTGTAAAGTTATCATTTATTGTCATCCACTAGCATAGATACTCATATATTTGTTTTCTTTTAGCCCTGATGAAGATCCATAAGTTGGATCGAAACGTTGGCTTTCGAAAATAAAAAGATTTTTAAAATTAAAATCCTGATTATCATTTAACCTATCTTAATAATTTGAGTTGTTATTGTTTTCCAGACAATGTGAATTTTCGTTTAATAAAAATCATTTTAACTCTCATAAAAGTTACAGTATTTATAGTTATATATTTATAAATTTCTATTTTCTGTAAAAAGGGGTTTAAGTCTTAAGACTATGAGTCATAGATGTGATATTCTGTGTGTATCAGGAATTCCGTCGAACTGTCTAACTAAACTGAAAGACACGGAATTTTCAACTCCTGGTTTAATATCATTATTTATAATTTGAACCAGACCTGAGATGTTTGTTTAGATGTTTTAAAGTTAGTGAAGATGAAATTGTAAGATCCTTATGCTTAGGTATTTATCGTTAGTACATTATAATCAAAGATCATTATATCATCGTCTCTATTTAGAAAACAGAAGCATTCTCAATTCGAAGATGGAATTGAGGATTGACAAGCAGGGAAGTTAGATTGCTTCCCAAACTAGCCTCAACCATCAGCAAGTTGTCATCTGATCTAGTTTAGAACCAGCCTTGTCTCTTAGGACTTATCGGATTTGTGTCATGGAGAAGTTTGCAGGAAAGTATTGATAAAATTTATGTTATAAATTACCCTATTTATTATTATACCCCCACCCCATTAAATAAATTTTGACGAAATTTTTGTTGTCGTTTCATGGGGATATACCTATCTCAAATACCGAATTTCAGTTTTATAAGGTTTATCGTTCTTGATCTAGTCCTTTCACACACACACAGAGTTAGGTGCATGACTCCATGCATGAATACAAACAAAATAGAATTAAATAAGAATATCGATTTTCTTAATCAATTGTAATGCACTGGGTAATAGGTCACAAATATTTTGTATATTTTCAATTCATTTTTTTTTTTTTTTAATTTAACACGTTAGGTGCGGCCTATTTTAGGGGTATCCTGAATTAAACAGTATCGGTCCCAGGGGTCCGACTGCCGAGCCACAGAAGATACCGGGCGTCGGGGTCCGAAGAGAATGCTTTGACGAAAGCGCTATCTTTTGACTAAAAAGTGAATTAAATGAGCGTTTCAAGGACATTATCTCTTGGTACTAGACATAATAGGCGCAGAACAGGACGATACAGGATTTACGCCATACTTTATCGAAAATCAGACCTCGGAGTCCGATTTTTAAAAAAACAACAGAATCTCAGCTTTTAGCAATATTTTCTGCACTAAAATGCAATAATTTCATTAAAAATCGGCTAAATTGAGTGTTTGAAGTGTTCGGACTTTCGGACATTTTCATGTGAAAATAGACTGTTTAGAGGGGAATGTAAGACATCGGACCTCGGGGACCGATGCCGCACCTAACGCGTCAAAATACAAAATACTTCTTTATTTTGTAAATATTTATTTATTAATTGTTCAGCCTCTACCCTTTATTTTATTAAAGTACTTAAAATACTTTTATTGGAAAGTATTTTAAAATATTTGTGGTTAAAATACATTTTATTTTTAAAAAATAACACAAAATGCATGGCTGACTTGACTGCCTCCAATTTATTCAAAAATCATTGAATCACATCCCCAAATACCTACACAATCATGGTTTAATTTTTTTTAAATTTGAAATATAATAAGGTTAGTGGAATACTCAATGAAACTTGACAGCTGCTTCAGCCTCCTCCCAGAGAAAAATTGTTGAAGTACAATTTTCGACACTGGTTCTGGTCGAGCTGTTTTTATCCAGTCAAAACTGTCAAAATATCAGTCTGAGGTGATTAGAAAGGCGATTTAAGAGAGTGGTCTCAATATTTTCCTATAAAAAGTTGCAAGACATTAGCTGAAAAAAAAAATGCTACCTTAAAGGAAATTTAATTAATATAATGAAATTTATAATTATGAATATAAATATAATAATGAATAATAAATAATGAAATATAATGAAATTACCTTAAAGGAAATGAATTAAATCAAAGTACAATTAGCTAAATTAAGTTTGTTTGTTTATTGAGGTTTAAAAGCCATAAGGTCTTCAATGTCTTTGTTTATCTGTAGCTAAATTAAGTTAAAAGTAAGTTCAATTATTTTTTATTTATTTATTTAAAATATCCGTTCTTAAGTTTCCTCTATAATTACATATACATAAATAATATAATTTTTAATATAATAATAATATAATAATATAATAATAATACAATTTTCATTCTATAACCGTGTTTTTAGTGGCGTTGAACATGTCGACTTTTGTGCCAACAAATCAAGATTTGCGGACAGCATTTATTTTCCGTTTCCTTCTGAAAAAATTGGAGCGTTATCATATAGGATGCTTGTTGAAGCTTACGGGGAGCCTGCCCTAGGTAAATCTCAATGTTTCGATTGGTTCAAAAAATTTAAAGATGGATTTCGATAAAAGAAACAAAGACCGTGGAAAACCACAAAAAAAAAACTTTGAAAACGCTGATTCGGAAGCGTTTGTTAGACAATTATTACATGTGACACCGTCTCCATTTGTTTGAAAGGCATGTAAAAGATCCAGAAGGTCGGAAAATGGGTACCTCACCAACTGAATGACAGGCAGGAGGAAGCTCGAAAAACCTCATGGCAAATGCTGCTCGCCAGGTACAGAAAAAAAGTCATTTCTTAATCAAAATGTGACTGGGGATGAAAAGTGAATTTACTTCGAGAATCCTAAGCGTAAAAAATCCTGGGTAACTCCTGGTGAACCATCGGCATCGCTTGGGGAGGAAGAAAATACTCTGTGTCTGGTGTGATCAGATGGGTGTTACCTACTATGAGCTGCTGAAACCTGGGGAAAATGTTAATACGGAACGCTACCTACAACACATGATAAATTTGAATAAAGATTTGCGCCAAAAAGTCCCAAATATCAAGAAAGGACACACAAAGTGATCTTGCTCCATGACAATGCCCCATCACATTCGGCTAAACGGACCAAGGAAACGATCCAAGTGTTTGGTTGATAAATTCTTCCGCATGCGTCTTATTCACCAGATTTGGCCCCATCCGATTACCACCTATTTGCATCGATGGGACACGCACTAGCTGAGCAGCGTTTCACTTCTTATGAAAATGTACGAAATTGATTAAGTGATTGGTTTGACTCAGAAAAGGAAGCATTATTTTGGCGGGGAATCCACAAATTGCCTGAAAGATGGGAAAAATGAATAGATAGCAAAGGACAGTACTTCGAATAAAAAAGTATGTATCATTTTTACACAATCAACTCTTATTTGCTATTTGAAAAATTCCGGTTTCATATTTACACACCTGGTAGTTATTTTTGTGTGACTGTATCGTTACGATTTGATTCTTTTTGTAACCTTCTTGATTATTTCCGACTTTTATTGTTTATCTGACATTTTCAAGTGTTGTTTCCTTCTAACAAAAAATTATTTAAGCCCAGAATAGTGTTAAAATATTTGAATATTAAATGAATCTATTATAAATTAATTTAGAGAAATTGTTTGAAAGGTAAAGTTGCTTTATGTTGTAGATTAAAGCTAAGGGGGTGCCCTAAGTTGTAGATAATTGGGCCGACAGCTGTGAGCCCGAGATATCAGCTCTTCTTGTGTTCAGCGTCAACAACAGATACTGATATGGCTATATATATATATATATATATATATATATATATATATATATATATATATATATATATACTAGAATAATATATTATATAATTAATATATCAGTTAAAATTAAGTAAATTCATTAATTATACAAATTAGAATATTCCAGAGCATAGTAAAATTCATAACTAGGATTTATGGCCATTTATATAAATTACTAAAAATATCAACAACATTTTAATTTATTTTTAAAGTATATATTTTGTGAACTACATACATACATACATCAGCGGCCCGCCAACTCATCTCTGAGTCTTGGCCTCCTGGATCAGCCTTCGCCAAGTGTCCCTGTCCAGTGCAGCCGCCCTCCAGTTGCGAACTCCGAGTAGGGTCCGAGCGTCATGTGCCACACCGTCCTGCCATCTTAATCTGGGTCTTCCTTTCTTCCTCGTTCCGAAGATCTTGCCCAGGAACACCTTCTTGGGGATCGCATGCTCGTCCATCCTCGCCAAATGACCAGCCCATCGCAGTCTGCCGAGACGAACGAATTGGGAGATATCAGGCTCTTGGTATAAGGTGTATAATTCCTGGTTTGTCCGGCGGCGCCACTCGCCATCCCGGACGACACCTCCGTAGATGGAGCGGAGTATCCTTCGTTCGTGGACTTGTAGAGCCAACTCGTCTGTCTTCTTAATAGTCCATGTTTCCGATCCGTAGGTCATTACTGGTCGGATAAGCGTCTTGTAGAGGAGCGCCTTTGTCGCCCTGGACAGGAGTCGGCTTCTCAGATGATGTCGAAGTCCAAAGAAGCACTGACTCGACTTCGTTATCCGGCATCTGACTTCCCGGGAGACGTCGTTGTCGCTATTGACCAGGCACCCAAGGTACGTGAACTCGTTCACCTTTTCGAATTGATAGGGGCCGATTTTTACTTGTTCTCCCTCTTTAGAGTATTGGCCGGTAACCATATATTTTGTTTTTGAGGAGTTGACTCTTAGTCCGATACGTTGGGCAGCACCATCAAGCGAGAGGAATGCGTCTACCATGTCTCGATAAGATCTCCCTATGATGTCCAAGTCATCGGCATATCCCAGTAGCTGTGTCGATCTATTAAAGATAGTCCTGCCTATTTGGATGGAGGAGTCGCGCACCGCTTTCTCGAGACCAATATTAAATAACAAACAGGCCAATGCATCTCCCTGCCTTACACCATTGCCTGGGACGAGAGGGTCAGACAGGCCAGCCTGGACTCTGACAAAACATGGAACGCCCTCCATGGTGACCTCGCACATTCTTACCAGCTTCCTGGGCACCCCTAGCTCCTCCATAGCCTGGTAAAGTCTGCACCGATCTATACTGTCGTAAGCACTTTTAAAGTCCACAAAAAGGTGGTGGGTTTGGACGTTGTGCTCGCGACCTCTCTCCAGTATTTGCCGAAGCGTGAAGACCTGCTCGGTTGTAGACCTTCCCTTGCGAAATCCCGACTGGTAGGGACCGACGATTCGCTCCGCATGAGGCTGCAGTCTGTCAACTAATATGAGGGACAGAACCTTATAAGCGACAGGCAAGAGGGAGATGCCACGGTAGTTAGTGCAGTCCAGTTGGTCCCCCTTCTTGTGTATCGGGCATATGATGGTCCTACGCCATTCTCTAGGCATGTTTTCTTCCTTCCAGATAGCCATCAGAAGTTCCTGTAGGGCTTTCACAAGTTCCCGACCACCATATCTGAACAGCTCCGCAGAGAGTCCATCGTATCCTGGTGCCTTATTATTCTTCAGTTTACCCAGGGCCATTGTGATCTCATCCTCGTCCGGGGGGTCCAGGTCCTCGATAGGAATTGGCCTAAAGGGGCTATCCTCAAGTGTCCCTCCATGTCCTAGGAGCTCCTGAAAGTACTGCCGCCATCGCTGGAGAATTCTAGCCTCGTCAGTCAGAAGAGTTCCGTCCTCATCCTTGCAAGCCGTCAGTCTCGGCTTAAAGGGCTTCCTTCCTTGATTTATTTTTTGATAAAATTTTTGGACTTCAGAGCTGGTTTTCAGCGTCTCCAGCTCCTCTAGCTGACTTCTGCGCCATTCCCTTTTCTTCCTCTGATGAAGGTGCTTCTCAATTCTCCTTCTGCGACGATATTCTTCAGCACTTCCCCGGGTCTTGCGTTGGATCATCGCTCGGTAAGCCTCGTTCTTGTATGCGGTGGCCTTCTCGCACTCTTCGTCAAACCACTGGTTGCGAGGCTTTCTTTCCTGCAGTCCCAGAACTCCCTCAGCCTCCCTTGATATGGCCTTGATATTTTGTGAACTAGAAAACTTTATTTACGCCACTTCAAGAAAAAATGTAAAATTCGAAAATTAATTTAGTGGTAATTTCTTAATCGTTTTTAAAAAATATCATGTTTTCTGAGTAAAATCTGGAGTAATAGAATATAATAATAAAAAATGTGCTGTTTTTTTTTATTTTTGACCCATCAAATGCGGTTCGTTTGCGAAAAAATAAGGTTCCCGAATGGCAATAATTTTAATAATTTATCAATTGTATTCTAGCACTTATGTGGGTTTAAATAATTTCAATTTTATAAAATTATAGATCGCAATGACCGACAAACAATAGCATAGCAAATCAAATTATTTACAAGGTTACAGAAAGTATTAACTTGTAACGACACAAAAGTAACCATACTATTCGGTTTTCAGAACAAGAACTCTTCAGTCCATTGCTCCTTGTAGTTAGTCTGAATTAGAACTGAATAGAAGTTTCATTTTTTGAAAAATTAAGATGGCAGTGGATTCTAAAAGATATTTTAGTGCTCTTTCAAAATATATTATCAGATTGGAGCAAACCTTGTTATTTCATATGGATTTTTGCTATAAAAAATGGCGGTTTGTTGCAGAACTGTTTCGTTCCATAGCCCATTGTGATTCAAAACTGGTTTGTTACTCGTTTTGAAGCAAAACTCTTTAGTTTCTAAAATAACTTATCACTTTGCACCCACCCCATTCTTTCACTTCAGCAGTTTCTGTTACTCTTTCTAAGCAAAATATCGAAAGCTTCTTAAACTCGCGTGTTTTATGTCAGTATTCTCATGTATGTCAGTATGTCAGTCTCGATTCTTCTTACTAAGCTATACTCATAATTATTTTCCAATGGCTCCAACAAGGTGATAGACGTTAATAATCTGCTGAAAAAGCATTTTGGTGACGAGTGATTCATTGAAGTATTACACACGATTTCTCAATATATCCGCCACAGACGAGGGTAACGAACAACAGGATGATGAAGTCGCTATTATTGAAGAAAAAGATGGCCTTAGGATCTAGTCTTTTTGTAACTTTTTTGTAGTCAGATGTTTTATATCAGTGCGCTGATATTTTTGAAAAATTCATCAACAAAAAAATGTTTTAATTCGGTGTGTGATATATTTTGTAAAATGATGCCGAAAAGGTTGTGAATCTAAATAAATATCACTTACTAAAAAAAAAAGAACTTCGCTTTTGTTTTCTTCTCCTCGCAGTATTAGTGGTGTGCAGCAAAAGTCTTTCCTTTAAACATATTGTTGCAAAACTTTCTCATTCCATACGTTGATACTTTTTTTTTTGTCACCTGTAAAAATGTAATTTTTTTCATTCCAAGTTCACTTCCACAGGGTAACTGTACCTTTCGAAGGCGAAAAAAACATTTTTATCTGGCCACTGTACAAGAAGTGGTAAGTTTTTTTTCCTGAAAAACGTGTTCATGTGGGACGAACGAGTTTTGCACCTCACCTCCTCATTTGTTTATTGATTATTTTTATAAGATTTGTCTATTGAACTTAGAACCCATTCCATTTATTTATTATTTTTAATTCTAGATTTTCTTCCATAAGCTGTTGTCTACAAAAACTGTGATATTGAGTTATTATAAATAAAAATCGTAGGTAATATCTAATGTCTGTCTAAAGTCTGAATTGGAACAGTCTAGACGGTTGCCGGCAAGCGTAGAAGAATCTCGAACAGTCACGAACAGGTACTAGTACAGTTTGTAACTTGTTCCAACGAAAAGTCAAGAACTCTTTCGATCATATGTTTCGTGCTTCACGTTACAGAATATGTATGACATAGATTAAAGAAAAGCACTGGTCCGCGGCGTGGCCGAGGGGATAGCGTCTCCAACCCCCACGCTGGCAGTGCGGGTTCGAATCCCGCCCAAGCCCGCTCGATTCTGTTCGGTGACGGCCTCACTGAACAGACTCAGCGGCTTGCCATGGATTAGAAGAGGTTTGTTACCCGTAGGTAACCCGTCCCGATTAGCCTTCGTGGGATAAAGCGGACGTGGAAAAAAAAAAAATTAAACAAAGCAAAAAAATACACATTACTTTTACCTTTGGAACGAAATTGGTTACGTATATATTTGTAGGACAAACTACTTGCTACAAAAACCTTTATATCAACTGTGATTATTTTATATTTTATTAAATTATATTTAATAATCTATATAAATAAAGTTGAAATTCTGTTTGTTTGTTTGTTTATTTATTTGTTCTTTATAGAAATCCATTACGTTTGTCCTAAATTCTCCAAATTTCGGTCAGTGGTTCTTTACCAGGTGCGAACACCTGTCCATATTAGAAATGCATAACTTGAGGCGATCTTCAGCTGATATTCTTTATTGTTATAAAAATCATAATGATCTCACTTTTCAATGTTTTTTTTCTATTTACGAAATCGACCGTTTCTTTAGAAAAATGGAATTCCCCGTGTAAAACCGGGATATACAGCTATAATCTATGTATATAAAGATGAAATTCTATTTGTACTTTATAGAAATCCATACTGTTTGTCCAAATTTCGCTCAGTGGTTCTTTCAGACCAGGTGCGAACACCTGTCCATATTACAATTGCATAACTTCAGCCGATCTCTGGGTATATTCTTTATGGTTATAATAATCGTTTTGATCTCGCTTTACATTGGTTTTTACAAAATCGGCCGTTTGAGTTAATAAAAGTCTCAGTTTATAGATTTAAAAATGTAATTCTCCGGGTGAAACCGGGATATACAGGTAGTAATCTATATAAATAAAGTTGAAATTCGGTTTGTTTGTTTATTTGTTCTTTATAGAAATCCATACCGTTTGTCCTAAATTCTCCAAATTTCGCTCAGTGGTTCTTTGATACCAGGTGCGAACACCTTTCCATATTAAAATTGCGTAACTTGAGCCGACCTTCAGCTGATATTCATTATTCTCCAAATTTCGCTAAGCGTTTCTTTCAGACCCGGTACGAACACCTGTTCATATTAAAATTGCATAACTTCAGCCGATCTTCAGCTGATATTCTTTATTGTTTCAAAAATCATAATGATCTCACTTTACAATGTTTTTTTTACGAAATCGACCTTTTCTTTAGAAAAATGAAATTCCCCGTGATAAACCGGGATATACAGCAATAATCTATGTATATAAAGATCAAATTCTGTTTGTTATTCATAGTAATCCATTACGTTTGTCCTAAATTCTCCAAATTTCGGTCAGTGGTTCTTTACCAGGTGCGAACACCTGTCCATATTAAAATTGCATAACTTCAGCCGATCTTCAGCTGATATTCTTTATTCTCCAAATTTCGCTCAGTGGTTCTTTCAGACCAGGTGCGAACACCTGTCCATATTAAAATTGCATAACTTCAGCCAATCTCTAGGTATATTTTTTATTGTTATAATAATCGTTTTGATCTCGCTTTACATTGGTTTTCACAAAATCGACCGTTTGGGTCGATAAAAGTCTCAGTTTATAGATTTTATAGATTTAAAAAATGAAATTCTCCGGGTGAAACCGGGATATACAGCTAATTATAAATAACTATAAATATGTTTAAAGTGCACAAAAAAATAAGTTAGTTATTACAAGAATTAAAGGGAGTACTACTGGGAGGCGAAATGAGGACAGGCTGAGAAGACAGAAGTAGGGGCTTGAGACCTTCCACTTGAAATGTTTATTCTAACACAGCTGATTAAGTGCCTGTCTTGAGAAAATGGTTGTTCTGCTAAAGGCAGCTAAGTTCCTTTTTCGGAAATATTTAATAGGCAGTAGAACCTATTGGAGTTGAACCCTGAAGGTTCAAATATCGCTGAATAATTACCTATTTCAACAGGAAACTTTTCGAAAACTACTTAAATATACCTCTGCTCTCTTCGGGATACACTTTTAAACACACATAGTAAACCAAAAAGTTAAATTGTAAGCAAACCTGATGGAAATTAATAATCTGGTGTAAGATGGTTGACCTTGATGCATACATATTTTATTTTTTGCCAATATTTCGAGCCAAATTTAAGGTCCTCACCAGGACTAAATGAGAAAAAAAAAAAGACTATGACCAATAAGTAAAATTATTTATAGGAATATTAGTTGTGTGTATTACATTAAACAAAATTAAAAATATTAAATAAAAATAACATACCGATTAAAAAAAATTTAAAAATTGTAAGTTAATCTAATCATAATTGTGGGAGACACCTTTTTTAAATTATTTTTAAATAATTTTTTTTTTGAAGAGAAAAGATTTGGCTCCGCCGGGAGTCGAACCCGGGTCTCCCACGTGACATGCGCGGATGCTAACCACTGCACCACAGAGCTCGGCTTCAAGCAGAGCAAATCCCTCCTCTTCACTCATACCTACTCCCCCGATCTCGCAAATTTTGCGAGTAGTAGAGGGAGGTGGACTATAGTTATTGAAGCAAGACTATAATAAAAGCAACAAATGTAAAATGGGATAAAAATCTACACCGCTTATCTCAGGTGATGTGAAGTAATATTGAGATGTAGGTGAAAATATTATAATTGTTAAAGCCGTGCTCTTTGACTAAAATTCATTTCGTTTTTTCATTATCCTTTAATTTAATTGAGACATAGAGTAGTTTTATTTTATTTTAAATTAGTTTAATAAGTTATATTTTTTTTTATTGAAAAGAGAGAAGAAAATTTTTTGTTAAATAATAATTTAGATGTAATATGTTTAAAACTTTAGAATTAGGTAGCCTGGAGTTCTCGAGTTGTTTAGTGATTGTTTACGGTTTGCGGATTAACTATCTATAATTTCGTATTCCCGCGCCGTATTAGTCAGTCGGCATCGGAATTTCGTTCGAGGAGCTAACTCGTTATGCCACCAATAATCGACTCACCGATAGTCGATCATCGATTTGCAACATTGAACACACAATCGCCGATTGTGCACCAGTAGTTCTTACCACCATTGGAACTGGAACTTGTCACGGTGAGGGAAACCGTTATTTTGCAGTAACTGCTACATTCTTCTCTGTTCTGTGATCAGTGACTGGAACTGCTCCGAACGGAGCATTTATACCTGTTAATTTATTATTTTATGGTATCGCTCTCCCCAACAATAATAATGATTACAATGAAGCTTAAGTTAATAAGATACAATATAGTAGAGTACATATCGAAAAATGTAAAATGAACAATGAACCGTAATGATGTTATGCAATAAATCTCTGAATGAAGGGTAAAGAAATTAATTGATATATGATGAATAAACGATAAGCATTAGATGCATGTTAAATAGGTTTTACTACTACCTAAAAAATAAAATTTGGTGATAGGTATGAAAATAATAATAAATAAAATAATCATGATCGTGGAATGCCCTGTTATTTTAGAACAGAGACAATTAATTAATGGCCGCTATGTTAGTTCCCTAACATCACAGAACATCTCGTTTTTCATTTATTGCTTTAATTATGGTCTTGCTTCAACAACAATAGTCTTAAGTACATTTTTTAAAAATTATATAATCATTATGATATTTTTACTTTCACTTACCTGTATATGAAATATATAGTAAGGGAAAGTATTGCGATCGTGAAAAATTTCATCAAAATTGGTCAAACGGAGGGGAGGACGGAGGACTTTATTCAAAGAATTTTGTCCAATTTTATGTTGGACTCTAACGATTTTGATTAAACTCGGTATTTGGTGTAGGTTTATGTCCGGGATGTGACAGTCAAAATTTCATCAAAATTAGTCAACCGGAGGGGGCACTTTTCTTTATAAATGTTTTCTCATTTTCATGTTTTATTTATTTACTCAAAAACGGCTTTAAAGATTTTGATCAAACTGGGTATTTGATGTATATATATATGCCCGCGATGTGACAGCCAAAATTTTATTAACCGTAATATGAAGATAACAACTTTTGTATATTAATAACAACATTTATTTCACTTTAGAGAGTAAATACGTGATGCTTAAATTTGTTAAAGCATTGAAGGTGTGCAAAAATATGGTATAATATAATAGTCTATAATAAATTATCTTTTAGTCTAGAAACTTTTGTTCCATAATAAATTTCCTGAAGCAATATAAAGCGATTTTAGATGAACAGTAATCGTTCTCGATTTTCAGAAAGGCATAAGATACCAACTTTACAACGAGACGTAAATGCATAACTATAACCTATAGATTCACCTATACGATATATTTACAAAAAGCAACTCGTAGTAAAAGACAAGCAAGCAGTAAAAAAAAACTCGTCTGTTGAAATTAGGTCCCATAAAAAAAGAAATAAGCAGCAATGAATCGAAAAGTACTGAGAACTTCCAAATTTTGCTATACAGAATATAACTTATGGCGATATACAAATATAAGCATAGGGGAGAGCGGTGTTGGTTGGCATAGGGGGTAGGTTGGCCATGGGCTTATAGTTTCCGTCACACCTGTTGTGAAGGCCCCACCATTGTACCATGTGACCCTCTCGACCTCAGGAGTCTTGTCCTGAGTTTTCAATCCGACGGTAACAGTGTAGAGAAGAGTGTGCCTTTATTGATTGATTTTACAACAAGTAAGTAAATTTTTATATTTTCAGTAAATTTGGTTTAGAGGCATGGCAAAACATTTGACTCCATTTTTGTTTACATAGCCCCAAACTCCTTTGAAAAACCTAACCATTCGATTAACCAGTTTCTTGTTTGATTGTTCTCACCTGTTCTGGCAGCCATCTTTCATATGATCTCTCCTGTGGGGTTAGTTGGCTCTTTTCAACTGGGGTTTGTAGGCGCTGTGGAAATTCAAAAAAGCAAGATAAACATAAACAAAGGTGAAACTACCAAATGTCTTTAGTTCCAGCAAGGAGGATGAGAGCAATTTTTCTTATGCAAAAAGTGACGACAGTCTAAACTTCTATCTTCTTCTATTGTCATTCTATTTTCTCTTAAAAGCTGTAAAAACCTATTCAAAATTATTATAACATTATAGTGCAGCTTTTAATAACAATAATATTTGTCAGGCAGTCCTTGAATGAGATGGCTAAACAACCCCACCTTCTAGGCCAACCTGCCCCACCTTGGGGGTTAATTGGCATACTCTGGATTGACGACTTCTATAATTTTCTATGATCTTAGTTTTAAGTATTATGTGGTGAAAATAATACTTGAAGTACTCTAATACTTCGAGTTTACAATGGTATCAGCCCTATTGGGATTATATTAACAGGAACGACTCAACAATCAAAAAAGTGAAAACTGTTGCCAACCAACCCCGCTCTCCCCTATAAATTAGTGAATGGCGTTTACAAATTATCAATCCAAAATCTTTCTTATTATATATATCTTGAAATTAAAATATTTGCTAGGATATATAGAGTCTTGATAGGATAAAGAATAAATTAGTTTAAAAGAAGTCGGGAAATGTCCTTAGCAGACCCCGTCACTGTAATTAATGTCATCTCTTATTAGCCTCTTACTGTTCCTAATAAAAAAATCTCATAATTACTCAACTAAGTCATTTTTTTTATTTATTCACTTAACTTATTAAAACAGATTTTTTTTTGTCAAGAAATGCTCAAGAAGAAAAAAAATCTTTTTATGTAATCAATAAACTTATACAGTAGAATCTCCATAATTCGTATCCCGTAAATTCCTATATCCTCATAATTCGTGTGGATTCGGTGGTCCCTAGATAATCTTCCTCTAATTCGTATAAAGTATAATTTGGTTCCCTAGATAACTCATTTCTTTTTCGTAAATATCCAATATTTCAAATAAACAAAAAAATCTAGTTCGTTTTGTAATTCTTTAAGAGGAGAATGGACAAAAGATTACCATTTCTAAGAATTTCATTTTCATTTTCATTTGCGCTCTTTTTATCGAATGTGGTGTTATTTTTACTTTCACTTACCTATATATGAAATATATAGTAAGGGAAAGTATTGCGAACGTGAAAAATTTCAACTTCCGGTCTTCAATGGAATTATACGTTTTGGGGTCCTCTGAGTTAAAAAAACCAAGTCCCGCAAAATTGTCTGCATATCTGTGTGTGTGCTGGTGTTGGTGTGTGCCATTTAAAGAAAAATTCTATTCTAGTAAAAAAAGAAGGGTGGTAAGGGGAAGTTTTGTTATGCAGGCACCGCACCAGATTTTTCAGTTTGGTTTTGTTTATGGCTCTGAAAAGTTCTAAACCATATCATTCCATGATTGAAGTGCAACTTATAATTTTTGTGTCAAAATCTTTTGATGTTCTGCGCTGCGCCCCAATTGAAATTCGTTAAAATAAATTTGACGAAAATTACACTTAGACATTTTCACTTTAAAACCTCTAAACAGACTGAACAATGAAACGATTTTACTGATTAAATTCATGGTGAATGACAGGATATTAGGTAAGGTTTATTATGGTATATAAGTATATATCCATAATAGCTTACAGTTATTGGCACTCGGTACAGTTATTGGGACCCCAACTTTAACTTAAAGAAAATAGATTTCACAATTAATTCCACAGGGTGCCAATAACTAGATTTGGCACTTTTAACAATAAATATTGCCATATTGTAAAACTATTGAACTTTTGACCCAAAAAAACCTCTTGAGTCTTTATAAGGATAGATAAAGAGGAGCTATAGGAAGTTTCTATTTGATCCGTTTATAAAAAGTATTTTTTTTAATTTAACCACAGAAATGTAGTCTTAAGGGTGCCAATAACTGTACGATTTACCCTACGATATCAATGAAAATAATATCTTGAGCCCATATTATAGAAGAGAAAGAAAAGAAGAAGAAAAAAAAAAAAAAAAAAAAAAAAACTATGTTGCAGTTCAGCTAATAAAAACGAAAATAAAGTTTAACTCAGCATTGGGTGTGGTGGGAATTGAGGTCTAGATGCTGCAGTCTAACGAGTTAATTTTGTACGTTATTAAATTTTGCAAAATTGATTAATTTGAATTTATATTGGTCGAATAATTTGTTTTCATGAGTAAGCCATGTGTCACCCTTCATCAGAATAGTTTTGATTAAATGTCCCCTATGTTATGTTCTTGTAAGTGACAGCCGTACAGCATATGTTTGAAAGTTTGTGGAGTTTGTCCGCAGCAATCACAAGTATTTGTATTAAGTTGGAGCAGACCTGGGCATTATTTTAAATAAAAGTATTTTAAATACTAATGAAAATACTTTTTTTTTATTTTAGTATTTTAGAATTAGAATAAAATAAATCACATTTTTATTTTCATTTTAATTCTAAAATACTCAAATAAAAATAGTTATTTATTCTACAAGTGACGAAAGTAGATCATTTTACAACTCGAGTGAAACGTTTACCCACACGAGCGAAGCTCGTGTGGTAATTTCACGAGAGTTGTAAATTCTACTTTTTTCACGAGTGTAATATTAATTTTTTTCTGTAATCGTGTAATATATGATCAGATCTAACCAGAATATGAACAAAATTAGGATGTTGTGAAGATTATGGTATGTTGTTGGTAGGTTATAAGCATGGTTGTGAAAGGTTATAAGCATAGTTATAAAACAACTAGTATTAATTTATTTTAACATTTCATTTATTATATATATTTATAGTTACATTACATTTTTTCCCTATTTTTATGTTAGGGCGTATGAATTATTTTGTTCATTAATTAAAATGATTGTGAAGTAGTGCAGTTATAAACAAGGAATGTAATTATTATTATATTTAAATTTTAATATATATTGATTATTTCCACCAATAATTCATTCACATTTCAATTTATTTTGTTAAAATAAATTCTTACAATGTTAAGAAACATTTAAAAGCATTTAATTTCCAACTTCAAATTATTTTTTAATTTATACTTATTACTAATTAAGAAGGCAATTCACTTTCTTCACTTGTGAAGAAAGTAATCACTTTCTTCACTCTATTGCAAAATGTTTCACTTTCTTCACTCATTTCAGTTTAGTAATGTTACCATTATTCAACGATAACAGAAAAAAAGTATTTTCATTTTAATTCTAAAATACTAAAATAAAAAAAAAGTATTTTCATTTGTATTTTAAATAATAAAATAAAATAAATCTTAAGTAGGTTGTTTGAAGTTAAACAATTTTCGTAATAGTATAGTGTAGTCTTTTGCACTAGAGCTCTTACTCCTAAATATTGAGCAAGTACATTTATTACAGTTTGTGTTGCTGTTTTTTTTTTGTTTTTTTTTATGGAGGGGCGCAATTATTAACTTTGCACCGCTTCATCCGATTTCAACAAATTTTGTCACATTGGTGGT
Organism: Aelia acuminata; assembly: GCA_911387785.2. Taxonomy (NCBI): domain Eukaryota; kingdom Metazoa; phylum Arthropoda; class Insecta; order Hemiptera; family Pentatomidae; genus Aelia; species Aelia acuminata. The sequence continues at coordinate 14,041,389 of OU426981.1, forward strand.
TTTTGATTATCTAAATAGACCTCTAATGATTTCATTTCTCATACATGGTTTCATGCATAGATTTTGGGGTGGAGGGAAATAAATAAAACTTTTTACCGCCATATTTAATTGTCACGAAATATGATACAAAGATTGTTCATAAGTCAAATAACAAGGCCAATTCCTCATAATTTTTACAATTCATAGGTTTTTTTTTGTGGCGAGACAACCGAAAAAAAATTAAATAAAAACTGCCGATTTATCAATCAATTGCGTCAATTTTCGAGTTGATTTAAAAAAATATTTATTTATTAATCAATTGCAATGCACTAGCTAATATGTTTTAAAAGTATTTTGTATTTTCATTTTAATTTTTTTTATTTAAAATACAAAATATTTTTTTTATTTTGCATTTAAAATAATTTTATCGAAAAGTATTTTAAATGATTTGAGGTTAAAATGCATTTTCTTCAAATTTATTTTTAATACTTGCTATTTAAAATAAAGTATTTTAAAATAAAAATTAAAATACTTTTTGCCCAGGTGTGAGTTGGAGTATACGGTTCATACAACGTCCGTCTTCTTTCAGTAATTATGTTAGTTTGTAGTGTGCTTTTTTGTTTCGTGGTTTTCATGTTGATTATAATCTTCAACTAAAAATATATATTTTAGAATACTTTAGATTAATGTGTTTTAAAAAGTAGCTTAGATCAGTCTCATCTCATTCATAAAAACTTTATTATGTCTATTCATCTTGTTTGATGTTTCGCTTATATTATAGAATTAAGAAAAACTTTTATATAAATAATAAAAAAAAAAAAATATTCTATTTTAGGTTTTAACTTAAGTTTATTAAAACAATTGATATTCTCCATTATCGATAGCTTAGGACATAAAACTATCGATATGATTTTAGTTTCTGTTTTTTATTCGAATGTTACACAAGTAGTTTATTTAATGTCATTTTCATCATTGATTTTATGTTAATTTTGTTATCATAAACATAATATTTGAAGATAAGTTCATAGGTAATTCTGCGATGCCAGAAAAATTCATAGGTTTGGTTTGAAGAAATAAAAAATAAAAAAAATTGAATATTCAAGCCGCCGTAACAACTATAATAAACATTATAGTAATGCGATAATAAATAAGAGAAATCATTATCAGTTCTATTCAGGGCAATTAAAATTTATTATTCATGATAAAATTGTTTATTCAAGAAATTTTCTTAGTGCTCAGATCACTTTGATAAAATAATGAGAGCCGCATTGAAGATGACAAGTAGCTACTTATTCGATTCTTTAGAATAAGCTCTTGAGAAATTTAGCCGCAAAGGATAATATTGCTTTATACTTCTCCTCCATAAAGGCAACTCATTTGCATACCAACCCTTCCTTCTAATTTCATTTCATTCGAGGTAGGCTTTTGTAATTATTAAAGTCGAACGTATATTAGTAAAGTTATATACTACTAACAGTATTTTAACATAATTTAGTAGCTAGTTTCTAGACTATTTATCTATAGTTTTGAGGTTCATAAAATACATTCATGAAATTAAACAAGTAATTATGGTGTTGTTAATTTTTTTATGGTTACTTTGATTTTGTTTGTCAGTAACTGATTGATTTTCTAGTAAAGGGGCTGGCAGGCAATTGTTCCTATATTATTCCATCAAGTAGGAAGACATATGAGCAGAATATTGGATTATTCAAATAATTTCTTTTCATAAGTAAGCCATGAGCCCCTCTTTCATTCAGTCTAAAATAAAATAAAAAATATTTTGATTTGTATTTAAAATACTCTTATTTCTAATAATGCCCATGTCCGCTGTAATGTCAATTATAGTTTTTACGGCCAGCTTGGAAATTCATTATTTTTTTTTTTTTTTCAAACCAAACCTATAAATTAGTCTGGTATTGTAGAATTATCTATGAACGTATTTTCAAACTTTATGTTTATTAAATCAAAATTTACATCAAATTAATGATAGCAAATAACCAACTCTCATTGAGAAAAAAAGAAAGTGACTCCTAAAAAGAAAGTGACTGGAAAATCAACTAAATACCTAATCAGAAGTCGAGCTAGAGAAATTGTTTTCGGTATTCACGATTATCTAAAATGAAAAAAAGGAGACATACTCTAGATTACAATGCTTGTGTAATATCCCAGTATTTCCATTCATTTCATTTCCAGAAAGAAGATACATTGAAGAAAATAAAAAATCAAGTTATTATAGAAATGTTATTAAAATTATAATTTATTGTATTTTTTTTATTTCTTTTTGTTAATAATTATATTCTTTTTCGTTTGTGATTATGAGAATAATTCGATTTAAGACTACATTATACATTAGACAGTATATAAATCATTTATTTTTTTTATTTTTATATTTCAATTTTTTATGAGTTTATAAAAGTTAAATATTTATTATTAGAAGATATTTTTTATTTATTATTAATTTAAATATTGATAATAAATTTATATCCAAACAATTATCAATGACAGTAAATATACAATGATCAATGACAACGAATTATCACAACTCAAATATCCTAGCAAGTTACAAAAATGATAAATTTATAGCTCACAAATCGTATGGCTTGAGCTTCACAGTCAAGACACAGACTAATACTAATTAGTCCAGTCACTCGTTCCTTATATATCGTCGTAAAAAGAATGGTCTCGAACCCCGTGGAATCATCCAGGCCTTGAACTAGTCCTTTGACGGTCCGCTCCATCCGGTAGTTCGTTCCAACAAACGTTTGAGATTTCAAACCATATATATATATATTTTTTATTTATTTATCGATTTAACTTTACAATATATGTAATATATATATACATTAAATGATTGTTATTAATATAAGATAAACTATTTTATTAATAGCCGACTCTTGCTCTTAGTTCAACATCTTGTTTTATTGTCTCGCATTCATCTACAATTTATTCGCCAAGAAAATTACCTAAGTACTGTTTGTTGTTAGTCATAGAATTTTTATTTAAATGTTTTTAGTTTCTTGTAAGTGTTTCTTTTTTGAAGAGCCATAAGCCTGAAAGAAGTACATGGTAAGGTAAGATATTTTAGAAGGTTTTTATTCATACAACAGATACTCATCGACTTCATTAATTAGAGTTCTCAAACTTGGAAGATTCCGTGTTAACCTCTCACAATGGGCCGATTTGAACCGGAATGAAGACACCCCAAGACAATCGGAAAGTTCTTGCACATTCTTGTGTCCTGCGGCTTTGTTCCTTAATCCTTTGAAAGGACTCGACGAAGGAGTCCTCTCTTTTAGCCCGCTCCTGAAAGTTTAAAACCTCCCCAGAGCCAGGAGAAGCTCTTTATTTAATATGCCCCTTCACGGACTGACGCCTCCCAATCCACCATCCTCTTCCCCATTTCTTCTTCAATGTTTTATCGATGACTTTCTTCTTCGAATCTACATCACGTTCTTCGTACCTCTTTATCCTTTGTTCCGTCTTCATTTATCTTTCTTGCCTTTTCATAAAGAACTTCCAGGAATCTGATCTCTAGAAGTATTCATTGTATATGTGGCGGCAGTGGGTTTTCAAAGTTGAAATCCCTTATTTCCCAAATCTGCCCGCCTTATATAGCCCCAGTAAAATCAAATAATTCTTTAATGTTTATTAGGCGTAAGAATGAATAAAAGAACATTCTGATCACACCTGTTTGTAATAAATGATCGCTTTAATAACATATAAAAACACAAAAAAAATCACACACTTCAGTAATAAAAAAATAAGAGCTACTAATGGTATCATAATCTAACGTTAATGAAATAGTAGGGGAGAGCGGGGTTGGTTGGCAACAGTTTTCACTTTTTTGATTGTTGAGTCGTTCCTGTTAATATCATCCCAATAGGGCAGATACCACTGTAAACTCCAAGTATTAGAGTACTTCAAGTATTTTTTTCAACACATAATATTTAATACTAAGATCATAGAAAATTGAAGAAGTCGTCAATCCAGAGTATGCCAATTAACCCCCTATCTGGGGCAGGTTGGCCTAGAAGGTGGAGTTGTTTAGCCGTCTCATTCATGTACTACCTGACACATACTATTGTTACTAAAAGCTGCAATATAATGGTGTAATAATATTGAATCGGTTTTTAACATCTTTTAAGGAAAAAATAGAATGACAATAGAAGAAGATAGAAGTTTAGAATGTAGTCACTTTCTGCATAGGAAATATTACTCTCTTCCTCCTTGCTGAAACTTAAGACATTTGGTAGTTTCATCTTCGTTTATGTTTACCTTGCTTTTGTGAATTGCTACTGCACCAACAAAGCCCAGCTGAAGAGAGCCAACTAACCCCACTGGAGAGAGCATATGAAACATGGCTGCCAGGACACGGGAGAACAATCAAACAAGAAACTAGTTAGTCGAAAGGTTAGGTTATTAAAAGGAATTTGGGGTTATGTGAAGAGAATCGGATTCAAATGTTTTGCCATGGCTTTAAACCAAATTAACTGAAAATATTAAAATTTACTTACATGTTGTAAAATCAATCAATGAAGAACACTCTTCTCTACTCTGTTAAAATCAGATTGAAAACTCAGTTCAAGACTCCCGAGGTCGAGGGGGTCACATGGTACAATGGTGGGGCCTTCACAACATGTGTGACGGAAATTATAAGCCAATGGCCAACCTACCCCCTATGCCAACCAACCCCGCTCTCCCCTACTAAATGAAAAAAAAACATTTTAAGTACATTATACAACATTATTATAAAAGTAATGAATAATGAAATTATGAAAACAAAAATACGAATAAACTTAAAATTGAACTTCTAAAGAAACTGCTAACATATACAATTTTGGAGATGTCACCTTATGACTGGGCATCTTTACGTGAATAACAAAAAAAAACGACTGTACTCCACCACTGCAAATGCCGTACTGCCGTGGCATTAGATAAGGATGCCTATATAATACCTAATTTCAAAACACGGCATCTAACATTGTGAATATATGTGTAGGCAACTTACAGTCGTAAATATACATATGAAATTTAAATTAAATTATTTATTTTTTTTTTTGGGACTTCAAGGTTTCCAATGAAGCCCTATACTGCCCATACTAACACCCATGGCACTGGGTGAGACTTCTCCTACGAAAGAAAAGCACCACCCAGGGCGGGACTCGAACCCGCAGCGCCGGCATGGGAGTACAGCGCTTTACCCCACAGCCACACCGGGCCCCGAATAATTAAAATATTATTCATACTTGTTTCTAATAAATAAAAATATAATTTAAAAATCTTAATTTTACATGTTGGCCACAACAGTATAAATAAAATATATCAATGAGTTAAGGCTTCATTTGTATTTCTATCTCTCTCATTTAAAACTTAGTAGTTTATTTTAACACGCTAGGTGCCGCGGCGTATTTTAGGGAATTATACGGTATCGGCCCCCGGGGTCCGACTGCTAGTGTACGATAATTTTAGTGAAAATAAAAAAAGGGGAAAAAATACACTTAATCTGATCAATATCACTAAGGCAAAAAACGGGATAAAAAAATTATTTCGTTCTCGTGAGCTCGGAAAAGCAATTAATACAATTATATGAACTGTAAAATAAATAAAAAATGAAATAAATCTTTAATGCAACTTACCAAGCTTACGCAGTACGCTGATTCTGAATTTCGGGCAAGGGTGAAATGAGGATAATCGGGTAAAAGACATTGAAAGGAGGTTTTAGGATGAAGGAAATTTTCACCTGTTGCTCGTCCTTCTTGAATCTTGCGGCCAGCGTCAAACAATGATGATTGAAGAGAAAACTTCAAAACAATTATGAATTTCATACCCAAGGAGGCAGAAAATCGTAATAAATTGACACCCAAGAGGTACCAACCAAAGATTTACGCCATTCTATATCGAAAATCGGACCTTGGAGTCGGATTCTAAAAAACAACAGAATTTCAGCTCTTAGCAACATTTTCTGCACTAAAATGCAATAATCTCATTAAAAATCGACTAAATTGAGTATTAGAAGTGTTCGGACTTTCGGACATTTTCATGTGAAAATCGGCTGCTAAGAAGGGAATGTTAGACATCGGACCCCGGTCTAACGTGTTAATAAAAATAAATACTCTATCTTTTACTTTTTTGATTTATTTTACTGATGACTTTCCCTACCTCGTAGATCTTTAATCGTCTGAACCAGCCTTCATTCGCTATTTCACAATCTATTGTAGATATATTAAATAATTTTCTTGGGAGAGAAAAGATTGGCCACTGTGTGGGATTCGACCCCGGGTCTTCTCCATCTCTGTCACAGACGTCTTACCATTGAGCTAACCGTGGGGCCACTTAGCAGCGTAGTAACCGTGAGCTGGAAAAATTTCCAGTTGAAAAAACAAGATGGACACGGTTAGGATTGGCCCAAATTTTGAGTAATTGTTATATTTTATAGAACTAAAAGTTTTCCTTATAATTTATATTTATTTAGTTTTTTTTTAATTTGTTTGTTTCTACATGATGATCTAAGGCTCTGAAACCCATTATATCGTCGCTGTGAAATCCAACCGGCTTATCTGCATAATGTATATTTATCACCTGATCACTTTAAAGTTTTCGCAGGTGATATTTTGCATTTAACTTCCGTTTGGTAGGTAAGTAGTGGTAAGTAGTAGGTAAGTAGGCGTATTGCGCAATAGATCTGTCTTCTGATAAAAAAAAAATCTGGTGCGTTCGCGCAACACACAACTTTCACTTACCAACTTACTTAGATTAGTAATTGACGTGTTTTGCTAAATATCATTTCCCAAAGTCACACATTTTTCTACATTCATATCTTATTTTTGTTAATCGTTAAAGCCGTTTTTGAGTAAATAAAAAAACCCCGTGAAAATTATACAAAATTTATTAAGTAAAGTCCCCCCTCCCGTAGATCAATTTTGATGAAATGTTGGTTATCACATCTCTGGCATATAAATACATCAAATACCAAGTTTGATCAAAATCGTTAAAACCGTTTTTGAGTAAATAAAAAAAACATGTGAAAATGATACAAAATGTATTAAGTAAAGTCCCCCCTCCGGTTGATCAATTTTGATGAAATTTTTACAGTCATATTTCAGGCATATAAATAGATCAAATACTCAGTTTAATCAAAATCGTTAGAGCCGTTTTTGAGAAAATCGAAAAAAATGTAAAAAGTTATTAAATAAAGTACCCCCTCCCTTTGAGCAAATTTGATGAAATTTTTGCTGTCACATCGTGGGCTTATACATACTCTAAATACCCAATTTCAGGTTCGCACGGTTTATAGTTTTTGAGCTAGTCTGTTCACACACACACACACAGACACACAGACACACACACACACAGACCATTTCGCGGGACTTGGTTATTTTGACTCAGGGGATCCCAAAACGTGTATTTCCGTTGAAAACCGGAAGTCGAAAATTTTCACGATCGCAATACTTCCACTTACTATATATTTCATATATAGGTAAGTGAAAGTAAAAATGGCTATTTCTACTTAAATGCATACCGGCCCAACGCATTCTGACGGAATTTTATTCAACTATACAATATGCCGGTTTGAAATAAAAATAGACGGGAAAAAAAGAAATTTTTCGACACCAACAACTCATAAACTCAATTTTTGCACATATGCCGGTTTGATTTAACAGCGGCGATATGTATTACAGTAAACCCTCATTATTACGAACTCGGATATAACGAACACCTCGATATAGCGAACTAAAATACTATCCCCCCCAAAATTACATTTATATTTCTACTGAACCCCTCGTTATAGCGAAATCCCTCGGTTAGTGCGAACTACGAACTCAATTTGATGTATGAGAATTATTATATTCTATTATAACGAACTGCTAGAATTTTTATTAATTTTTTTTTTTTTTTTTTTTTTTTTTTTTTTTTACTGTATTACATAGAATGAGCGCGGGAAGACGAAGTAGCTCCAGTTTCTAGAATTGAGGTGTTTTTTTACTCTTAATTAATCCGATTTCCTTTTGCTCTCTCTCTCTGATTCCATTGACTTTTTTCTCAAAACTAGTTCAGTTCTGTTTTGGCCTCTGTATTATTCGAATCAGTGTTCTGTACTCGTTTAAACTGTTTTTTTTTAATACGCAATGAGTTCGTTGGTAAACGTGTGTCACAAACGTAAATCCTTATTTATCGAGGAAAAATTGAAAATTCTCCAGGATATTGAATCGGGAATTCTACGTAAGTAAACCATCGCAGAAAAATATGGAATTCCAAAATCAACATTGTCAACCATTATAAAAAACAAAGATAAAATATATTCAAACGCAGCCCAAGGACTAAGTTCAGCATCATATAACCGACTGCGCTCTGCGGCTCATGAATATTTGGAAAAAAATTGATAAATTGCTTTAAACAAATGAGATCTCAAATATCAATCTCTGACCCCCCCCCCCTTATTAAAGCTAAGGCTAAAGAACTCTCAAGTGAACTTGGCAGGTAAATTAATGAATCTCATTGTTTAATTAATATGTAATTTATCTAAAAATAAATTACATACGTGTGTTTTAATTTAACTAGTTCTAATGAATGAATTTCCTTCTAAATATGATCAAATTAGTGCGGCCATTGGCTAAAAAAAATATAAAAAAAAAGAAACCTCGGTTATAACGAATCTCGTTATGGCGAACTTTGTATATCAAACCCCCTACCAGTTCGCTATATCGAGGGTTTACTGCACATAATTTTGCGCTTAAGGAACTTATAAACTACAGTAACATATAAATAAATAATGTATATATTTATTTATAAATCAAATTATGGTTAGTTACATAATTTAAATAAATGCTAAGCCACATTCCGGCTGAAATTCTTACCAGACCTTGAAGAACAAAGCTGATGTAAAACCTTAGTGTTTGCCAAAGAGACCTCAAAAGACTCGCATTATTCGATTGAAACAGAAAGGAAGATATAAAAATCCTGAATTGTGTTAACTTACGACGGTTTTGATGTCCTTTTAACGGAAAAAAGACAGGACCTCTCTCCTTGCCTTATTTTATTGTTAAAAATAAGACCTTCTCCTTGTCATTATGGAATGAAAGGCATCAAAGCTTTTGATGTGAACCTTGTAAATAAATACATTTTTTGTAAAAATATGTATCTATTTATAAAGATCCGGCCGTCATAACTTTATGTAATATAGTAATAAAGGTCGGTAATTTATCATAAGGTCAAACCTGAGAAGTATATTTCCTCCGAAAACCCTGCAAATGGCAGCTCATTTTTATGATCGAGAGTTTCTTCGTTAATAAACAAGAGGCAGAAGTTATCCTTCATATTCTGTAAATTGATATCCGAAACCGATTGAATATAAAAAGAAACGATTCCTCTTTTTTTTCTCTCGACCATTCATCACTTTCTCCTTTAAGCGAAATAAAGAAGTATGAAAAGAATTAGACGTTGATAAACTTAAAGCAATCCTTTCCTCTTGGCAATGCTCCAGGTCCCACATTTCCTCCAGTCGATAAGAAAGCTTTTATCCTGGGAGATTATTTTGTGCATGTTTTCAAAAACAATGGAACAATATAGCGTGGTCTTTTTAGGGTTTTTTTTTTTTTTTTTTTTTGTTTTAGAAACTGTAACAATCCAATTTGTTCTTCGTGATAAACTATATTAGAATCCAATTAACTAGCTTATATTGGACATTCCTTTCAACAACAATGACAACTAATTCTTATGTCTGGACTCAACAATAACACAAAATTGAGATAATACATAAGGTAAAAATGCATAAAAAATTGAAAAATATACAGAAGGAAGTTATACAATACTACAGATAAAAATAATAGGGGGCCCGGTGTGGCTGTGCGGTAAAGCGCCATACTCCCATGCCGGAGCTGTGGGTTCGAGTCCCGCCCTGGGTGGTGCTTTTCTTTCGTAGGAGAAGTATCACCCAGTGCCATGGGTGTTAGTAAGGGCAGTATAGGGCTTCATGGAAAGCCTTAAAGTCCCCAAAAAATAAAAATAAAAAATAATACAAGAGGTACATCGATAATTACATCTATTCTTACCTATTCCTACCTTATACCTTCTTACCTTTCTATCTCTCTATCTTACCTTATTTTACCTTCAGTCTTTGTATCTACCTGGACTCAGAAGGTAAATATCAGATTTTATTTTATCTTCTAACCAGCCATTAATTTAAATATCCATGTATAATGCTTACCACCTTTTATATTATTATCAGTTCTGTAAAATATTCAGTTATTGTCATCTTCTAGGAAATTTCATATATTTGTTTTCTTTTAGCCTTGATGAGGATCGAAACGTTGGCTTTCGAAAAAAAAAAAAAAAATATTCAAACTGAAAATCCTGATTATCATTTAACCTATTATAAAAAATAAAAAAAATGTTTTCATTTTCCAATATTATTATAATAAACAGTTCATTAAGGTAATTATTTTCCAAACCAAAATAAACTGAAATTTCCTATAAGACTTTAGAAACCTCTTAATACTCTAATGATATCCTTGTAAGATGTAGAATAGCAATTAGTTTTATTAATTAATGATATAATTTATGTGGTGTTGTAAGTTATAAAGGACGTATTAGTACGTATTACGTGTTAAGAAGGATAAAAGTATAAATTTTAGAGATAAATATATCCCCTTAAGCCTCTAATGGAGTTGGACAAAATACAATAACTGAGGGTTAATTAAAAAACGACGCTGAAAGCTTGGGCCGGATTTTCTACCTTCCCTTACTAAGTTAACTTCTTTATCAGCTAAGTCGCTAAGGTTGGGATTTTCAATTTCATAACTTTCTTTTACCACACGCTAAGCTCTATATTGCCCTTTTTTGTAATACAAAGGTTGTTACAGATAGCTACATACAAGAAGAAAGATAGCTACATACATAGTATGGGCTACTGAAAATAGCCAAAAGAAATTCTCCAGTCAAAGTCCAATATAGTTTGTTTAACGTCACTTTATGTCACTAAGGCTAATCGGACGATGCTTAAGTGGGAGTCCTAAATTTCGCCTATCTAAATATAATTAAAATAGGAATCTTTAACGAGTACCTTACATCGTACAGGCTGGGGACCTCCATTTTACGTCCTATCAGAGGGACGACATAGCCAAGGAATTTTTATCCCCTTTTAAAAATCCTAGGGCCACCGCTGAAAGCCAACCGACGACCTTTAGTATTGTAGGTTGCTATGCTAACCACTACACTATAGGTGACCCCAGCCAAAGCCCAATATGTTCCTATGATTTGAATGATTTTTTTAATATAGTTTTAAGTCCCCATCTTCAGACATCACTTATTATTTTGTGAATAAGCAAATTGTCCTACATAAATGTGGAAAAAAATATATTTTCGTTTTATTTATCTTTGCATGCCGAGACATCAAATTCAATCTGTCGACTCTTATAGACCATCCATATAATCGTTGTCAGGAGAAACTCGACAAATTCAGGGCATTGAAAAATATCGTCCTTTAACCAAAGCATTAAGTACGTTTTGGAGTAAAATTTTCCTTGGCCTGCCACTGTCTAAGAAACTATAGAACAAGTGAATGAAGAATCATAAATTTGAATCTGGCCTATTTCCACCTTTTGTTTTAACACTTGCAGTTATTCGTCCTTTATTTATACCTTATTCCAAAACTTCAACCCTCTGGCTACATTAGAAGATGTAGGTGTGTGCAAAAATTCTGTGAAAAAAGTACTGAGTAGAATATTTCAGCCGAGAAACAGGATTTAAATTTAATCGAAGTTATAGCTACGCGTCGGTTAACCTTTTAACGCCTGTAGACTGATATATCAGTTCGAGCGCTGCAGTCCCTGTGGCCTGTAGACTGATAAACCCAGAGTAGTCAGCACGTTATGAAAAAAGGTTTTGTGGTTTCTTTTACAACAAATATTGAATTTTTACTCTTCGCTTTCGAATTTATCGTATTACTAGCTAGTGTGCCCGGCTTCGCTCCGGTGTTGGCAGTTGTGTGGCAGTTTCAATAACAGAAAAACTTTAAAATTAAAGGAAATATAGAACAAAATTAGCACTTTCTTGAAAATTTTAACATTGTATCAATATTAAGACTCGAGATCTGCAGTGTCCGCCCAAATAAGGAACCCTATATACTTTATAGGGTGTTGAAAATGGTGAATGAACAATTAATTTTGCTGCAACTTTGTCGAGTCATGCATCGTTTTTGATGGTTTCTGTGATTATGAATCCTATAAGCCCATTCCAAACTGTCAGCAGATAATAAGTTATAAGATTATTAGTTAAAAAAACTATATTTGGAGTACAACTTAAGGACTACTGTGATGGTTCCATAAGATCCAGAAGTTTAGAAAATACCGAAGATTCATAGAGACTTTTTTTGTAAGACCTTTCTTCCAGTTCAACCTCCCTTAATTTATCCCCCCCCCCACCACACCCTAATTTGGCCGAACTCTGCACTTCTCCAATCTTACTACTGTTACTAAGTGAAAACCAAAATATCATGAGGGCACAATTTTTTCAGCATATTTCTTTTTATCCTGAACTATGAGCGGTGATAAAATCTTATTGAAAACATGTATATTTGGAGTCAATTCATCATTTTGTCAACTGGAATGCTCATCATACATAGTAATAAAACCATTTTTCATAACTACATACAATAAGAACAATAAGAACACTTCAAACTTGTTATTTTCGGTTTATAATCAGTCTATTCAGCTCTTCTTTTTTGTTTTATGTCTGTTTTTATTCGTTCACTCATATTGCATTAAATTTACTTAAGTATATGTTAGATATTGATTAAATGTAATGTGTTAATCAATAAACCTTCTTATGAGAAAATTAATTTTGTAAAGAATCCAGTCGGTTTTCTCATTGATTGCAGATATGTAAAATCATTAATTTATTTAAAAAAAAAAAGGTGAAACTAATTATTTTCGCTTGATTTTTTAGTTATTTAAAAAGAACAGCTGACAAAATATATAACCTTTACAAATATAACGGAATGAATGAACAATAAACATTGAGTGAAACACACCCTAGCGCTTCCTGGTGGTCTGCAGCTCGAACTAAATTTTTCATTCATAAACTCGTATGTCATTCTCAGGTAGGCTAATTACATGTTGCGAGAACCTTAAAATTCCAGTCCTTTTCTCTTCAATTTCACACCCTTAAAAGAAAAACGGAAACCTTCTTCTCCGTTAGGGGACCTACAGTTACAGTCTGACATAAATCTCTTAATCGTAAGTGGAGTCGTTTCTGAACCTTTTCGGCACGCACATTGTACACTTTGCTTTATAATATATATTGATTATTTAGGAATGCAACATACATAGGTCGTAGTTAATAACTCGTAAAAAAAATAAAGTATATAATTTAAAAATGTTATAAAATAAACAGGTATATAAAACATTTAATTTAACAGGTATAAAAATTATATGTAAGTATGTCTAATTAGATACGTTCCTATACGTATTTTTTAATTTTATGAATGTTAGAGGAGAATGGCGAGCAGACAAAATAGTCATCATTTTCTTATTCGTATTTAGGACAAATACAGGACATATGAAAATTATTTTTACATACCTAATTGGCATTCGCGTTTCTCCAACCATGTTCCCAGCTCGTCCGGTATTTCTCAGTGACCAGTTTGTTTCCTCAAAAATTTCCAAGAGTTGTAAACTAATTGACATGGGATTCTTTTCGGCTTTTTCCAAATTAATTTTACTAGCAACTTATGCCTTAGTCAATCAGGGCGAATTCTTTAATCTGTTTTCTGGCTTTGAAAAGTATTGAGACCACCGAGCACGGCAGCCGGTCTAAGGTATCAGGCCACAGATCCCGCAATACACTCGCACTGCCCAGACGCTAAAGGGTTAGTCAAAGATAGATACTTTTGAAATATGTTTTTTTTTTAAGTTGAAACCTTCAAATATATATAATTCATATATGTGAAAGTGTTATTTATTTCTAATGATATATTTTTTTTAAATCTTTTGTATGTCTAACATTAATTGAAGGAATAAAATAATATATTAACTCTTATGAGGGTTTAAATAATTTTCATTCGAAGAAAATAATAATTTACAATATAAATTCAAACAATATAAACTCAACAAAGTTAAATAAATAAAATAAAACAAAGTTACAAAAAATATCAACTTGTAACGATAGTATAATACAAATCTAACCATATGATTCGAGTTTCAGAACAAGAGTAACTCTACAGTTCGTCGCTACTTACATTTAGTCTGAATCAGAACGTTCCAGAAGGTTCCCGACAAGCGTACAGTCCCGAACATGCACTGGAACAGTCACAAATATCTACAAGAATAGTTTGTTCCAACAACAAGTCTAGAGCTCATTAAATATATATATATATATATATATATATATATATATATATATATATATATATATATATATATATATATATATATATATATATTGAAGTTAGAATATTTAAAAAATGGTGCTGATACAGTTCTTCACCTATGATCGTTTAATATCTCAAAAGCGCATTTCCGAAAATTAGGTTTCCCAAAATTTAGGACAATTTTGACATATGAAGCGTGGAAATGCATAAGGATATAAGTGCATTAGGAAATTTTCCTGTCTTTTTTTCCGTTAAAAGGAGATCAAAACCGTCGTAAGTTAACACAATTCAGGATTTTTATATCTTCCTTTCTGTTTCAATCGAATAATGCGAGTCTTTTGAGGTCTCTTTGGCAAACACTAAGGTTTTACATCAGCTTTGTTCTTCAAGTTCTGGTAAGAATTTCAGCACGAATGTGGCTTAGCATTGTTTTTACTTTCACTTACCTATATATGAATATATAGTAAGTGGAAGTATTGCGATCGTGAAAATTTTCGACTTCCGTTTTTCAACGGAAATACACGTTTTGGGGTCCCCTGAGTCGAAATAACCAAGTCCCGCGAAATGGTCTGTGTGTGTGTCTGTGTGTGTGTGTGTATGTGAACAGACTAGCTCAAAAACTATAAACCGTGGGAACCTGAAATTGGGTATTTAGTGTAGGTATATGCCCGCGATGTGACAGCAAAAATTTCATCAAAATTGCACAAAGGGAGGGGGTACTTTATTTAATAACTTTTTACGTTTTTTTCGATTTTCTCAAAAACGGCTCTAACGATTTTGATTAAACTGAGTATTTGATCTATTTATATGCCCGAAATATGACTGTAAAAATTTCATCAAAATTGATTAACCGGAGGGGGGACTTTACTTAATAAATTTTGTATCATTTTCACGCGTTTTTTTTATTTACTCAAAAACGGTTTTAACGATTTTGATCAAACTTGGTATTTGGTGTATTTATATGCCCGAGATGTGACTATAAAAATTTCATCAAAATTGATCTACGGGAGGGGGGACTTTACTTAATAAATTTTGTACCATTTTCACATGTTTTTTTTATTTACTCAAAAACGGCTTTAACGATTAACAAAAATAAGATATAAATGTAGAAAGATGTGTGACTTTGGGAAATGATTATTAGCAAAACACGTCAATTTCTAATCTAAGTAAGTTGGTAAGTGAAAGTTGTGTGTTGCGCGCACTCACCAGATTTTTTTTTTTTGTTATAGTTTTATTTATTCCTAAGCTGTTCATTGTTTGAATAATCATTTAGCATTTTAAGGTCTATTTTTGACTACTTTACAAATTGGACGAGAAAGGAGTGTTAGGCAGTCTAAAAATTGCTAATTAAATCGAAAGAGTAAAAAGAAATAATTGAATCTTAATATTGAAAAAAAAAAAAAAAATATCGAGCGTAGCCACGGCTCTAAGGGTATAAGCTAACAATGGGTGATGGAAATTGGATGAGGCCAAAAATAGGGGGTAGGTGCGAGTACCTAGAAAGCATACAAATTTTGACATATGAAGCGTGGAAATGCATAAGGATATAAGTGCATTAGGAAATTTTTACTGATATTGAGTGACTTATACCCTCTAGGATAAGATACGTTCAGTGCTTACACCCCTTCCATCTTTCATACGTTCAATGAACTCTTTTCTAACAACAAAACATTACTTATACCCATTTCTGAAGAAAGGCTTTGGCACATATAACAATTTGGTAAAAAAAAACTTTGTTTTATTTTTTTGGCACTTAGACCCTTATGCATTTTCACTCTTCATATGTTAACATATAAATAAAATGAAACGACGAAAATCAATATAATTAGGCCTACAAAATTTGGAGTCTTAGTTGCGAACGAATACCAAAAATATTGATAAACGTTGTACCAAGTGAAAAACGCCCGAGGGGTAGGCAGAGGCGAAGCTGGGAGGATTTGTGGGCTTGGGATTGGACTGGGGTGGGTGGATGGGGCTATTAAGGGAACGATTGTTAGTGTCGGCATCGGGCCTTCGAGTTCGTTAAGGCGTTATCCTATTTTATTTTACTATTCTTATATAAATACCAAGAATTATATATCTAACAGAAGGGATGCATTATAACTTTCATATAAGTTGTAATCTGGTTACTATCAATTTAAAAAAAAAAATTAATCGGTTATAGTAAATAGCATAATTGTCCATTTTATTTAATGTTGATTCTGTGGTGAGCTTGGATATAATCCCGAGGGACAGCGGTTAGTTGAAGCCAACAGCAAATATTGGACAGGAGCAACAGATGGTTCCTTCCAACTCGAGATAAACTTGTTCTCCCTGATAGCGGTTACTTTATTCACTAGTCCAATCTGTCACCGTTCCACAGATATGAAGCAATGACAAAGTTTATTTAACGTAATCTCTTACTAGCTGACCCGTGCGAAATTACTTTAATCCTACTTCATTTAAATATAAAACGTATATTTAGTATCATATAGTGCGTTATTGTTGGGGCCGGGATGGCCGAGTGGGCAAGGGCACTTGCAATAGGTAAGCAACGTCCATCGTGGTTAGTACTTGGATGGGTGACCGCTCCATTCGGGTGACCACCCACAAATCAACGCCACGCAAAACAAGTCTACCCCCACCCCCGGGTATGTGAGGCCCGTCAGCCTACTGGAGGCGACACACACCGACCGGGCGTGTAGGAGTGATGAACCTTCCCCGTGTATCTCATCGAGAATCGTAGTGTGGTTTTCCAGGATGTCAGTAGCTGCCCGAGTTCAAGGACGTTATGCTTCGGGGAAAGACATATAGGTCCTCGGGGCCTGCTGACTCTGAGCTACCATAATCCTTGGACCTAGACCAGTTTGTCACTGTCCTTGAACCCGAGAGAGCTGACGCCATTGGTGGGAAGGACACTGCCAAATTGGCCCCAATGGGATTGGTTATGGAGCTATGTGCAGTCTGCTGCTGCATGGTGACCATGGCTTGCAGCATTGTGAGGTTTGGGCTACCCCCTCCAGGCTTTTTGTGCTCCCGCCAGCAACACAAATGTCTGTAAGAAGACCACACTTCGCGGCCAAAGGTCTCAGTAGGCCTAATGCGCCAACCTAAAAAAAAAAAAAAAAAAAAAAAAAGTGCGTATTTGTTTTTGTTTGTAACTCGCAAGCGAAACCGACAATCGGAAAAGTGTATATAATCAAAAATTTTCGTCTCGTCAAACTGAAAAAAGTGACACCTTCGAAAAAGCCCTGAGACCGTTTTAAAATTTTCGCTGAGAATTGCAGTTTTTCGATTACAACTCGCAACTGAAGCGGTCAATCGAGAAAAATGCATATGACCGAAAATGTTCTCTTTGAAAACCTGAAAATATTGACATCATTTAGAAACCTCTACTACCAAAAAAAAAGACTCACTACAAAAACTTCAAAAATTTCAATTAAAATTGTTACGACTTATTACAAAAGCACCCTCCATCTACCAACAGTTAACTTGATTTTTTGTTCATTTGAACCTGGCAATTTAGTTTGGAATATTGCTGAAATACGCCGGGATAGGAGAAGAAAAAAAAAACGCGCTGAATGAGAGACCTCCTCTCTGAAACAATCATGGTAATTATGCCATTTTCAATAAATTATCTATTTTTAGTGAAAGTAAAGAGGGTGGAAAGTGAAGATTTTTATTTTTATTTTCTTATTTCATTTAATTTTATCATAGATATATCATGAATACATACATAAGTCATGTATGTGAACTATTTTTACTTTCACTTACCTATATATGAAATATATAGTAAGTGGAAGTATTGCGATCGTGAAAATTTTCGACTTCCGGTTTTCAACGGAAATACACGTTTTGGGGTCCCCTGAGTCAAAATAACCAAGTCCCGCGAAATGGTCTGTGTGTGTGTGTGTGTGTCTGTGTGTCTGTGTGTGTGTGTGTGTGTGTGTGAACAGACTAGCTCAAAAACTATAAACCGTGCGAACCTGAAATTAGGTATTTAGAGTATGTATAAGCCCGTGATGTGACAGCAAAAATTTCATCAAATTTGCTCAAAGGGAGGGGGTACTTTATTTAATAACTTTTTAAATTATTTCGATTTTCTCAAAAACGGCTCTAACGATTTTGATTAAACTGAGTATTTGATCTATTTATATGCCTGAAATATGACTGTAAAAATTTCATCAAAATTGATCAACCGGAGGGGGGACTTTACTTAATAAATTTTGTATCATTTTCACATGGTTTTTTTATTTACTCAAAAACGGTTTTAACGATTTTGATCAAACTTGGTATTTGATGTATTTATATGCCAAAGATGTGATAACCAACATTTCATCACAATTGATCAACCGGAGGGGGGAGTTTACTTAATAAATTTTGTATCATTTTCACGTGTTTTTTTTTATTTACTCAAAAACGGCTTTAACTATTTTGATCAAACTGGGTATTTGATGTATTTATATGCCAAAGATGTGATAGCTAACATTTCATCAAAATTGGTCTAACGAAGGGGACCTCAACAACGCATTAATTTCTAATCTAAGTAAGTTGGTAAGTGAAAGTTGTGTGTTGCGCGCACGCACCAGATTTTTATTTTTATTTTCTTATTTCATTTAACTTTATCATATATAAATCCTGAATACATACATAAATCATGTATGTGATGTATTTGAAATCCAAAAATAGATAATATTTATAATATATCAAATTCCATGGATCCGGAACTTATACGAAGGTGTGTTAAATATAAACAAGACTTTGATTTTAAATGCTAAAATATTGAGAGGATCGATGGGTAAAAGTGGGGTAGGTGAGAAGGGAGAGGGTGATGGGAGGGGGATCGGTCGCTTCCCCGGTCCGGCCTTGGTTCTGTCTGTGCAGCCATGTTTGATGAAGAGGTCACACCTGCAGTTGCGCAACGCTTCATCAATAAGTTTTTGACGAAAGAAGGCGCTAAGCTCTGTAAAATTCTCACTAGACTTAATGTTCAGTTTGGGGATGCAACACTCACGCACTGAAGTCTTTGACTGTGCCGAGAAGCCGTAGAAAATGTGAGCTACGAAAGGCGTCCACGGACAAGTGTGATTGATAGAAGAGAAAATTCGCGTCATTCATGATCTCCTTGAATGTGATCCACGCCTGGCTGCTGCTAGATAACGCTAAAGCAGACTGTAGGAACAAAATACGCAACCAGTCGGTCAGGGACGCCATTTCGTTGCACGACGATGCTGGGGCTCACACTGCCGCACTGGAAAAAACTTGAACACCCTCCCTACATCCCAGACTTGTCCCTCTGAGACATCCATATCTTTGGGCCTTTGAAGGAAGCACTTGGCGGACATCATTTTGAATCTAATGGCAGTTATAGAGGATTAGTTGCGGAATTGATTCAAGACACGTCCTAAAACTTTTTATCAAGAAGTGATTCAGGAGTTCCCCACCCGATGGGAAAAATGTGTAAACGTGAAGGTGGCTATATAGAAAAAGTATAAAATATTTTTGAAATTTAATTTTAAATACCTAACTTTTTTTATTTAAATAACTTTTAAATAACTCTTTTTGTTAAATCCTCAAAATTAAGACTGAGACAATAACTAAATACGTACACATACTTACTTAAACCCATATGGATATACTGTTCACAGATTTACGGGATTGCTAAAAAAATACATTTACAAAAACTTCAGACCTTTCAGTCAAAATTATTACGACTCATTTCAAAAACACCTTGGTACGTGACTAATCAAATCTTACATACTGACTTCCACATGCCAACAGTCGACCAGCACATCAAGACTCTTTATAAACGTTTCCACACTAACCTACACGGACATATAAACCTACTAATAAGAGATATGGCCACAGATGAAATGCCCGTGAATGTGAGGAGGAGATTAAAAAGGCGTTGGATGAGAGATCTCCTTCTTTAACGGACTTGAATTACTGAATCAAGCCAGACAAGAGGTACTGTTGGGTGCCATCCTTCCCCATGCCTGACATGTCATTATCTGCAACTGTATACGGCCATCGAATCTGCTGATTGTCTATCTATTGCTGACAGGCGCGGATATACGAATGAAGTGAAAAAAAAAATTTTTTAAACAAATAATTAATAATGGAAAAAGTCCGGTTTATATTTGACTTGCCCTCGTATATCGTCGTATACGATGTATAATTTTATTTATACTGTATAAATAATTAAACAGCTGTTACCACTTAGGTCGAGCGAACAAAGATGTCTAACCGGACCTATGCACCTTTATATAATGATTTTCAAATAAAAGACGGCTTACTTAGAATTACCAGTTGTTCCGACTTTTGCTCCAACTTATTATGAATAAAAGCTACTTCAGAGATTTGCTAAATGAAGATCTAGAAGCTTATTTTAACTAACTCAGAGGAGACACTAGTGATGATCCCGAACGCACAGGCGAAAAGATTAAGTACCAGTTCGAGTTCGTGTCTTGTTTAGATTAGCCAAACAGAGTTCGGGACAGGGTGTACGTGGCTGAGGTTCGCAGCATGAAGCTGTACAAAGCAGCTGCACCACCTGAGTCATCAATTAAACTATAATTCAACTCAAAGATGATTGGATATAAAATACAAAATCTTTATCACTGGCATAAAATCCTTTTCGATTCCTTTGAATTTGGTGTTGTTTGTGGCATTTTTAGTACCTACCATACTTTGTATCTAACTCGATTTCTTATGAAATTTAACTTATTACCCACGTATAAGGTCCCACATATTTAATTTTAGCTTGCCATGTGATTAATTTTGATATTGATACTGTAGTGAGCTTCGATATATTCCGAGGGATAGCGGTTAGTTGAAGCGAACAGCTAATATTGGACAGGAGCAAAAGGTGGTTCCTTCCAACTCGGGTAGCGGTTACTTTATTCACTAGTCCAATCTGTCACCGTTCCACATATATGAAGCAATGTTAAAGTTTAGTTAGCTTTATCTCTTAGAGATTTTTTTTTCTATTTGCTGTTTTAGCCATTACATTCTACGTATTTTTTTTTTACACAGAAACCGGAGAATTCATTAATCGTTTCTTAAAAAAAAAATATGGCCTAATAAAAGTTATTTCACAATTTTTATTTTTAAACGAACGAAACACAAGCTTCATTAACTTTAAAACATCACATACACACATTCCATGACTGGTTCAAAAAATGGAAAAGTAGACTGAATCATGATAAATCAAAACACATCACATTTACCCTAAGAAAACATACCTGCCCCCCGTTAATATTGACGACAACCTCATACCGCAGACAGACCAAGTACACAATCTGGGACTTACGTTCGACAGCAGGATGACATGGGGTCCTCATGTGAACATACGACGCTTAAAAAAAGGCCTGAAACTACTTTATCCACTTCTCAAAAACATCCAATCTGAAATCTGAACCAAAACTGAAGACATGAAACAGAGACATACTCATCACAGATATACAGAACCGCCAAAAAGACACACTTAAATAAAATTCAATGATTTCAATCAAAACTTTTACGACCAACGCACCCTGGTACGTAACTAACCAGACCCTACATACAGACCTCCACTAGTCAACAGTTGAACAGTACACAGCGACACCCTACAAACGTTTTCACATAAACCTACATGGACATAACATTCGCCTAATCATGGCAACAGCTGATATCCCAATGAATACGAGGAGGAAATTAAAAAGGCGTTGGATGAGAGATCTCATTACTTAAACAGCTCTAGTAATAATCCACGTATAAGGTCCCTCATATTTAGTTTTAGCTTGCCATGTGATTAATTTTGATGTTGATTGATTAGACAGTAAATAAGACACTAGCGCTGATCCTTAACGCACAGGAGATAAGATTAAGTACCTATTCGAGTTCGTGTCTTGTTTAGATATGCCAAACAGTGTTCGGGACATGCTGTTCGAGGGTAAAGTTCACTATCTTCCTCCTGTTATAAATAAAAAGTCGTCCGAATATTATTTATCTGATTTATTCATTATTCGTAAGTTACTGAATCGATTTGACCTTTATGTAATTATCCTTATATATATAAAAATCTCGTGTCCCGATGTTTGTTTTTCTATAACTCAGAAACTACTCAACCGATTTTAATGAAATTTGGCTCAATGTATACAGTTTTGGGCAACTTAAGAGATAGGATAGTTTTTAACTTGATTAATGATCAAAATGATTCTTATATAGCGAATTATTGCAAATACAGTGGGTCGTGTTTCGATTTATTAACATGTCGTCATATGTTGATTTCATAACGCCTTTGTTTATAAGCATGCTTTTGTAATACAGGTTATCATTATTATAATTTTGTGTTGTGTTATGTGAGTGCAGTTATTTGTTCCTATATTATTATTTTCCACAGACAAATAGTAATACAAATCTTTGTATTTATTGTTAATTTTCATTAAAGAATAAATAAATCAAGAAAAGGTTACAATAAATTCAAGTGTAGGTAATTTTTCTTCCTTTTCCTTTTTTATTTATATTTAAATTAAATTACTAGCTAAGCGCTGAAACGCTTTGGCCCACCCTGATATCAACTTTTAGTAAAGTAAACACATTTTATTAATTTAAATTAGGCTATTATTTGAAATAATATTCCATACATGTTGTAACAGCACCAACTGTCACAGGTGTAACCTAATAGAAACCTGACTTGGGAAATCAGTGTTGCCAAAAATTAGTGAAAATTAGTGAGTTGGCTACACTGCGGGTAACCAGACATAAAAACTCCCTGAGTGTGTTTTGATTAGGTGTTGTGGGATACTTTGTGATTTGCTAAAGAACTGCATAATTAAGACTTTATTATATTATTTATTTCGATTGATTTATTTATTTATTTAACAGAAGTTTCTTTATTTTCATTATTCGTTTTGTTATTGTTATTTAAATACAGTGTTTTTTCATTTTACCAAACCTTTTTATTACTTTTATCCCGTGCTCTAAAATGTAAAATTTAAAAAAATGTCAGTGAAGATTTGTAATTCCTTCTTGATCAACAATAATTTAAAGTTGAGAAAATTTAATCTCAATCGAGAAGAGACTGTTCCTTTCTGTTCAGCAGAGTTTAATTATATTTATATGTAAAATTTAAGAAATGTCAGCGAAGATTTTAATCCTTTCTTTAATTTAAAGTAGGCTATTATTGGGAATGATATTTCGGTGTTAATTTCACCAGAATACATTTTTTTACTTATCTTTAAATTATTGTTGATTAAGAAAGTATTAAAAATCGCGGCATTTTTAAAATTTTACATATAATGATTATTACACCTCTATTGAACAGGAATAATTGTTATTTGGATAAACCGCAAGTTTCAGATTAATCCACCATAAATATGACAGTACTACTGCAAAATGGTCCATCGGCAGATATATTTTCTAAGCAATTGCTCTATATTGGAAACGGTGAAATAGAGCTGCATCGAAATTCAAAATTTATCAAATTACCAGAAAAGTTCTGAACTGTTGTAGAGACGAAAAATGAAGTAATATAAAGTGTCTTTCCTGATATTTTGAACAATTATTTGGACTATAATTGGCTGGTAGTCGTGCTATTTCGGCAGCAAAAAATGTTGATTTCGATGAAATAAACTTCCGAAATCAATTGACAATGTTCTAGATGTGAACGAAGCCGTAAATTTCCCATCTGAATTTTTGAATTCCCTGGATACACACCCAAACAATCTCCAGTTGAAGATTGGCTCACCGATCATTCTTCTTCGTAACTTAAATCCACCTCTATTGTGCAACAGTACACGTTTGGACATTAAAAGGATCACAGGAAATGTTATTGAAGCAAAAATGTTGCCTGGAAGATTTACAGGAGATGTCGTCCTGTAGCCACCAATTCCCCAGGAACCGTCAGAATTTTCAATAAAATTTAAAAGGCTGACCATAAACAAATTTGCCATGACCATAAACAAATCCCAAGGGCAAACAATGTCCACTTGGACTTTGAAAATCCGTGTTTTTCCCATGGGCAATGGCATACCTCACGTGGGAAATGGGCATCGCCTGCTCACTTGTGTGGAAACCATCAAATCTTTGGTTTGCGTTAAAAAAACAAAACAGGTTAACCGAAAACATTTTGAACAAATTAGTACTTGAATAAATAAAAATTCTTAATTGTATTTATGTAAAAACCTCTTGAAGAAGATATTTCTTATCCCTCTAATATATATATAATTGCTAAATTAAAAGCTTCAACACACCACCCTCCTACCGAACACTTATTTGCCGAAGGGTCGGGAAATCGAGGTCTCAAAGAAATTGAGAAAAACGCCTATCAAAAGGACATACATGGCGCGTTAACCAAGATTGGCATGACCCTGAGTAATATTAAACCCGTTGCTAAACTAACAATACCAAGTTGAAGTAGTGTTAGGCCAATAATCAATAGATCAATGGCTGAGGTTACCAAACCTTACTTCAATCATCCTTTTTAAAATTAGTAGAAATATATAGCCATTTCGAGTTAGTTTATACCGATGCATCAAAAAGGGCGATAGTGTAGGCAGCGCTGTGAGACGTAAACATAATCAGCTCCTTTTTAATCAAACTACATTAAATGGGATGTAAAAAATAAAAACTTTAACTTTCCTATATTCCTTACCAAATACTTTTAAATGGTGTAATGCTCTATTCTCAACCACGTTGGATTTTGATAAGCTGAAAGGTTTTCATCTTTATCAATGAATATTGGTATCACTGTATTTGTTTAAAAATATTAGGATATAATTACTGAGCCTACTAGGATATAACTACCTGAGTCTGCTAGTCATTATATAAATAATTAGGTCTCGCTAAATATTCAACTGGTTAATTTAATATTAACAATTCCAAAAGCTTAAGGGACTTCGTTAACTTAGATCTTGTAACCTAAATGCCGTTACCACAACACGAAACAACGAACAGAACTTGACAAACAATGATCAGATTCCAGTAAAGGACAAGTTTCACAGAAATGAGATTAATTGTATTTACTGGGCGTAAGTTGAGTTTAGATCCACCGTCAGCTGCGGAGGTTTGTATTCGTGACGCAGTTTGTCACGGCCTGTGCCACGCAGATGAAGTGAAAAATGGAAGAAAAATTCATTGAGGCAGTTAGGCTAAGAGAAATTTTATACTATACATCACACACTGACTATTTAAACGTCAAATAAAAATCAAGAAATCGTGTTGAGGATGAATTTCTCGTGTGTCTTCCTTTTCTTTAAATAGCAACTTTAAGATAGTATGTTAAGATTCTTTCGTTTGACGGTGCAGTCCTAAATTTGGCCTATTCAGGTATAATTAGGATAGGGATCTGTTACGAGTATCTGACATCATACAGGTTCGGGCCCTCCATAAGGATAGCAAAGCTAAGGTTATTTTATTCAAATTAAAAAACCCTTGATTAAAATCCCTTTTGCTACCAAGGCAATTCTGACGATGCAGTCCTAAATTTTTCCTATTTTTTTTTTAATGTAGGCAGCAACTACTTGGGTCATCTTCGCCTACAATAAATTTCTGTTATATTTTATTTAATTTTTGTTAAATTATCAATATTTATATTTTATTACATCTATTATCAATAATTATATTTTATGACTGACTAAGGCTGATAGTGGGTCAGTACAGATTATTTGCATTTTTTTTGTGGAGTGGATAACATTAAGACTATTGTAAATTGCAATTAATTCTGCTGTATAGTTGCTGCATATCGGTGATAATGAAAATAGGTTCTGTTGATCATTGCACACGACCGCGGCTCCCACACCCGTGGAGCTCTTCGAGCCGTCTGTGTAGATGTAGTCAGCCTCACCTAGTCTGTCTTGTAGTCTGTTAAATTCGTATTTGTATGGCATGGAATCGTTTTTCAGTAATTTTGTAAGGGAAAGACAAAGATTTGGAGTGGGGAGTCCCCACGGATATATCTGAGAAATTACGGTATTTCGAGGTTTAGGTCGGATAGAAGTGATGAAACTCGGATTCTAAAAGATGTTCTTTTTGCTAAGGAGTCCTGTTGTTGTGTAAGGAGCTGTCTGTTAGGAAATAAGTCATTCAAGGGATGGTTAGAAGTTGAAAGGATATTAATCGCGTAAAGTATGTCAATTTGTTGCCGTCGTAGGTCAAGAGGAGGCTCGCCTGCTTCCACACATACGCTGTTTGAAGGGCTAGATCGGAAAGCGCCAGTTGCGATTCTGAGTCCGGTATTGTGTATAGGGTCGAGCATTTTTAAAGCATTGCTTGAAGCCGAGTTATAAGCATTGCAGCCGTAATCCAATTTTGACCTTACGAGACTTCTGTACAAGGTTAGCATACTAGTTCTATCAGCACCCCAACTAGTATTACTCACCATTTTTAAAAGATTTAGAGCGCGGAGACAATTAGCTTTCAGCCTTTTGATATGCTGAGTCCAACTTAGCGTTCTATCGAACGTTATACCAAGGTATTGGGTTGTGTGTGAGAAACAGATGGCTTGGTTTTCTATAGTTAATGACGGTAGTGTTTTTGGTTTTCCTTTTCCAAAGAGTATGGCTACTGTTTTACTAGCTGAAATTTTAAAACCGTGATCAGAAAGCCAACTACTTATGTTATTCAAGGCGGTTTGTATGCTTTTTTGTAAGTCTGTTACATTTTTTCCATCAATATAAATTACGAGATCGTCCACGTATAGCATTCCTTTGACCGGTAACCTAATTACATTTAAAACTTGATTAAAAATGATGCTAAAGAGTGTTGCACTCAAAACACAGCCTTGTGGTAAACCATTTTCTTGTTCAAATTCATTGGAAAAGACATCAACAATTCTAACCACAAATTTTCTATTACTAAGAAAATTGTTTACAAAAGATAGTATATGACCTCTAATTCCCCTGGTATTCAGAGTGTCGATTATGAGTCTTCTCCATGTTCTATCAAATGCATTCTCTATATCAAGGAATACTGCAAGTACGTTTCTTTTATTTTCGTAGGCATTTAGAATATCGGATTCCAAGCGAACTAGGATGCTTCTGCCTTTACTAAACCCGCTCTGCCATGCTGGTAGTAAGTTCTAAGATTCCTGATACCATAGCAACCTATTGCTTACCAATTTCTCCAGTACCTTACACACAGAAGAGGTCAGTGTGATTGGTCTACAGCTGTTAGGGTTCTTGGGATCTTAACATTGGGATCATTAACGAGTATCTGCCATCATACAGGTTCAGGCCCTCCATAAGTATGGCAAAGCTAAGGATTTTTTACTCCCATTAAAAAAATTGAGGGCCACTTTATTTAATTTGTAAATGATGATATAATTCTGAGTAACTATGGGATTATAAATACAGACAATTAAAAATACCAGTAAAAAGCTCAATCTAGAAAGATTAACTGTTAATGACAAGAGTCACGTTTGAGATGAATTGTAATTACTATATTAAGATAATTTAGAAATTTTAATTGAGGAACAGGGCTTTCAAACCTTTATTTCAGCAGACGTTTCGGCCGTATGGCTATCATCAGTGCTGAAAACGTGATTGACAATCGTTATTTTTTAAGACAAATTTTTTTAAAAACTCCTCAATCTGTGGTATCTCATAAGAATGGTTAAAAAATATATGTATTTGCTACCCTAGTCCCTGTTATACAAAACACCAATATGCAATTCAAACTTAGTCTCAGCAACGATTTTGTCAATCACATTTTAAGCTCTGAACGACCGAAGCGTCTGCTGAAATAAAGTTTTGAAATAAGAGTGTTGAGATTTAATGGTCGCCCTGATTCACATTTAAAATCAATTGAAGAGTCTCAAGAAAAGAAGCGTTAAATTAATAATTGATCAATAATTTAGAAATTAAATATTGTGCCTTGCTGAAGACTTGATGTTATGGTCAAAACGTTGACACAATACAAGTACGAGTATATTGTATCTATTTATTTATTGTAAATGTAGAGGGTGTACAGAAAGAGTATTCGGGTTTTTGTTACTGTGAAATGATAAGAGGTTTTTTGGCCCAAGAACTTCAAGAGTTTAAAGGATATAACTCTAGAACATGGTTTTAGCAAGACGGGACCGCTTGCTATACTTATCAATCGCAACGGTAAACGAATTATTCCAAAACAAAGTGATTTCTCGTAGAGGCACCATTAGCTGGCCTCCCAGGAGTCCCGATCACAGTCCTCTTGACATCTTTCTGTGGGTATACCTGAAAAGTAGGGTATACGAAAAGAAACCGACGAAACTAACGCAATTGAAGCAAAATATCAGAAGAGAAAAGACGGCAATCTCAGGAACAATGTGCCAACGCGTTTTTAGAAATCTGCGTTTGAGATTCGAGGAGTGCCATCAGCGTTATGGTGGACACCTAGACAATATTGTTTTTTCTAAATAAATTTCCAGTTCATTTTGTTTAAATAAAACGTAAACATCCTACTTGATATTCTATATTTGAGATTTTATTCAACTTTCAAACCCCGAATAATCTTTTTGGATACTATATGGATATCTATTGTATATAGATACATTAGGGGCCTTTGCTTTTGACCGCACCCATGACCATATTCACAATAATCTATTTATTATACGGTCAAACACCTTATATCATTAAAAAATAATAATATTGCCCTAGGGCTTATTTGTTTTGTCATAGATGTCGGAAACATCTAACTAAAGAGAATAACCTTTAAGATCTATGTGAGCTCCCTACAAGGCCGTTAGAAGCGCATTAAGATAGATGACATTATAATATAGGTATAATATATCGTTAGGTTATATCGTATATTTTAAAATTCACTCCTGTCATCTATAATTTACTTCAAGTAAACCGTTTGATTTTATATTCTCACAACAAGACACGCTCTTACAAAACTTGTCACACCAAGCACGAAGCAGGCCAGCCTCTGGGAGCATCTCTTCCTCACAAAGCAAGTTAAATTTAAAATTCAAGGGCTCCTCCCTTGCCAGGTTATCTTATCAAGGTACCGTTTGACTTCCAAGATAAATTTTTAAAAGTCTGTGAGTTAGCCCCCAATCGCATGTCAACTCCAGCTTCATGGAGGTGATTTATCGATTACAATATATGAAACAAGTCCTAGTACATATTCCAGGGTTCTAATTAAAATATGGTTTAACTTAAGAAGGAACTGATAAGATCATTAATTACCATTTACTCTACTCAGTCCTGGAGATGCATAGAAAAGGATCTTGAAAACGATTTTACGGGTTTCTTTTAACAAGTATTCAATCTTTTTTCTAGGTTTGTTCCAATTATCAGTCCGGGACTAAACCCTCCCACCTGATAGCTCTTTTGATTGGTTGGTTTCAACAAAATTGATACAACCCTTTATATTGGGAGTATTCTTAATAAATATTAGGTAACTGAGGAACCAGTGACACACAGAATGTGAAAGCCATCAGAGTATTTTCTTTTATAATTTGTAATTTAGTTGCCATATACTTGAACTTATGATCAGATTTTCAGGAATGAACGAATTTTGATTTTTTGGTTTCCTTATTTTCATAAACTAAGACATCTCAGTACTCTTCTCATACCAAGATGCCTTAACAGTGATATAAGAAATAATTAATATATGGGATAAAACGTGTCGGTTAAGGCTGATATTGGCCAAATCTTATCCTTGCACGACCGCTGACAAAGTAACAGTGAATACTCACACGGTACCGAATCCAAGACTCATAGAGTAGTTTGCAGATATATGTGATACATATAGAGGCCATGAAAAGTGGACGTAACAGACTGACTTTTACTTTATTAGATATGTATCAATAATATTATTTGACGATTCATAGCATCATCTTGTACCGTTAAATCTTTAAATAAGAACATATGGTTGGAAAGTCCCAGAACTTTTGTTGGAACTAACTAAGGCACGTGTTTGGGACTAGATTGTTCGAGCCCAATCCACGCCGGTCCACGAGTTCTACGACGTTCTGGACCCTACTTACAACTATATATAAGGAGCGATTGAGTAGAAAGTCTTAGGGCCGTATTTATGAACGTTCCTAAGGAACGCCTTACTAAAGGCTTCCTTAAAATGCACACCTTTAGCTAATCTTAACACAATTTTCATTTTATAAACGTTCCTTTACGCTTTCCTATCTTAAAGATGCCTTAGATCCTAAGGTGTTCCTATAAATTTGATCTTTTTTCCTTCCTTAGTGCTAAGGTAGGTGATTAGCAACATTTAGCTTCTCCTTAACTTTTTATTAATAGAAATAAAAACAAGAAACAAATATCATGACTTAAATACTTATTAAAAAGAACCGTTTATTAATAACAAAACGACTTTTTGGAATTTTTACTTTATTTATATGAGGTATAAACAACAAAGGCGGTGATCTATTATTGCACTTTTTAAGGAAAATAAAAACTTGAATCTTGGTGAATT
Source organism: Aelia acuminata (assembly GCA_911387785.2). NCBI lineage: Eukaryota > Metazoa > Arthropoda > Insecta > Hemiptera > Pentatomidae > Aelia > Aelia acuminata. The sequence continues at coordinate 14,072,107 of OU426981.1, forward strand.
ATTTTTCTTTTTTTCTCCTTTATGTATTTATCAGATGTTTTCATATTTAGCCATTCTTATTACTAGGCACAATGAGAGGTAGATAATTTCTCTGTATAAGAAAAATCAAAACAAAAGATGTATTATTTTCAATTAATGCATACTTATTTAGTATATTGATAGTATTACTTAAGTGTACAACTTTAATCACAAACATTTTGATGCAGATGCTTTTGAATCTTTTCCAGTTCTACACTTCTAACATTAATTATGTTTCAGTAGCCAGTATTAGAGCTGTAATTGTAAATATTTGATTAGTTGGTGATATAAACATCTGAAAGAATATTAAGTGAATTCATTTTTTTCTTCTGCAAGTAGTACTGTAATATGCAATATAATCTTAATTATTGATGGTAAAGATAGTTTCACTCAATTACTCATTGACAAAACAAAATCTTGATATGAAATATAGACTGAATCCAATTTGAGAAAATTAAATGTAATTTTAATAGTACCAATTTAACATTTTTAAAGTTTATTTATTTATCTATGCCTATTTTACAT